>JAUPFT010000018.1:6906938-7174438 GCA_036936625.1 Parnassius smintheus behrii
ACGCCCGCGGGGTGATAGCTAGCGGTTACAGCCATTACGTTATTAGAAAGACGCTGCTGCCGATCTCTGATTTGTTTCTGTAGCGACGCCCGCGGGTGATAGCTAGCGGTTACAGCCATTACGTTATTAGAAAGACGCTGCTGCCGATCTCCTGATTTGTTTCTGTAGCGACGCCCGCGGGGTGATAGCTAGCGGTTACAGCCATTACGTTATTAGAAAGACGCTGCTGCCGATCTCCTGATTTGTTTCTGTAGCGACGCCCGCGGGGTGATAGCTAGCGGTTACAGCCATTACGTTATTAGAAAGACGCTGCTGCCGATCTCCTGATTTGTTTCTGTAGCGACGCCCGCGGGGTGATAGCTAGCGGTTACAGCCATTACGTTATTAGAAAGACGCCTGCTGCCGATCTCCTGATTTGTTTCTGTAGCGACGCCCGCGGGGTGATAGCTAGCGGTTAAAGCCATTACGTTATTAGAAAGACGCTGCTGCCGATCTCCTGATTTGTTTCTGTAGCGACGCCCGCGGGGTGATAGCTAGCGGTTACAGCCATTACGTTATTAGAAAGACGCTGCTGCCGATCTCCTGATTTGTTTCTGTAGCGACGCCCGCGGGGTGATAGCTAGCGGTTACAGCCATTACGTTATTAGAAAGACGCTGCTGCCGATCTCCTGATTTGTTTCTGTAGCGACGCCCGCGGGGTGATAGCTAGCGGTTACAGCCATTACGTTATTAGAAAGACGCTGCTGCCGATCTCCTGATTTGTTTCTGTAGCGACGCCCGCGGGGTGATAGCTAGCGGTTACAGCCATTACGTTATTAGAAAGACGCTGCTGCCGATCTCCTGATTTGTTTCTGTAGCGACGCCCGCGGGGTGATAGCTAGCGGTTACAGCCATTACGTTATTAGAAAGACGCTGCTGCCGATCTCCTGATTTGTTTCCGTAGCGACGCCCGCGGGGTGATAGCTAGCGGTTACAGCCATTACGTTATTAGAAAGACGCTGCTGCCGATCTCCTGATTTGTTTCTGTAGCGACGCCCGCGGGGTGATAGCTAGCGGTTACAGCCATTACGTTATTAGAAAGACGCTGCTGCCGATCTCCTGATTTGTTTCTGTAGCGACGCCCGCGGGGTGATAGCTAGCGGTTACAGCCATTACGTTATTAGAAAGACGCTGCTGCCGATCTCCTGATTTGTTTCTGTAGCGACGCCCGCGGGGTGATAGCTAGCGGTTACAGCCATTACGTTATTAGAAAGACGCTGCTGCCGATCTCCTGATTTGTTTCTGTAGCGACGCCCGCGGGGTGATAGCTAGCGGTTACAGCCATTACGTTATTAGAAAGACGCTGCTGCCGATCTCCTGATTTGTTTCTGTAGCGACGCCCGCGGGGTGATAGCTTGCGGTTACAGCCATTACGTTATTAGAAAGACGCTGCTGCCGATCTCCTGATTTGTTTCTGTAGCGACGCCCGCGGGGTGATAGCTAGCGGTTACAGCCATTACGTTATTAGAAGACGCTGCTGCCGATCTCCTGATTTGTTTCTGTAGCGACGCCCGCGGGGTGATAGCTAGCGGTTACAGCCATTACGTTATTAGAAAGACGCTGCTGCCGATCTCCTGATTTGTTTCTGTAGCGACGCCCGCGGGGTGATAGCTAGCGGTTACAGCCATTACGTTATTAGAAAGACGCTGCTGCCGATCTCCTGATTTGTTTCTGTAGCGACGCCCGCGGGGTGATAGCTAGCGGTTACAGCCATTACGTTATTAGAAAGACGCTGCTGCCGATCTCCTGATTTGTTTCTGTAGCGACGCCCGCGGGGTGATAGCTAGCGGTTACAGCCATTACGTTATTAGAAAGACGCTGCTGCCGATCTCCTGATTTGTTTCTGTAGCGACGCCCGCGGGGTGATAGCTAGCGGTTACAGCCATTACGTTATTAGAAAGACGCTGCTGCCGATCTCCTGATTTGTTTCTGTAGCGACGCCCGCGGGGTGATAGCTAGCGGTTACAGCCATTACGTTATTAGAAAGACGCTGCTGCCGATCTCCTGATTTGTTTCTGTAGCGACGCCCGCGGGGTGATAGCTAGCGGTTACAGCCATTACGTTATTAGAAAGACGCTGCTGCCGATCTCCTGATTTGTTTCTGTAGCGACGCCCGCGGGGTGATAGCTAGCGGTTACAGCCATTACGTTATTAGAAAGACGCTGCTGCCGATCTCCTGATTTGTTTCTGTAGCGACGCCCGCGGGGTGATAGCTAGCGGTTACAGCCATTACGTTATTAGAAAGACGCTGCTGCCGATCTCCTGATTTGTTTCTGTAGCGACGCCCGCGGGTGATAGCTAGCGGTTACAGCCATTACGTTATTAGAAAGACGCTGCTGCCGATCTCCTGATTTGTTTCTGTAGCGACGCCCGCGGGGTGATAGCTAGCGGTTACAGCCATTACGTTATTAGAAAGACGCTGCTGCCGATCTCCTGATTTGTTTCTGTAGCGACGCCCGCGGGGTGATAGCTAGCGGTTACAGCCATTACGTTATTAGAAAGACGCTGCTGCCGATCTCCTGATTTGTTTCTGTAGCGACGCCCGCGGGGTGATAGCTAGCGGTTACAGCCATTACGTTATTAGAAAGACGCTTCTGCGATCTCCTGATTTGTTTCTGTAGCGACGCCCGCGGGGTGATAGCTAGCGGTTACAGCCATTACGTTATTAGAAAGACGCTGCTGCCGATCTCCTGATTTGTTTCTGTAGCGACGCCCGCGGGGTGATAGCTAGCGGTTACAGCCATTACGTTATTAGAAAGACGCTGCTGCCGATCTCCTGATTTGTTTCTGTAGCGACGCCCGCGGGGTGATAGCTAGCGGTTACAGCCATTACGTTATTAGAAAGACGCTGCTGTCGATCTCCTGATTTGTTTCTGTAGCGACGCCCGCGGGGTGATAGCTAGCGGTTACAGCCATTACGTTATTAGAAAGACGCTGCTGTCGATCTCCTGATTTGTTTCTGTAGCGACGCCCGCGGGGTGATAGCTAGCGGTTACAGCCATTACGTTATTAGAAAGACGCTGCTGTCGATCTCCTGATTTGTTTCTGTAGCGACGCCCGCGGGGTGATAGCTAGCGGTTACAGCCATTACGTTATTAGAAAGACGCTGCTGTCGATCTCCTGATTTGTTTCTGTAGCGACGCCCGCGGGGTGATAGCTAGCGGTTACAGCCATTACGTTATTAGAAAGACGCTGCTGTCGATCTCCTGATTTGTTTCTGTAGCGACGCCCGCGGGGTGATAGCTAGCGGTTACAGCCATTACGTTATTAGAAAGACGCTGCTGCCGATCTCCTGATTTGTTTCTGTAGCGACGCCCGCGGGGTGATAGCTAGCGGTTACAGCCATTACGTTATTAGAAAGACGCTGCTGCCGATCTCCTGATTTGTTTCTGTAGCGACGCCCGCGGGGTGATAGCTAGCGGTTACAGCCATTACGTTATTAGAAAGACGCTGCTGCCGATCTCCTGATTTGTTTCTGTAGCGACGCCCGCGGGGTGATAGCTAGCGGTTACAGCCATTACGTTATTAGAAAGACGCTGCTGCCGATCTCCTGATTTGTTTCTGTAGCGACGCCCGCGGGGTGATAGCTAGCGGTTACAGCCATTACGTTATTAGAAAGACGCTGCTGCCGATCTCCTGATTTGTTTCTGTAGCGACGCCCGCGGGGTGATAGCTAGCGGTTACAGCCATTACGTTATTAGAAGACGCTGCTGCCGATCTCCTGATTTGTTTCTGTAGCGACGCCCGCGGGGTGATAGCTAGCGGTTACAGCCATTACGTTATTAGAAAGACGCTGCTGCCGATCTCCTGATTTGTTTCTGTAGCGACGCCCGCGGGGTGATAGCTAGCGGTTACAGCCATTACGTTATTAGAAAGACGCTGCTGCCGATCTCCTGATTTGTTTCTGTAGCGACGCCCGCGGGTGATAGCTAGCGGTTACAGCCATTACGTTATAAGAAAGACGCTGCTGCCGATCTCCTGATTTGTTTCTGTAGCGACGCCCGCGGGGTGATAGCTAGCGGTTACAGCCATTACGTTATAGAAAGACGCTGCTGCCGATCTCCTGATTTGTTTCTGTAGCGACGCCCGCGGGGTGATAGCTAGCGGTTACAGCCATTACGTTATTAGAAAGACGCTGCTGCCGATCTCCTGATTTGTTTCTGTAGCGACGCCCGCGGGTGATAGCTAGCGGTTACAGCCATTACGTTATTAGAAAGACGCTGCTGCCGATCTCCTGATTTGTTTCTGTAGCGACGCCCGCGGGGTGATAGCTAGCGGTTACAGCCATTACGTTATTAGAAGGACGCTGCTGCCGATCTCCTGATTTGTTTCTGTAGCGACGCCCGCGGGGTGATAGCTAGCGGTTACAGCCATTACGTTATTAGAAAGACGCTGCTGCCGATCTCCTGATTTGTTTCTGTAGCGACGCCCGCGGGGTGATAGCTAGCGGTTACAGCCATTACGTTATTAGAAAGACGCTGCTGCCGATCTCCTGATTTGTTTCTGTAGCGACGCCCGCGGGGTGATAGCTAGCGGTTACAGCCATTACGTTATTAGAAAGACGCTGCTGCCGATCTCCTGATTTGTTTCTGTAGCGACGCCCGCGGGGTGATAGCTAGCGGTTACAGCCATTACGTTATTAGAAAGACGCTGCTGCCGATCTCCTGATTTGTTTCTGTAGCGACGCCCGCGGGGTGATAGCTAGCGGTTACAGCCCTTACGTTATTAGAAAGACGCTGCTGCCGATCTCCTGATTTGTTTCTGTAGCGACGCCCGCGGGGTGATAGCTAGCGGTTACAGCCATTACGTTATTAGAAAGACGCTGCTGCCGATCTCCTGATTTGTTTCTGTAGCGACGCCCGCGGGGTGATAGCTAGCGGTTACAGCCATTACGTTATTAGAAAGACGCTGCTGCCGATCTCCTGATTTGTTTCTGTAGCGACGCCCGCGGGGTGATAGCTAGCGGTTACAGCCATTACGTTATTAGAAAGACGCTGCTGCCGATCTCCTGATTTGTTTCTGTAGCGACGCCCGCGGGGTGATAGCTAGCGGTTACAGCCATTACGTTATTAGAAAGACGCTGCTGCCGATCTCCTGATTTGTTTCTGTAGCGACGCCCGCGGGGTGATAGCTAGCGGTTACAGCCATTACGTTATTAGAAAGACGCTGCTGCCGATCTCCTGATTTGTTTCTGTAGCGACGCCCGCGGGGTGATAGCTAGCGGTTACAGCCATTACGTTATTAGAAAGACGCTGCTGCCGATCTCCTGATTTGTTTCTGTAGCGACGCCCGCGGGGTGATAGCTAGCGGTTACAGCCATTACGTTATTAGAAAGACGCTGCTGCCGATCTCCTGATTTGTTTCTGTAGCGACGCCCGCGGGGTGATAGCTAGCGGTTACAGCCATTACGTTATTAGAAAGACGCTGCTGCCGATCTCCTGATTTGTTTCTGTAGCGACGCCCGCGGGGTGATAGCTAGCGGTTACAGCCATTACGTTATTAGAAAGACGCTGCTGCCGATCTCCTGATTTGTTTCTGTAGCGACGCCCGCGGGGTGATAGCTAGCGGTTACAGCCATTACGTTATTAGAAAGACGCTGCTGCCGATCTCCTGATTTGTTTCTGTAGCGACGCCCGCGGGGTGATAGCTAGCGGTTACAGCCATTACGTTATTAGAAAGACGCTGCTGCCGATCTCCTGATTTGTTTCTGTAGCGACGCCCGCGGGGTGATAGCTAGCGGTTACAGCCATTACGTTATTAGAAAGACGCTGCTGCCGATCTCCTGATTTGTTTCTGTAGCGACGCCCGCGGGGTGATAGCTAGCGGTTACAGCCATTACGTTATTAGAAGGACGCTGCTGCCGATCTCCTGATTTGTTTCTGTAGCGACGTCCGCGGGGTGATAGCTAGCGGTTACAGCCATTACGTTATTAGAAGGACGCTGCTGCCGATCTCCTGATTTGTTTCTGTAGCGACGCCCGCGGGGTGATAGCTAGCGGTTACAGCCATTACGTTATTAGAAAGACGCTGCTGCCGATCTCCTGATTTGTTTCTGTAGCGACGCCCGCGGGGTGATAGCTAGCGGTTACAGCCATTACGTTATTAGAAAGACGCTGCTGCCGATCTCCTGATTTATTTCTGTAGCGACGCCCGCGGGGTGATAGCTAGCGGTTACAGCCATTACGTTATTAGTAGGGCCCGGATTAATATGTAAATCCATATTTTTAATTGAAATGGTTTTTGTTCTTGAATATGTTTTCTACATATATTATGATATTTTGATCAAGAAAATGCAATTTCTATTTTCCATATTTTTCCATATTTCAAGTATAAATCCATATTCCACAAGAAATTAAATAAATTTATCCATATCTTCATTATTTTATGTTAGGTTGATGAGAAGGTATGTGAAATGACTAAAAATTAGTTTTAGATGACGAAAATGCCAGCAAATCCTTTTTATTGGCGTGTGAAGAACTTCTTTAATGCAACCACCAAACGTCAGTAAAGCTTTTTAATGATGCAATGAGAGTTTTGTGGCCTTATGGAGTTAAACATGACCAAGTTGTCTTGCTACTTAGTGATGCTGCTCCTTGTATGGTAAAAGCTGTAGATTCCCTACAAGTTTTGTATCCAAAAATTATTCATATGAAGTGCTTGGCTCATGGTATGAATAGATTTGCTGAATGAATAAGGTCTCAGTTTAAAAAGGCTGACAGTTTAGTATGAAACGTAAAGAAAAAGTTTTTGAAAGCAGCAAGCAGGATCTTAAAATTTAAAGAGTTGGTATCCCGACATTTCTTTACCGCTAGAGCCAGTGCTGAACCGCTGGGGAACTTAGCTGAGAGCAAATGAATACTATGCCCAGTATTACACTGAAATCAAAATGATTATCTTTGAATTGGAGAATAAAGCTGCTGATATTTCATTCTCAAAAGAACTTCTCCAAGATTACCCTACGTAACTATTTGCTTTATGTACATAAACGCTAATTATTGCTTTTTATCATACCATATAAAGGCACTCGAAAATTCTTCCACTTCTCTAAATGATAATTTGATGACTATCGAAAATATTTTTAGAATCAGAAGGTCCCGTTGCTGAAGTAGCGAGGCAAAAATTACTCTATGTACTGAAAAAAAAACAAAGGATTTCCACACAGCATGCTGTTGATTTTCTTTAGGAAAGGATCCTAAAGAAAATCAACAGCATGCTGTGTGGAACATTAGAAGGCACCATAGATGTGCCCTACTCACTTGCAGAATTATGCAAATTTAAATAAGCTCCAATCACATCCTATGATGAAAAATCATTCAGCTAGAATAAAGCATTATTTCGTCCAAACAGAAAATTTAAGGAAACACGTAATTATATACTGTAATTTAAATAATAATGAACCTAAGCTAAGTAAAATCGTATTTTTTTTGTTTTTTCTTAATAGGAAATCGTTTTAATGTACAATGTCGTTATCTTTTATTACACATATTTTTTCCATATTTTAGGATTTTAAGTCCATATTAAATGTACATATTTTGATATTATATATACATATTAATCCGGGCCCTAGTTATTAGAAAGACGCTGCTGCCGATCTCCTGATTTGTTTCTGTAGCGACGCCCGCGGGGTGATAGCTAGCGGTTACAGCCATTACGTTATTAGAAAGACGCTGCTGCCGATCTCCTGATTTGTTTCTGTAGCGACGCCCGCGGGGTGATAGCTAGCGGTTACAGCCATTACGTTATTAGAAAGACGCTGCTGCCGATCTCCTGATTTGTTTCTGTAGCGACGCCCGCGGGGTGATAGCTAGCGGTTACAGCCATTACGTTATTAGAAAGACGCTGCTGCCGATCTCCTGATTTGTTTCTGTAGCGACGCCCGCGGGGTGATAGCTAGCGGTTACAGCCATTACGTTATTAGAAAGACGCTGCTGCCGATCTCCTGATTTGTTTCTGTAGCGACGCCCGCGGGGTGATAGCTAGCGGTTACAGCCATTACGTTATTAGAAAGACGCTGCTGCCGATCTCCTGATTTGTTTCTGTAGCGACGCCCGCGGGGTGATAGCTAGCGGTTACAGCCATTACGTTATTAGAAAGACGCTGCTGCCGATCTCCTGATTTGTTTCTGTAGCGACGCCCGCGGGGTGATAGCTAGCGGTTACAGCCATTACGTTATTAGAAAGACGCTGCTGCCGATCTCCTGATTTGTTTCTGTAGCGACGCCCGCGGGGTGATAGCTAGCGGTTACAGCCATTACGTTATTAGAAAGACGCTGCTGCCGATCTCCTGATTTGTTTCTGTAGCGACGCCCGCGGGGTGATAGCTAGCGGTTACAGCCATTACGTTATTAGAAGGACGCTGCTGCCGATCTCCTGATTTGTTTCTGTAGCGACGCCCGCGGGGTGATAGCTAGCGGTTACAGCCATTACGTTATTAGAAAGACGCTGCTGCCGATCTCCTGATTTGTTTCTGTAGCGACGCCCGCGGGGTGATAGCTAGCGGTTACAGCCATTACGTTATTAGAAAGACGCTGCTGCCGATCTCCTGATTTGTTTCTGTAGCGACGCCCGCGGGGTGATAGCTAGCGGTTACAGCCATTACGTTATTAGAAAGACGCTGCTGCCGATCTCCTGATTTGTTTCTGTAGCGACGCCCGCGGGATGATAGCTAGCGGTTACAGCCATTACGAGGTCCTCGGTAAGTTTATTTAAAAAAGAATAACATAGTTTCATATTCTGAAATCAGTGCTTAGACATAATGTAGAGGAAGATTATAATTTCGGCTTTAGAATGTGAAATGATTTATATACTTTTTAGTTCTTTGAAGTCTTCTTTTGTTTTATTTTAAGTATTTTTTTTACCTTTTTGAGTGGTCCAATAAATCAATACATTATACTAGTGGAATATCACAGTTTAATATGAGTGTCGTCTGAATAGTTACAGTAAAATTTTCATCCCTTATTTTGCCATCCTTAAGGGTAGAATTTGTTTCCAATCAAATGGGATCGTCTATGGAGTATTACCTATTTAATCACGAATAATCTTCACAATCCGTTCATAATTGACACAGATATGTACATGAACAAAAAAAAACCTGCACTCCAATTCCGAACCTACTTTTTTAAAGTTGGCTAAAAATGAAAATCGACTCTTATGTAAACTTCAAGCGGTGTCATAAAATGTACCGCTTTTAAATATTATCTAGCACGCCTACAACTGACACTTGGTTTTCCCTAGAGTGCGTATAGACACGACTAGACAGGAGTTAAGACAAGTACTCTGCTTGAAATATCGCTGCGGGATTTCATAGATGCCTAGCAATTTTATCTAATAAATTTTATACGTAGTACAGCCACGCTGCAGCTGTATTATGGTTGCAGTACGACTGAATCGGCTCGACCGGGGCAGAATACCAGCGTACAATAGCAGCTTAGTACTGCTGTGTTTTGTATGGTGAGTGTAGAGAACCGGAAACCCTTTTTTACTGGAAACGAGGCATTTCATCTTAGTCCTTAGGGTTGACAACGCATCTGCGTTTTAATTATTAATCGAGGATAAATGTAGATTTATGTAAAATGTAGTTTGAAAAATGTAGTTTTAAGTAGATGTCTATAGGACACAGTATCCATTTACCATCATATGGACTGTGTGCTCGTTTGTCACCCTGATTCTATAAAAAACAATCTCTTATTGCCGTACTTTTTAATTTTGTGTCAAGGTAATAGTTATAATGAAAGTAATATTTCAATTATCGAACGGCATGTTTTGTAAATCTACCTCCTCACTCCTCGCCTTTGAAAATTCTCCTCGGATTGTTGGAGGTACGCTGAAATCCTTTCATATCGATATATACGTGTAGATATCCTTATATTTTATTGTAGCTTATACTGTAATAATGTTTATAAATAAATAAAACATAATTCTTTTTTTCTTTTACACAAACGTGGGCTCGATATTTAAAACTAGTATTCTACTAGTATCACTAGTTCGTTCTCCAGGATACGCGATGTGGCAGCCACAAACTCTGACCACTTAGCCAGACTTAGATATTAATTACCATATTGGTAGGTAAAGCAGTAAGTGTTTGTAACTTTCTTTTTAAATTAAAATACTTTAATATTTAAATCGATGCAACTCTGCAGATTACGTGAAGAATCATCGGGCAGTCGTATACTCATAATCATTGTCGTAGCAGATTGGATTTGTGTACTGAGGCAGCCATTCTATGTGTAGCGAACGGGACTCCAACATATACGTTATAACATACACTTTAAGGAACCCTCCATTGTGAAAAGCCACCCCGCTGCTCGCACAATGTCAGGGCAAATTGAAGAAACGTTTTGCTCTGACCTTCGTAGGGCTGGGTCAATGTATTACCTCCTCTACCAACTCTGACATTTAACGTTATTTAGGAGTTCCCAAGCGTCTCTATTTATTTAAGCTTTCAGAAAAATTTTGAACGGTGTTATTTTCCGTTTAATATTATGATTAGATTAAAAAAGTTGGCTAAATACGGATTTTTACTTATAATATATTTATTTTGGTCTCTTGATCTTGGATATTTTTAATTTAATTTTTAAACGTAAAATAATGCTCGCAGGGAGTAAGAGAAAGAATGAAAACAACATGTTCACCAGTTTAATCCTCAGCCTGATGCCAGCCAAGGTGATGGAATTTATTTTTGCAAAATGAAACAGGCGGGTATGACTAGCAGTCATTCTATTATTTTATGGAAAAAGGTTACAAGCGACAGACCACCTGACGGTAAGCGGATGTTGTGGGTATCTATACTCTATTCAGAATTAAAATGCAGACGCGTTGTCGTCCCTGAGGACTAAGATGGGAATACCTCGTTTCCAGTAAAAGTTCCGGTTTCACTGCACTCACAATAAACCATAGCCATAGGAGCATTAAGATGCTATTCTGTGAGAGCGTGGTCGTGGTCCAGCCGACCAATTCGTACCGCAGCCTTATATAGCTGCAGTGTGGCTTTACCACGTCGAAGGCTAATACCAATAGAAATACTTGTATATTAGCCATGTAGAGGCAGCGAACAATAAATCAATACCCCATTTCGTCTCGTGGCTGTCGTAAACGGCGACAGAGAGAAACTGAAACAGGGGGGGGGGGCAGCATCTTCCTGATAACAGTGCAAAGTAATAAAAACTGCGGTCACTAACTGCTGGAACGAAGCACTGACGATATTCGGCGATGGCGAAGCCAGACATTGCCTCACAACGCATTTTTCTGATAGATTTTTGTGCGTCAGATGGTTAATAATACTGGTTGGCACTGGATTATTCAACTCTAAACTAGTCACAGGTAAATTAATGTTAATAACAAAGAACCCTATTGCAGTTATCATTTGTAAAATAAATAAGATCTATGGCATATACCTATACTCATTAACACCTTTCATACCATACACTACACTATACATTTGCCTATTATTATTTCTAGTTTGTAAGTTTTTGGCAGTTCATATAATACGCTATGTTACTTCGTTTTAAATCTCCAGTCTATTCTATTCTTAATTGTAAAAGTATATGTTACTCTTTTGGTTCTAACAAATCGGTTGAGGTATAGTTTGTCAAAATCCGACGATTATTTTAGGGGCTGTAGTAATGTACAAACATAAATCGTACGTACTAGTTCAAATATTACTCTATTAGGACTTTACTGCAGCGTGTAGGTTTTCGGGAGTTGAAAATTAACTTTAGACGATATTTAACAGAATGAAATAGTAAATAAGGTAGTCACCACCATTATATGGGAATTATAACTGTACAGAAAGATTTTAATTAATCAGATATGTTTATAGACTTAGTACTTTTATTATTGTATGTACCTATGCAGAAACGTAGCACACAGTAGTTTAAAGTTGATTTAATATGAACTAAGCTCACTCACGGGTTGCCTTATGTACGAATATAGCTGTGGCAACTGTGTTGCAGCATTTTGCTGAGTCGTTAGCCTTTTTTTTTGCTACAATGCCGGGATATTTTTAAAGTATATAACTTGTAATCAGTATTTTAAGCTAATAAGTAACAAGGAATAAATGTTTTTTTTATTCTTTCTAATTATGTTCGCAACGAAAATAGCGTCATTTTTCTTATAGTTTGAATATAACGTAACATTATTCCATATTATGTAATCCATTGTCTGTATTGCTATAAAAAATAACGACAGTTGATTATATATGAGAGCGGTTTGTGCTAGAACGAATAGAGGATATAATCATACCAAAGATATGCGTAAATTCGCTGTAAGACGGAAGTAGTCTGGCATGACGCATGCCCGGTCCCAATTCGGCTGCAACGAGGAAGTCAGCTTCCTCGCAAAGATACGAATTAACACAATAGCACCACTCTCTATTAAGTCTATCCAATGTAATCGCACCGCTATGACCTTGATTATAAATGCGACAATAGCGTCGCATGTTTAAAGCAGTAAAGTAAATCTCAAACTGTGTGACTATGCAATTTCCGTATTCCAGAACGTAGTGTATGGTGTGGCAGTACGTGGGTTGATTATGGCACCGCATCGCCGCGGTCAAGGGCGAACCGGCGTCGATGCTCGGCGTCAAGGTCGCACCTCTGAACAACACTACGCCGAATTTCGTCGAGAAATATGAACACAACGAAGCCTAATGTAGCATAACGCTTTGTGTTCTTTCTATAATAGACCGTATTACCAAGAGATACAGTTCTATTTGATTTAACTGTCAGCGTGAACGTATGGAAGTTTACTGTCGAAAAATTTCTAGACTTTATCTCAAACTCGGCCCTCACGACGCGGTTTTTGTTTTGCAACGACATTCCAGACATTGTTTGAGTAATTAGTCACTAAATGTGTGTTTACATTTAGTCTAGATCTTATCTTATTCTAATCTTCTCTAATCTTATTCTAATATTCTGAATCCTATGCTCGATCAGGCTCGAAATGCATGCGTAAATGTGACACGTATTTATCGAAAGATCTGTCATTCTTTCATTTCATTCTTTACTTATGTAATTGATATTTTATATGATATGATATTACTTTACTAATGAGTTTAATCACAATGTGAATATGTCGCTCCGTTAATTCATCACCAAAAACAAATACATTGGGTATACTTAAACTTATTACATTAAAAAGTTCTCAAATCCGTAATTAATTACAAAAATTAGAAGAAGTTATGCATTTAGTTACAAAAAATAAAATAAAAAGTTCCCAGATCAATCACATTGAGAAGTAGGCGATCAATCCGTGAAGATCACCTTGTAAAGTTTGACTATTATTTATGATTGAAAGCACTAACAAACAAGTGAAAATAAAAAAAATATAATTTTTTAAGTCATATTCTTGCATTGACATCCGAATTTGAGCTAGGTTTATTAAAAATCTTAAGTTTCCAGCTCATCGGAAAGACAGTTCAATTACTAAGTTCTACTCGGAACGGAACGACAGACAAACAAGAAAGTGACTTAATAATATGTTGTAAAAAGTTAGCTTAGATATATTATACCATATGCTTTGCAGAAAAGCAGACAGACAGGTAGTCCAATGGTCACCTCAGAGACTATTATAATCGCGCCGCAAGCGAAACACACCGAAGCCTAAATCACGCTATCAACATTCCGAATCATAAACAGTATATAAAACATCTCCGAACTATCACACGGAGCGTTGACCGCTCCCTGGGCATAACACCTTGCCCGGCGGGAGATCTCCCCTATATATAATCGGAATCTCGGAAACGGCTCCAATGATTTTAATAAAATTTGGTGTCCAGGGAGTTTCGGGGGCAATAAATCGATCTAGCTAGGATTTATTTTTAGAAAATGTCTTTTTGTCTGTGTTTTCAGACAATGAAAAACTGCTACAATATAAGAAGGTAAATTTTGACACTTTAGTAACGATCGTAATAGCTCAAGTGAATATCGAGCTGTCGCGAAATCGTAATGCCTTGGTTGGCGTCCCTCCGTCTTCGGTCCGACTTTTTTCCTTTTTTTTTTTCAAGTTCCCTTCTATTGTGAGAAAATCTATTATTTCGAGCCCTTTTTTAAAAAAAATTTAGAAATACGAAAATTTTAATTAAACTAACAGCGATTTTTTACGATTACGATACGATTTACGATTTTTTATTCAAATGACCAGTTCAGTTTTTTCTATTATGTCAATAAGATCAAAAAATATTATTCATGTTTCATTAGTATGTAATTTGTATCAAAATGTAATTTCAAAAAAAAAAACCGAGCAAAGCTCGGTCATCCGGGTACTATATATATATATGACATGAATAACCATTTTTTTTAATTCTGTCTCTTCGTGCTAATTTTAGGAAGGGCTGAATCGAACACCACGAACGGATAAGAGAGCAATATCAGAAGTGATTAAGGATATATTTTATACGAAAAACTTGGAGAATTTGAATAAAAAAGGTCTTTGATAATATTAATGTACCTACCCAAGCGAAGCCAGGGCGGGTTCTTAGTGTTTAATAAATTTCACTTTGTACAAGTACGTTGTAAATTATTTGAGTTAATTGTTTGCTTATTGTACTGTGCGGAGCTCGTGCGTGAGTTAAGCCGAGCATGAGTGCGGTCCACCTGACATTTGTACTGCTTCCGACTGTCTATGACCGCGTTTCTGATCCACGCGAGATTGCAGGACACTGTCTAGACGTATATTGTATGTTGTTGTTATGTACTAATGGTATCGTGTTACGCTCGACAATGCTGTAGCGTAGTTTAGAAATAGATTTTCTTAAAGCGCTTTTTACTTGCTATGTTTTTTTTTTAATAGAATTAGGGTGACAAATGAGCACATAGTCCATCTGATTGTAAGTGGATTCTGTCGCCCGTAGACATTTATCCTCAATTAAGAATCAAAATACAGATCGGTTGTCACCCCTGACGAATAAGATAGAACGCCTTTTTTTATTAAAAAGGGTCTCCGGATCTCCACATTCACCATATGAAACACAGCAGCATTAAGCTGCTAATTTACGCTGGTATTCTGTGAGAACGTCTTCTTTAGCGGCAGCGTGGCTCTACAACGTATAAAATTTATCACGTATAAAGTTTTATGGTACAACCACAGTGCTCCATCAATGCGCTGTATAAACTTCATTGCACCAAGATTTTTTTTAATTTATTTTGCGAAGGAGTCTTTGTTGAATTAAATCGTAAAGTTGCAATTAACAATTTATGTCTGAGATCGATTTTACTTTGCTGAGTACTAACTATACTGGTGGTACTATAAAATTAAAGTCTACATCGTACACTGTATCATACATAAGTCCATCCTGTTTCCCTGTGTCAGCTTTGGACGGTAGAATTTTGGATGTTTAAGAGGTGTTCAGTTACACACACACACACACACATACACACATATACACACACACAGGGCAAAGGGCCCCCTATAATTGCTGAGAGAGTTATGGCGTAATAAGTCCGCCACGCCTCTGCCACTAGGTACGTATTGGAAAACTTAATATGACTTTGAAATATATTTTTTGTTAGACATGTAGGTTTTCTTTACGATAATGTTATTTCTCTATTTTATAATGTTACCTCCACTCTGGAATTTCTCCTGTGTCGTGGGCACTTATTTCATGAATTTCACAAGGACAAAAATCCAGTCCCTGGTACAATCATTTGCAGGGCATACGAAGACTTGTTCCGCGCAAACTCTTTTAAATGTGTCCTGTAGAATAATAGCCGATACTGGCTATTTTGCACCTGTGCTCAGGCTGTTCATTTAAAAAGCGATTTCGATGCTCCTTTTTTAATGTCGATGATTGAACTCATATGATGATGATTAAACCCCTAAGAATGGCAAAATAAGGGATACTGTTTATAATGTAACTAAGTACTTAGATAATATTGAAATTGTAACGTTCCTTACTCTACTTAACTAGGTAAAAAAGTAGTTTTAAAAAAATCTTTTTTTTTATATAGGATAGGATGACAAACGAACACACAGTCCACCTGATGGTGAGTAATTGCTGTGGCCCATAGACATTTGCTTTTATTCCGATTACGAATCAAAATGCAGATGCGTCGTCACCCCTGAAGACTAAGATGGAATGCCTCGTTCCCAGTAGAAAGGGTCCTCGGTTCTCTACACTTATCATACGAAACTCAACAGCGTTAAGCTGCTATTTCTGGCTAGTATTCTGTGAGAGTGTGGTCCTTCCCCGGTCGAATCGACCCATTCGTTACATGCTAGTGCTACTAATGTAACTGCAACGTCGCTCTACCACGTGTAAAATGTTTGTTAAAGTTCTTTTTTCCCCTTTCCTCTTCTCTGATCATCTTTTTTTCTGCCGACTATTATTAACTAAAGAGACTAAAATAATATCATATTCTGGTCAGTGCAGTTGGAAACGATTTTTGGCGCGCGGGCGCGGACCGTTAACTCGTAAAAATCATGGATTCGAATCCGCCATTCCATTGTGAACCACTCTTAACACAAGCAGTTTAAGCTTACCAAGACTGGTTACAGGGAATATAAGTAATGTAAATAGGATTGCTAGTATTTTTGTCTATAAAAAAAATGCTACGATATAGTGTAGGTATATCGTAAAGCGCCGAAATCAGAATGTAATATTATATAATGTTAGGCTTTTATTTTCTGTTAAAAGTATTTTTAGGACCATTTTTCACTAAGAAATAATTTCTTACATCTTGTGTATATCGATCTGAGTGTCTGTGACACAAAATTTGATGCCAACGCAAAGTGATTTAGAAGTATAATTGAAAAAACTTTTTTTTATGTTTGATGCTCCGCCGAGTTAAAGAAACAATATATCATCATTTGCCATCAAAGGTAGCTTTTAATTACGCACGGTTGACGTCGCAATCTATATAAATGTGATTAAAACCCGCGAGACGCGATGTTCTTCGTTCTAGCATTTAAAAACGTTCGGATAATCAGAGGGGAGGTCTTTTGATGTTATTGAAGGAAAACACACTTAATTTATTTAGCAAGTCGCTTTCATGTCTTATTGATATGACATTCGGAATTTTAACGTGAAATTGTTATAGGCAACGTTTAATGATTTATATGGAATTTATTAAGTAATACAATCGTTGATAAGCAATCATTTAAAACCAGAAATAAATAGACAGATTTAAAAGTGTAGCGCTACCGCTAACCACCGTTTACATTTCTTCTGTTTATATATATATACATTAAATGTGTTTATGTTTTTAAATATACATTATATATGTTAAAAACATAAACACACACCTGTCACCCAGATGGGTTGCTGTAGACTACGGACTTCCATTTGGCACTATCCTGACACAACTCTCTCACCTTTTCATCCATATATCTGCGCATACACGCTCGTCGGTTTAGGTTACTCCTAATCTGGCCCATTTTTAATGTATCGCCAATTTGGTCGATAAACCTTCGTTTAGGTCCCTGCCCGATTCTACCGTTCACATCTGCAATATAAATTCGCTTTGTCACTCTTTCCTCGTTCATTCTTTCAACATGACCAAACTACAAAGCATGAAGCATTCGACTTTTTCTTTTTTTATCTTAATTTAGTTCATTTTTGTCATTTGATCGTTAATTATTTTCGACGTTTTCAATGTTAAATTAACGATTAATAAGTAAATCCAAATTAATAAACTTAATTGTCACAAACGTCCGTGATATTTTGTTTTAATGCAAACCTTATGTTGCGTTTCTCTACATTTCCATGAGTCCATTGTATCCAAGTCCATGAGTATAATTTATACCTATTTTTTATAGTATATCATCTAATATGTAAGACAGAAAGAGGCTACTTCTTTGTAGAGAATATATGTAGTTGTAACGATGAATATGTTCTTTCTATTTTTTAACCCGACTACGATTTCTCGGCGGGATCGCCACTTTATGATTAAATTATAACAGATAATAAGTAACTTATGATTCTCCAAGGGCTCGTCGATAAACAAAAGCATTACGAGAATACCTGTCCATCAGCGATAGGTACCAAAATATTATTGAGAAAATGCGAAATACGCCAATTCACACGTAACAGTAAGAGGCTCTTTCCATTTTCATAACCCCCTTAGAAACGACTCATGCAACGTGTTAGTTTTTAATATTTCCAATAGTAGAAGTATAGTTGGGTATATAAAAGAAGTATGAAAGTAAAATTAATGCCGTAGAAATGCGGCCGATAAAAGGAGTATGTTAGAGCTGACTCTGAATAATAAGATGAGAAACTGTGTGATAACAGTAAAGTGGTTTGCAAAAAGATATTGTGACTAGTATTTAGATCGGAATGCTTCGGTGGTTTGGATACGTAGAAAGAAAAAACAAGAAAAGAGTGACAAAGTAAATTTATCCTGCAGAAGTGAGTAGCAGAGTCCGCAAGGGACGCGCTAGGGTTGAGTTTTATCGACCAAATTGAAGATGGACCTAATTAGGAGTTTTCTTAAACGACCATGTCTGCGTTGTATATATGGATGTGAAAAAAGCGGTAAATGATATTGTATACTTGGGGAGTGCTTTCAGCCGGGATGGAAGATGTGATTTAGATGTGGATAGGCGTGTCGCTGCCGGAAACAAAGTCAATGGTGCCCTGAATGCATTAATAAAAAGGCAAGGCGTGGTGAAGAGTGCACGCCTTGCAATACATAACGCAGTGTTGGCACCGACTTTGTTATATGGCAGCGAAACCTGGGTATGCCAGAAGAAGCATAAAAGCAAGTTGAATGCAGTGGAGATGCGATCTCTTCGTAAAATGTGTGGCGTTACCATAGCCGACCGAAAGCGAAACGAAGAGATTCGCAATATGGCAGGATTGAAAGATGACCTTATCACAAAAATTGATAGGGGCGTACTCCAATGGTTTGGACACGTTGAACGAATGAGTGAAGACCGAATGGTGAAGAAAATATATAGAGCGAAAGTAAATATTAAAAGGTGTCGAGGTAGACCGAGACTAACTTTCGAAGACCATGTGAGCAAATTGCTCGAAGAGGGGAGGGTCAAGAGTACTCGGATACCTAGACGTGCATGTATGAAGAAGTTAATGAACCTGAAAGAAGCGAAAGAGGTATGTAAGGATCGTGACACTTGGCGATCTGTTCTCTCTGGCTACCCCGTTAGGGATTGTGCGTGACGATAAGTAAGTAAGTAAGTAAGTAAAAAAGCGAGAGAGATGTATCAGGATTGTGCCAAATGAAAGTCCGCAGTCGCTGCTACTCCACTGGGTAACAGGCGCAATAGTTTATTCCGTCCATCCATTACAGATTATAAAAGTTTACCGCTGAACACAGGCATACCCTACATATTGTATAATAGGGAGGATTTTGCCATAGTTGCCACGCTTGGCAGGCGGGCTGGCAATCGCAGTTTTTTATTTAATATGAGTTGTTTTAGGAAGATTTTGTATAGTTTAAACTTTACTTGCTAGCATTGTCTAAAGAAATATTGTGCCTATCTGCATGCGAAGATACGCATTTTTTAATGGTCGAACAAACTGGCTCACATCCAACCGGCCATCTGAAGAAAGCGTGTAATCACTCTTAAAAGGATATTTATACGCGGAAAGCGAGTCATTTATTATGCCGAGTACATAGAAATAAAAAGATTACTCCGTAACCGCAACCCTGGCAACAACTGCGCGCTAATAAATTTCATCGTCCTTGATTCGTGCTGGTATATCAAAGTCAAAAAGGTTGTATGGCCGTGTATATTTTTATTTTGCGATTATTAGTCATCATCATTATCATCGCGATCTCTTGCATTGTAGGGAGGAATTTCCTCATCGTAGTTTTTTTTTATAGGAGAAGGGTTACAAACGAGCACACAGTCCACCTGATGGTAAAAGGCTGCTGTAACCCATAGACATCCACATCGATCCTCGATTATGAATCAAAATGCAAATGCGTTATCACCCTTGAGGACTAAGATGGAATGCCTCCTTTTACCCTAGTATTCTGTGAGAGCGTGGTCCTTCCCCGGTCGAGCCGACCCATTGGTGCTACAACTATACTACTAATATAACTGCAGCATGGCTCTACCACGTACAACATAGTACTTGGATGCTAGCTCTACGCGAGTGGACTGAGTTCTGAGTGGACGTTGCTATCCGTGGCAGTCTGAATATTTTACACGTGGTATTTACGAGTTGGTTGAACGCTATCATCACCTTATGGAAGTCAAACTCGGTTTGGACTTGTTTGAGGTGTACGGCGTAGCGGCTTGTTTTCATACAATGCCAGCGTTCGCCAGTCAGGATTCTCTTGAAAATTAAAACATGATCTCCATTATATAATATAATGTATATTAATGAAAAGAAAGATAGAAAAACACTCATTACATGCATAAGAAACACAGACTTAGGGTTACACTAACTAAAGTAATAACAAGGTCGCGGGCGGTTGCTACTGAAGAATGTATTGAGAATCGATCCAGCTGAGTTCAAGGCTGGCAAAATTTCCCGCTCAAAGTCCGCTCTGGTTAGGTTATGACTTTTCATTACAATAATAACAGCATCTTGTAAAGATTTATTACCACTTATACTTGCGTTGAATAGCTTAATCATATAATAATGCCCTTTTTCTTTTTGAAGAAAAATGTATTTTGTAATTGTTATGTGACTCACGGCCTATTATTGTACTTGCTCTCTTAACCTTCAAATCGGCAGGAATTTTTCAAGGCATTCTAAACTCCTGCACAGTAATAGGGCCCTACAGACCAGTGAAATTGATTTAAAACTTTAATGTCCGAAATATTTCACACAAATACATACTTGTTCCGTGTAGGAATCAACCCTGCATACCGCAGCGCTAAACCAGACGTTTAGCCAATGCGCTATCGAATAGTCCATTCTTGTTATCCCTAATGCACCATTCGAAACAGCTTTTAGTATTCTTGATAAGCGAGTGAGCAAATATTTTAGCCAACCTACAATAGTGTCTTCCTAGCCGACCTACAACCGGCTGAACGTCTGGTTGCGGCGCTCCGGTATGTGGGTTTGATTCTTGCACGAAACAGGTATGCCTAAGAATAATTATTCCATTATGTACATATATGTAGTATTCCATTATGTACATATGTAAATAGATCACGTAGTGACGGTATAAGACGGCAGAGGGACACAAATCTGGAGAAGGGCAGCAGCGTCCACCTAATAACGGCTAGAAAATAAAAAAAACTGTGATTGCCATCTCGCCCGCTAATTGTGGCAACTGTGGCAAATATCCCCATTATGAGGCAATCTATGGGGAAACCAATGTTCAGCTGTAGACTTTGATAGGCCGTAAACACAATCATTTCATCATCATTACAGCCTTTCACAAGTCCACTGCTGAACATAGGCCTCCCCCAAGTAATGCCACAAAGCACGGTCCTGAGCCACCTGCATCCATCGACTTCCTGCATGTCTTACCAGGTCGTCACTCCATCTAGTGGGGGGTCGCCCTACACTACGCCTACCGGTACGAGGCTGCCACTCGAGAACCTTTCTTCCCCATCGGTTATCGGTTCTTCGAGCTATATGGCCGGCCCATTGCCACTTCAGCTTACTAATCCGTTGGGCTATGTCGGTCACTCTGGTTTTACTGCGGATATCCTCATTTCTGAGTCCATCACGCAGAGAAACTCCGAGCATAGCCCTCTCCATAGCTCGCTGAGCGACCTTAAGCGTCCTCATACGGCCAGCAGTGAAGGACCACGTCTCAGATCCATAAGTCATCACTGGCAACACGCACTGGTTGTACAATCTAGTTTTTAGAGATTGAGGTATACCTGACGAAAAGATATGTCGTAATTTCCCGAACGCTGCCCAGCCGAGTTGAATCCGTCGATTGACCTCTCGGTCGAAGTTGGACTTACCTAGTCGGACTATTTGTCCCAGGTAAACGTACTCGTCAACAACTTCGAGCATAGTGCTCCCAACAACTACCGGCATAGGTGTGACATGGACATTGAACATGATCTTTGTTTTGTCCATGTTCATCTTAAGACCTATCCGTTGGGAGGCACTATTGAGGTCATTGAGCATAGTGCTTAAGTCCTCCAGCGATTCTGCCATAAGGACTATATCGTCGGCAAATCGAAGGTGAGTGATGTACTCGCCATTGATGACAATACCGTATCCTTTCCAGTCCAGTAGCTTGAAAACGTCTTCCAATGCAGCGGTGAAGAGTTTCGGGGATATAACATCACCCTGTCTTACACCTCTCTGCAGTTGGATAGGTTTCGAGCTCTGGTTCTGTACTCGGATAGCCATCGTAGCCCTACTGTACAAACACTTCAGCACTTCGATATACCGACAGTCAACTTGGCACCGCTGAAGGGACTGTAGCACCGCCCAAATTTCGACGGAATCAAAGGCTTTCTCATAGTCCACATACGGCAGGCAAAGTGGCAGATTGTACTCTTCAGTCTTCTGTACAATCTGCCGCAGGGTATGTATGTGGTCTATGGTACTGAAGCCTTTTCGGAAACCGGCTTGTTCGGGAGGCTGGAAGTCGTCAAGTCTGCGTGCGAGACGATTCGTAATGACTCTCGAAAACAGCACGTAGACGCGGCTCAGAAGGGAAATCGGTCTGTAGTTCTTTAAGAGAGCGTTGTCGCCTTTCTTAAAGAACAAGACCACCGCACTTCTGCTCCACGCCTCTGGAGTAGTGCCACCATGGAGGACGGAATTGAAGAGCTTCTGAAGGACTACAAGTACCGGTGTTCCACCCGCTTTCAGAAGCTCCGCTGTAATTCCATCCTCGCCTGGGGCCCTGCCGTTTTTAAGGTGCTGGAGAGCCATTCTAATCTCGCTTAGACTGACGTCCGGGATATCATCGGAATAGTGTCGGATAAGACTTGCTCTTGGATCGTTACTCACACTTGCGTGTGGCTCCAACGATGATGTGTACAGCTGCCCATAGAACCTCTCAATCTCACTCAAAATCTCAGGTGTCCCGGAAACGATGTTGCCACACTCAGTCTTCAGCTTTGACAGTTGGCTCTTTCTGGCAGACAGATCTCTGGCAAAGACTTTGGAGCCCTGGTTTCGCTCGATCGCTTCTTTAATACGAGAAGTATTAAAGTTGCGTAAGTCTCGCCGCATGCATTTGGAGATCTGTCTGTTCAGTTGCCTGTATGCTGTCAAATCTGTTGACGATTGCAGCCTCATCTCCCGTCTAACAGCCATGAGATTAAGAGTGTGATCGGAGAGTTTTTGTGTTCTTCTGCGGCGGGTTTTGCAGAACTTAGCTCCGACCGCATGGACAGTTTCCACGAGCTTGTCGTTCACAAATTAAGGAACGAACGTTAACACAAATTAAGGATTAAATGTAAAACACCTCCTTTAACTCCACGATACGGAGGCAGAGACAGCAGCATTACGCTGCTACTAGGCTGCACTAAAAGTATCGGGAATGGAATATTTCCACTGTTCCTGTCATATAAAAATCTTTTAAATTGAAAACTCCTTGGTTTTAAAAATCGAATACAATTTATTTATTTAAGAAAAGATTCTCGGTCTTGTCACAAGGTTTTGTCAAACTTGTTTAGTCGTTGAGAAAATTCCTCTTGAGGGACAAAGAAAGGTTAATGCAGAATGGTATGCTAGCATTTGTTTGCCACAGGTCGTTTCTGAACTCCGTAAACATAACTGCAACCGCCGCATCATCCTCCATCACGACAATGCGAGTTCTCACACCGCACACAGAAAAAAAGAGTTTTTTGAGCAAGAAAACATAGAATTATTAGACCATCCGCCGTACAGCCCCTACCTATGCCCTAATGATTTCTATACTTTCCCTAAAATAAAGACTAAATTGCGTGGACAGAGATTTTCATCACCTGAAGAACAAAGAAGGACGCCTACAAAACGGCCATTTTGGAGACCCCAACTTCCGAATGGAATGGTTGCTTCAATGATTGGTTCCATCGTATGGAAAAATGTGTCAAAATTCGCGGAGAATACTTCGAAAAGCAATAAATACATTTTTCCCGAAATTTTCAGTGCCGCCCTCGCATTTTACGCTAGTGCTCTGTGCGAGCATGGTCCTTCCCCGGTCGAGCCGACCCGTTCGTGCTACAACCATATATAGCTGTAGCGTGGCTCTACCTCGTATGGATGACCTTTAAATAATGTCATATAATGAGATTCGTCATAAAGTCGCTAGAAGGTAGCAGAGCGTAAGGAACGCGCATTCCAGTGTGGTCGGAAGGTAATTTGAATGAATTGTACCGAATTCACCTCCGTCACCTTGGATGACGTCCGCTAACTTTAGTTAATTTAATTATGGGTATCGTTATAACTGAATTGGGAAATGGAAGCCGTCACAGGCGTCTCATTTGTTTCACCAGGCTTAAGTGGGTACGTCATTATAGTAACGAGTCTTCATGATAATGTTTTTTTAAGTGACTTGAACTAAGGAGGTGTTTGATGCCACCGACTCATGATTATCTCGTTGGTTATGCCTAATCCCACAAGTAACCCATAATTGGTTCCGAAGGTCTTGTATTAAACGTGTATAACGTAATACGTAACGTAATGCCTGCGTAAAATATCAGCTTAATGCTGTTGTGTTTTGTATAACGAAGGTAGAGAACCGTAGACCGATTTTATTGGAAATGAGGCATTCCATCTTAGTCCTCAAGGGTGTAACACATCTGAATTGTGGATAAATGTATATATCTATGGACCACAGCATATACATACCATCTGGTGTACTGTGTGCTCGTTTGTCACATCAATATTATTAAAAAAAAACTATCAATAAACTTCTTTAAAACTTACACAGAAATAATTATCCAGAAATAACTGCAGACATATGATTTACTGAAATAAATCTTTCTTGGTTACTGTCCAAACTGATGGCGTTCAGTCATTGACCAGGTCAGACCGGAGTTTTTACTAACCGACCGCCGTGTCACGTCTAAAGTTGACGGACCATTATCGAAATGTAAAAATAAAGCGACGCGTTTGTTTTTAAATGTATCTAAATATAATTATTTATGAAGCATTTATTCTGAAACTTTGGTTCATAGCCAAATATTAAGTTAAGGCTCAACAGTGGTAGAGCCATGCGGCAGCTTTGCTGTTGCACGTATGGGCCGGCTCAAACCGGGGTGGTACCACGACCTCACAGAATACCGGCGTGAAGTGGAAGCTCTGCTTTCGCGTTTCGTCTGGTGAGTGCAGGTGGCCGGAGGCCCAAATCCCCCCCCCCCCATTAACATGGTAGCGGAATTAAATAAAGATAGACTACCCCAGGAGGGTACCAGCACCCCTGGAGAATCCCTCGCTGAGCATCCACGACCATGTTTCTCCACTTCTGAGCGTGGGTGCTCAGGCTGCCCCGCGTATTCTGGGGGGGGCGAAATTCCGCTCAAGACTACAACTGCTCGGGGCAAACGGAGCAACAAGACCAAGGCGACCCCTGCCACGCTGTCCGTGAATTTCTGCAATATCAGGGGACTTCACTCTAACCTAAACGCCGTCCACTACCATCTCGAGACGGCGAGGCCGGCTCTGCTCTTTCTGACTGAGACGCAGGTGTCCTCTCCGGCTGATGTCTCGCATCTCTCCTACCCGGGGTACAAACTGGAACACTCCTTTGTGCCTCGGGCCGGAGTTTGCGTTTACGTCAGAGAGGACATCTGTTCTCGACGCCTCGGCAGACTTGAAGGTTCGGACCTGTCCATCCTTTGGCTACGCGTAGACAGCGACGACCATCCGCGCGTCTACGGGTGCCTCTATAGGTCCCATAGCGGTAATGCCGAAACAGACCGACTTTTCGACCACGTCCAAATGGCTGCAGATTCGTTGCTACAGCAGATCCCCTCCGCAGAGATCGTGATCCTCGGCGACTTTAACGCCCATCACGCCGAATGGCTTGGTTCACGTTTAACCGATCATGCGGGGAGATCTGTTCATGATTTTGCCTTGGCATATGGTCTGACACAACTGGTTACTTCGCCTACGCGGATTCCAGATGTGGAGGATCATTCACCTTCCCTGTTGGACCTTCTGCTGACCTCTCACCCGGACGGATATCAGATTTCCGTCGACGCCCCTTTAGGCTCCTCGGACCATTGTCTGGTCCGGAGTGTTGTGCCACTCACGCCGAAATCGCGGTTGCATTCTGCAGGCTGCCGCCGTGTTTGGCACTATAGGTCAGCCGATTGGGATGGGATGCGGTCTTTCTTTGCATCCTACCCTTGGGGGCGGGTTTGCTTCTCGCCGGATGATCCTAACGTTGTTGCGGATTCTGTTACTGATGTGGTACTTCAGGGTATGGAACTTTTTATTCCTTCCTCTGTGGTGCCCATTGGAGGCAAATCTCAGCCATGGTTTGGTCGCTCCTGTAAAATAGCATCATGCTATAAGCAGGAGTGCTATCAAGCCTGGGTTGATGCATCAGCGTCCCGGGATGTAAACACCAGCGCTCTAAAAAAGAAGTATAATTCCGCCTCTAGGTCCTTCAAAAGAGTCATTGCCAAGGCAAAGTCAGAGCACATAGGCAGAATTGGCGAGAAACTAGTTCGCCTTCCTTCTGGAACCCGTGCATTCTGGTCTCTCGCCAAGGCTGTCCAGGGGAATTTCTGTCAGCCATCTCTTCCATCTCTGCACAGGGAGGACGACTCACTGGCCCATACTGCAAAGGAGAAAGCCGATCTTCTAGGCTCCTTCTTTGCGTCTAACTCGACTCTCGATGACGGGGAGAGTACGCCGCCGACCATCCCGCGGTGTGAGTGCTCCATGCCGGAAGTGCAGTTCACACAGCGCTCGGTTCGCAAAGCACTCCTCTCCCTGGACATCCACAAGTCGAGTGGGCCTGACGGAATCCCCCCAATTGTGCTGAGGACGTGTGCTCCAGAGTTGGCACCGGTATTAACGCGTCTTTTCCGGTACTCCTACTCCCTAGGCGTAGTCCCAAAATCATGGAAGACGGCTTTCGTCCACGCGATCCCTAAAAAAGGCGACCGCTCAGACCCGTCCAGCTACCGGCCAATCGCCATCACCTCCTTGTTCTCCAAAACAATGGAGTCCATTGTAAACTGCCAGCTCATGAGGTACCTTGAGGATCACCAGCTGATTAGTGACCGCCAATACGGTTTTCGCCGTGGTCGGTCAGCTGGTGATCTTCTGGTCTACCTCACTCACAGATGGGCGGAGGCAGTAGAGTTCAAGGGGGAGGCATTGGCCGTTAGTTTGGACATTGCGAAGGCCTTCGATCGGGTTTGGCACAAAGCGCTTCTTTCGAAGCTCCCTTCCTATGGGTTTCCCGAGAAATTGTGCGATTGGATCACCAGCTTTCTTGCAGATCGGAGCATCAAGGTCGTTGTAGACGGTGCAAGCTCCGATTGCAAGCCTATTAATGCTGGTGTTCCACAGGGCTGCGTGCTATCGCCAACGCTGTTTCTTCTGCATATCAATGATATGTTGCATACCCGTAACATTCATTGCTATGCAGATGACAGCACTGGTGATGCTCTTTACACCGGCCGAGCCAATATTTCTCGGGAAAACGTCTCCGAGTGCCGGGACAAACTTGTGTCTGAAGTCGAGTCTTTGCTGTACAGAGTCTCGGATTGGGGACGACTAAATCTAGTCCAGTTTAACCCCCAGAAGACACAAGTTTGCGCGTTAACCGCTAAAAAGAACCCCTTTGTCGTATCCCCTCAGTTTCAAGGCACTCCCCTTGTTGCCTCAGCCAGTATCGGAATCCTCGGCGTCGACATATCGAGTGACGTGCAGTTTCGTGGTCACTTGGAAGGGAAGGCCAAATTGGCCTCTAAAAAGCTTGGCGTGCTCAGCAGAGCGGGACAGTATTTCATGCCGGCACACCGCCTGCAACTTTACAAGGCGCAGGTTCGGCCGCACATGGAATACTGTTCCCATCTCTGGGCTGGGGCTCCCCAGTACCAGCTCCTTCCACTTGACCGCATCCAGCGCAGAGCGGCTCGAATCGTCGACGACCGAGTGCTTTCCGATCGGCTCGATTCACTGGCGTTGCGAAGAGATGTTGCATCTCTTTGCGTATTTTATCGCATCTATCACGGGGAGTGCTCTGAGGAATTGTTCGGATTAATCCCAGCCGCCAAATTTCGTGAACGCACGACACGGCAAACGTCCCGATACCATCCACACCATTTGGATGCTTGGCGGTCCACCACTGTACGTTTCACAAGGAGTTTTCTTCCACGTACAACCTCTCTGTGGAATAGTTTATCACCGGCGATTTTTCCGGACCGATACGACCTGGGGACCTTCAAGAAAAGAGCTTACTCCTTTCTAAAGGGCCGGCAACGCACCTGCAAGTCTCCTGGTGTTGCGGTTGATCATGGGCGGCGGTAGTCACTTAACATCAGGTGAGCCGCATGCTCGTTTGCCCCCTCTTCTATAAAAAAAAAAAAAAAAAAAAAAAAAAAGTGATCTGGCAGTTGTCGGGAGCGTTACGGTTACTGTGGATAGAGTCGACATCAAGTTGGGAAAAATTAAGGTAATTAATTAAATATAATGGATTTCCGGTTGATCCAAAGTAACACCAAATTATTAATTACTGAGGTTTTTTTAAAATAATCATAATATTTGCTCTATAACAGTCTGCTGCTGATTGGCTTCACCCAAGTTGGGAGCCTTTACCAAGTTCGGATTAGCCGCTTTAATTCTATTTTCTCCCCCCCCCCCACTCCTATAATATAAAGTCACATTTTAAAAATATTTACACATTTTAAACATTTAACTCGAGCTGACACTTCCCATAAGACGTGCTACTAGACCAATATAATAATATTCAATACCTATGTATAAATAATTAATGTAGTAAAATTGACCACGTAAAATAACTAGCTTATATTGTTTAAAACTATCTGTATTAGGTACCAACTGTATTAAAAATTTACATAATATTAATCTACTATACTTAGTCGGGTCATAAGTTTTGTCAAAACCAATTTATTTAAATTTCTTAAATACTGGCTACATGAACTTTACCAATTTTATAACGTTTGTGCTTGTCGAAAATAAAAGACATTAATTTTCATTCATTTTCAAATATGGAGTGGTCGCAGAAAGAAGATAAGAGTAACGGTTATCGCGTAGCACCGCTCTGGTTACGCGCCAAAACAGATTTTCAATATTCTACAAAAATTGAAAATAACCCTACGATTTCTTTAACGCACTAATTAACGATTCACTGAAGATTCAAGTTTCGAAGATCGTAAGAGTACCGACCGACCTCGTACAGTTAGGACACCCGCGATCATCAAGGCAGTGAAGGCGCGAATCCTGTTCGTAAACAAAAAATCTTAGCTCTTCCGATGGGCCTAAGCAGAACCACGGTTAAAAGAGTGATCAGTGAAGATCTAGGACTACTAGCTTATCGTAAGAAGACCGGACATTTTTTGAACGAGCATTTGAAAAAAATAGGCTGGATAGGCTTTTCAGATGAAAACATTTTTAACATCCAAAAAAACCATATTAAACAAAATGATAAGGTGTATGCCTACAGCAGTGAAGAAGCAAGCTCACGTATTCCGAGGGTTCAACGGGTACATTATCCTTCGTCACACATGGCTTAGCTTGGAGTCTTATATTCAGGGTTAACTGAGGTGTTTTTCTGTGAAAAAGGTGTAAAAACCGGTGCCGAGGTGTACCAAAATACCGTCCAAACGAACATAATGGAACCTCTTTTTCAAACAATGTTCAAAAACAGACATTGGATATTCCAACAGGACTCTGCACCAGCACATAAGCCACGAAGGACACAAAACTGGTTGACCGCCCATGGAATTGACTTTATCGGACATGAAGACTGGCCCTCTTCTCGTCCAGATTTAAGCCCACTGGATTATAGCAAAAGATATGGCAACATTTGGAGGAGACAGTTTGTGCTTAACCTCATCAGAATTTGGAATCTCTCCGAGCATCTTTGACTAAAGCAGCGGCAGAAATAGATATGAGTGTGGTGCGTGCTGCGATTGATGATTGGCTGCGTTGATTAGGGGCATGTATTCAAAATAGGGGAGGGCATTTTGAATAATGTAAATAAAATTGTATTCTAAATTAAATTTTATTTAACTATCAAAAAGTGTATCATTAATTTTATAAAAAGTTTATGACAGAACTTATGACTTGACTAAGTATTAGTATTCATTTAACTATGTAAAGTTCATTGTATTGAGTGGTCTAATCTTACCTTTCAACTTGTTAACCTTTATGGCGGTACTTATAAAAAAAATTAAATATCAGTGTTAAATTTAGTATAAAACTAACGTTTTGTTGCCTTTATTATTATTTTATTGTCGTTGGTGAATATAGGCTAAGTTTAGTGATATTATATTCTTTGTGACCTGAAGGCAGGAACTGCCGTCTGTGATAAAGGCTCCGCCTAGTACAGCCGGCAGTAACAAACTGAAGTAAGCAAAGTAAAAATCTGTGAATAGCTTATTTTAAACTTATTGTAAAGAAGCTTATTGTAAAGAAAGGGAATGTAATTATGCTAATAAAAAGTTTATTATTATTATTATTCCTTAGAAAGTTTTATCGTTCAACCTAAAACAGCCACCCCAAGGTAAAAAAGTTAAATAATATCCTTTATTATTTGTGCCATAAGTATACATCACAGGTTGGTTATTTTAGGGTGGATAAACGCAATAACGCGAATTATAGAACAAAGTGGTATCAGCTGCGTTGCCTCAATATTGGCGGATTTCACATGACTTCGAAATATTTTTATTCGCTCAGACATGCAGATTTTCTTACTGTGTTTTCCTTACAGCACGTGGTAAATCAGAACTTAGTATTGCAATTAATAATTTAATTGGCGCCGAATGTAGAGCGTTACTTGGTGCGTATGGTGCGTTAGGGTAGGAAATGCGGAATCAAGATACTACTCGTTTACAAGGAAGCACCACGTACCTCATAGGTCAGCAGAATTACTTGCAGTTTTTCTGTTGCTCGATGAAGGCTGGTTCTCTTCTTGTATTACACAATAACACAACACGGCACTCAGAATTATCGTATTGTATTTGAGTTTAAAGCGAGATTATTATTTTAATTTTGTATTAATTTCAATTCTAGTCGCGGAATTCACTCTTTCTTTTTTCGAAGATATTGCGTGGCGGAGGCGTCGATTATCTTCGTAAGATCCATTCGACAATGTTATGTTCGTAAGATCGATCCATTCTTCTTGATATAATAGGATATATGCAAATGGCATATGATTTGGGTTAGGACATTAAAATTAAATAGATATGCACCATTTGGTGAAATGAAAGGTTAAAGGTCAACAGTACATCGCAGCGTTTTCGCGTCAATATGGTTTTTTTTTCAAATTAATATTTCTCCGACAAAAATTTGCAAGCCGCTTGCGAATTAAAGGTTGATTTATTTCTCCGCAGTTAAAGATGTACAATGTGACAGCTAAAAGTGACGCATTTTGCCTAATGCTTTGGCAAACTCGCACGAGTTCAAGGGTGGTCGTGTTTGGCGGACTAACTCATCTGTGTAATTTAGAATTTAGTGCAGCATTAAATAACTTGGTACTTTGTAGTCCCACGTCTATTTACATAACTTTTTTTATAGAATAAGGGTCACAAACGAGTACATAGTCCACCTGATTGTAGCTCATAGACATCTACAACTTCGACAGCTCCGTGGCGCAGTGGTTTAGCAACTAATTGCAGCGCTGGGGGCCGCGAGTACGAATCCCGCTCGGAACAAGTATTTTTATATCCTACAAATAATTGTTGCGGGTCTGGATATTTGTCTACTTGTGCGATTTGTGATTGTAAACTGCCTCCACGACACAGGAGAAGTCTTTCGGGGTGACAACGCATGTGCATTATGTCCTGTCGCAAGACGAACAGACTGTCCACCATTAGGACTGTTTGCTCCTTTGCCACAGTTGTTGTTCTATAAATAAATATAAACAATCGGTTCAGAATATATCTTGTTGCATAAGTTTAAAAATATGGTCGAATTTATACTTTTTTCTTTCCTGGATTCGCTTAAAAAGAAGAAAAAACACTTTGACTCGGCTATAGACAAAATGCTGAAAATACAAATTAAGCTTTGGCACCTCGTTAATGAAGCAACGAAGTAATTAAGTTCAAACACTCGAAGATCGCAGACAGACACTTGAACTATTAATTATATTACAGCGTTTTGGAGAGGAATCGAGGAGTACTTGTTTTCATATAAATTTTACTGTCTACAAAGCTGATAGTATCTTATATACCGTGTAGTTGTCTACCATATGATCTATTGGTCAGAATGCTAGGCTGCTACTTGACAGGTCCTTTATTCCAATTATACCCGGAGTCCTACTTTTGAGAAAAAAAAACCTAGTAATTGTCAGTAGTAAGTAACTTAGTTATTTTAAGTATTTTATCACAGTTAATTTTGACTGATTATTAATGTTCAACGTTTCGAGTGCTTTACAGCACCTGTGGTCACGGGAAACTTAGACTGGAGGAGAAATCGGTGAACATACATAAAAACATACGCGTAGAATATAGAATTTTCTCGTTTTTAAACTCTTACTTAGAAACTTAGAAGATGTCAAGTGTGTCTATACTTATTGAGGAACTAATTCCTTCAATTTTTTAATAATTCATGCATTAGAAACTTTCAATTTGACTAATTTTACGGTTAAAATGCATTTGTATTTTATTTTCTCCAATTTGCATCAAATGAAATAATTACTCTTCTCTCAATGTTTTTTCTGTTCAGTAGATCAAGTACGCAAATAAATTCCCATGAACCCTCCAAATTAAACAACACCTGGGGGCTGGCATAAGAAGACCATTCATCATTATACGTGGTTGAGTCACGCTGCAGCTATATCATGGTTGTAGCACTATTGGGTTGGCTCGACCGGGGAAGGACTACGCTCTCACAGAATACCAGCGTAAAATAGCAGCTTAATACTGCGTTTCGTATGATGAGTGTAGAGAATCGGAGACCCTTTTTTACTGGAAACGAGGCATTCCATCTTAGTCCTCAGGCGTGACGACGCATGTGCATTTTGATTCTTAATTGAGGATAAATGTAGATGTCTATGGGCCATAGCATCCACTTACCATTAGGTGGACTGTGTGCTCGTTTGTCACACTTATTTTTTTTTAAAAATTCGTCGACCGAATTGACTTCGGCGACCGAAAGGATAAATTCTACAAGCAAGGAAGAATGGAATGGTATATTTGTCTAGATAAATAAATTTTAAAAAATATAGAATGGTTTAGTTGCAAGTTTGCAAGCGCAACGTTACACATTCTAGAACCCTCTTTTATTATTTTAAGGAATAATAGAGCGTTTTATATGATAACCTCGTTGGTTAAGTGGTTTTAACGATACCTAGTGTTGGGGTGTTTCTTCTGTATCAAAGAGTATTTCTACTTTTTTTAAAAATGTTCTTTTTTTCTGTTAGTGTAATCGCATAATACACTAACAGTAAAGAAGAAAAATAAGCACTTTAAGCCGTTGGTCCTACGCCTGATCTTTCTCCGGTTATGTCTAATTACTGTCCCATCGGACTATGGGAGTGAGGGAATAGAGATTGCACCAATGTTTGCGCGTACACTTGGGCACTATAATCCTGTTCTGCGCAGAATTCGATCCAGAATTCGATTCGATAGATTCGGAGGACATTACATTATTAATAATTATGAAATCAGTTAATAGTAAGTAAATTCTTATTAAACAGTCTAAACTTACATAGTATCGCTTCGTGTGAACGTGAATTAGTTAGGGTGACGTCGCGAACGACCGTGTGTTCGGACACGTGTCACGTTCAAGGGCAGCCGTCGGCGTCGGTCGACGCTCCGCGGTTTTTGCGCGCCTCGCAGCTAGTGGCGAAGCGTGAGTGTGGCTAGTAGGGTATCCATGCATACCCTTTATTGGACATATACGTTAACAATTCGGATGGTTTACCTACCTATCGGTAAGTTGAATAATGCAACTTGTTTTAAACTTAATAGCCTTTTGGACTATTAAGGTTAAAACTTTTAGAGAGTGGCTCAATAAAAACACTTTATTCTACTACACGCCTGCATTATAAATATATCATAAAAAGCCTTTTTAATTACACTGTAAGATAAGTATAAGTATTTTCAAGGTATCGTGAACTGAAACTGATATATATCAGGGCAAAAATTTGAATCTTCAAATCTTTGCCCACTGTCACTCCGCTGGGCGCACGGTAATAAAATATACTACATTTATTCTTCTTATAATTATAATTACAACTTTAAGGTGACTATTGAACGTTGCTCTTGCACATTATTAGATAATGATTTAATCTTTACGTAGTAAAAGTTTGACTGCTCCGAAGGCTGTAGCGCGGCGCCAGGGAGCCTGGGCTGTAACCTCTCATGGGATGTTTGTGCACGTGTAAGCAAAACACATCTGCGATATAAGTGGCCTCGCAATTTATAAATAATTATAAGAAAATTGAAACCGTTGGAAGTTAAGTATTTTTATGTGTACTGCATTTTTAATGTTACAAAAGTCACGTAAACACCGCACTATTCTTTGATGGAAAAGTTATGTGTTTGAACGCAATTATTGTGTAAAATTTTAATTTGAAAAAGTCCTGAGTATTTCTGTACTAATGGTAACACTAAGTGTAACGACTGCCTTGGAATTTATGCAAGCCTGGTACCTGGGCGTTATTGCCATCGGTTTGGTTTCGTCCTTTTTGCAACTGTTTTATTAGCCTCGTTTCCATTTAGGTTTCATTTGCGGGAGGAATTCAAATGCTGCATTTAAACATTATGTAACAAAGACAAACTCAACAAGTATACGTATAATATTAATAAGATAAAGAGATTTGTTTTTGGTTATCTTAATTATCATGCTATAAAATTATAACTTCGTAGAACATTTCACTTATCTTACCGCGCAGCGTAATTTGTCGGCGTAATGCGCAGGTTTCTTGTTCGAATCTAGCAGGTGCCAATATTGCAGATGTAAAGCAACAAACAAGCTTCCTTTCATTGCTTGGTAGTTTCAAAAGGGTGGAAGGTGATATGTAATTAGTTGTGTGGCATCTGCATCTATACGGGGACGTTTCAAGCATGCGTAGGCTTCCTATGCCCTAACAATACACCTGATAGGTATTCAACGATGCATGGCGGTATAACTATCTCGTCAACACAAGATATAAAAATACCCAGATCAGTGACAGAAATCAGATATTAACCGTGTTGGTTTTCGAGTCTAGTTGCGTTTAGATGTGCCTTTGTTTAAAAGAAAAATGGTGTGTTCTACCTAGTTTGAACTTAAGAACATCTACCTTCTACCCACTAATCAAATCCCAAATTTTATATTTTAGTTAGCATAGGTACGAATTACTGCAAGACTTCTTTTGTAAACAGATTCCAATTTGGACCTGAGATTAATTATAAACTTCTTTTTATAATAAGATGAATTGGGACAGCGTGGCAGGCCCTTTTCTGTCTTAAAGTTCATCTTAAAACTTGAGTTGTAAAACGTGAGTAGCAGTGGTATGTATGTATGCAGGCCGATATTAAATAGGCTACGGTGTTAACTCATAAAACAATTGCTAAAAATGTACTAATGTTATGTATAAATGTGTGTTTATTTACACACCTTCAACGGAAGGCGATGATGCGGTCGATGGCTGTCAGAACTGACCTAGTTAAAACCGCCTTGTGATATAAAAACTTCACATGGCTTAAAGAAAACGTTCTATTGTCAGAAATTAAACACAACCAGTGGCCACATTTTGTAGTTTATGTATTGTATATTTGTAAATTTGTTTTATTTACGATATTCTTTTCTGATTCTGAGATTAAAAGTTTTTTTTATAGATCTTGTTAACAAACGAGCACACAGTTCACCTGGTGGTAAGTGGATCATGTGGCCCATAGATATCTACAATTTACATCTGTCCTTGATTCAGAGCAAAAATGCACCGATGTGTTGTCAACTCTGAGGAATGCAAACCAATTAAAAGGGTACCGGCTCTCTACACTCACCGTAATCACAACAGCAATTAGCCGCTACTTTACTTTGGTATTCTGTGAGAGCGTGTTCTTTCCTCGGTCAAGTCTGCTACAACCATAATAAAGTTTTATGGCTCTACCATGTTTGATTTTCTGTTTCTCGAATTCTCTTTTCTTTGAAACCGGAATATAGAATTGATATAAAATACTATATTCCACTAGGTAACCCAGTGCATAACTTAACATTGGAATAGTTTGTGGTTCAATGATAATTTAGTTTTGGTTTTTCCTCTTAACACTAACGTATCCGCTTTGGTTTTAAGAGTAAACATACGAATAAATTAAGGTGTGACATACGTTGCATTAGGCATTGCCTGCATATCTTATTCACATTGTCCGGACATGTTTGGCGATGTTGAGCGACGTGGGCGAACTTTGAGAGTCAAATACTGCCCCACCTAATCTGTGACAAGTTCGAGATTATGGTTCTTGTCAAATGAGTATAACCTTAACAATAACTTACACAATTTTAACACCAATTCGTAATATACGACGCATTTTTTGCAAATATGTCACACAATAACGTGTGAGTGTACGTGAAGGAATTTATACAGTGGCTTCGTGTTTCGTAAAGGGTACAGCGAGGAAGTGGGATAGTTTGCCAGGGTCCGCCTTTCTGTCCGATCATAATTTGGATGTCTTCACTGGTGAATTTTTTGGGCTATGACAGTGTAATTTGTCGATCTAGTAGTGGTGACATTTTGTAGCGTGATTGTAGTCGAGCTAATTAATCTATTAATTGATAAAAAATATAAAATTTTAAGTCGCTAGGACGTTTTGCAGTATTACTAGGTACTTCATCATTACCATTATCTTTGCAGCCTATTAAAGTCCACTGCTGAACATAGGCCCATCTCCTGTTTGATTTACGTTCGTCGCCCTTTACGACACCCACGGCATAGTGTCCCTCTCTTACCCAGCCATTTCACGACAAGTAAATATATCCAAATCAATAGGTATTTTTTAACTTTAGTGGTATACAATTTAATTTTCAAAATTTTTATGTTACTAGCATTTTATCGCAATTTTGTTATTATAGTGTTTTTATATTAAGTATGTAAATTGAGTAGTAAAATTTCAGATCAGTTACGTACAGGCATTTGGTGACTACTTAGCATGAAGTAGCCATAAAAAACTACTAGTGCTATTTATTTTTTTAAATAAGCAATAGCGATGGCTAAAGTGCTTTTAAAAAATAGAGACATTAACGCTAAATTAATTCTGTTCGATAACGAAAAAACATAGGTTTCCCTTTGTAGAACATTTTAATTTGTTATTGTAACTGATAAGTATCCTAAGTTGTGAAGTGTGTTGTGTTTAGTATTATTTATTATTTTTACTATTGCAAACGAGCATACGATTTACCTGATATTAAGTGACTACCGTCGCTCATGAACAACTAACACCAGGGGAATAGCAAATGCGTTGCCGGCCTTTTAAAAAGGAGAACGCTCCACTAAACAGTAACTCTTAGTAATATAGTGTAAATATGAATAAATTTAAAAATATACATAATTTTTCTTAATGTTCATTAGTTCTGATTTTTCTAAAAATCTTTCTCATGATAAGGGTATAAATTAATATAAAAAATGCATAAAAGTTACTCAATTTCGGTGACGGTTCTTCAAGTTATGTCTTATTATGTATAATCTTGTTTTCTTGAGATTTTGTACACACGTGTCTGCTACATTCTTGGTAAACATACTTGTCAACAATTCCAAGCGTATTGTTCCCAACAACTCGTCACTACCAGCGACTTGGACGTTGTTGCATTGTTCTATAGGATGTATTTAGGAGAGTGCGCAGGAATTACATGCCTTCATTCCTCCCTTCCGTTTCCTCCATTGGACAACCAAGCGGCCGCCGGGCCTTCACCTCATTGTTGTCTATAACCATGCATTCCAACCAATTAGTTTGCTTCGTCTTTCGTAATCTTATGATTGAATGATTTAACGTCGTCTGTCTTTCCGTCCGATTACAAACTGAGTGTCTACAGGTCAAGAGTGAATAATAGGCTTTTGTAACGCTGAGATAGTCACTTACACCGACTTACCCAATAGTGCTTTATCACTGGTTACCGTCAGGTAGAACTGTAGTCAAGTATTCTCTTTTAAATTAATTTAAAAAAAACTGTTCAATTTGACCATTTTCTTAACTAACATACTCCAATGGATAAGTAAGTTAAAGGGGCAATGGGTCGGCAAATATAACTCGAAAAACCTACAATCCATAGGGAAGAAAAGTTCTCAAGTGATTACTTCATAGCGGTAAGCTAAGTAAAGGGTGGCCTCCCACTAGATGGAGTGATTGTCTAGTAAGTCATGTAAAAAGTCGATGGATGCAGGTGTTTTGTGGCATTCCTGGTCTATTTTCAACAGTGAACTTGTGTATTGATGATGGCGATGGTACTGGTGGTGGTGTCTAGGTACCTCTGTGTTCATATTCACAAACGCACACTAACACGTATTGCCTGAATCACCTTCACCTTGAACTGCGCGACGGTTAATAAATGACTAATTTTAAAGGTCAAATTTCATTATACTTTAAATTGAATGTGCGATAGTATATGCTACCTCTGTATAACTCTGTGAGCTGTTCACAACTGATTGCCCTTATTACACTGGTTTATGACTGCCTCGTTCTTCCAGGGGTCGTGGGCACAACAGCTCATAATAGGACGGGTTTGGATTAGGCCAAATAATCAATAATTGGGGTATTCTCCCAAGAAATTAGCAGTAGCTTGGAGTAAGAAAGTTGATTGTTTTATTTCCGAGCCTCGGAAAATACACGAAGCTTTTGCTCCTGTGTTTGATCTTTCCCCGTCGTACACTATAATCTTGTTCTAAATTTAAGTATCCGTTTTGACTGGATGCTATGACCGAAATTCGGTAGGAATATTTTATTAAGTTAATATATTATTATGCGGTTTATAATTGGTCATATACTTCTCTGTTAGTAAAAGGTATTGTCGTAAACGCTAAGTATTAAAGTCGGATGGTAGTGGTAGATGTTACCCATCTTTGCGCACTCGCCGTTCTGGGAATTTTACATCTATGTATGTAATGTAATTAACACATGAAAACATATACCTACCCTGTATACCTCCTATTTTTTTTTTTATTTTTTTTTTTTTAAAAAAAAAAAGAAGATTATTAGTAATCCTATTAATTAACATTACTGATATACCCTTTAACCACTCCTGGTAAGCTGAAAATGCTTGTGTTAGGAGTGGTTCACGGCAGTAGTCGAATGGTGGATTCGAACCCACGACCTTTTGAGTTAGCGGTCCGCGCCCTGCCATTAGGCTACTGTCGCTTATACTGTCGCTGTTGTCCTATTCATAAGCCTCATCTCATCTCTGAGAGAATTCACCGTATTACCTACTCCAAACTTGCAGGTTTGCTCACGATGTTTTCCTTCACAAGGGCGAATGATATATTAGTCCTTAAAATTGCCGGCTGTGATTGAACCCGGGTTGTTCTATACTATAGAAGAGGGCTTACAAAATCGTGTGGACGTAGTCGACGGGACAATAGAGTTTTCTCTAACGCACCGACAAATGGCAATCATGCAGCTGAAAGCAATGCTTTTTGACTTGTAGCTCACACGCCACTTATGATCAGATAGGATTGATTTTAACAAAAAGTTTTTCATAGACCTTGATTGTTAAGTAATAGCTTAAAGTTCATTTAAATAAGACATCATATCGAAGAAACTTGCAAGTTTTAAGACAGGTGTCTTAAATCTACTTAAAGATTTCTTGTTCCTCAACCCACTGTTGTTTACAGTATCATAGAGCTAGTGTAATTATAGGCTCTTCTTCGTCCCATGGCGTAGTTAAAATTTGAAATTGTCAAAAATATGATGGCTGCCGATAGAGGAAGGTATACCATCTTGTTAACGGCGAACAATCAATAATGATCGGCCTGCCAAGATTGACGAATAAGACAAATCTGCCCTCGAACAGGAGAGGTTCAGAAGTCCTATCCAACGCTGCATTTCTATCAATTAAAAGTAACCTTTTAGAGATTTGTAAATTAATGTATTTCTTAAGACGTTAAGTAAGCAGGAAATCATTTAAGATTTTATATATATATATATATATATATATATATATATATATATATATATATATATATATATATATATATATATATATTGCATCTCTTTTTAAACGTTACCGCCACACTCGGATTTTCTCCTGTACCACGGGGGCAGTTTACAAACACAAATTTCACAAGGACAAACATCCAGACCCGGAACATTTACTTGTTAGGCCATATAAGGCCATACAAATACTTGTTCCGTGCGGGATTCGAACCTGCGGCCCTTAGCGTTGTAATACTCATTGCTAAGCCACTGCGCCGGTCTTCAGGCGCGACAACGCATCTCTAGGCTTCTTTTCTTAAATTTGACTGTGTATTTCCATGAGTTACGATAACCACTTATCACTGTGGTCTTATCAGCTCAATATTAAGAAGATAAGACATTCCAGACAGGAGATGGACTTATCTGTTAATTAAATCGTCCGAGAGGAAACGACTTCCTTTCCTGGAAGCGCGGCTGGTAGCCGGCGGTGGTGGGCGCTCCGAGGCGGTTGACTCACGGTTCATAGGTCGCCGCGCATTATGTTCGGAATGATAACTGTCGTGGTACCCGCTGTGGCAATTCAACGCGTAGGGGGGCATGGGGAGGGGTTGGGACGAAGGGAGAGTTACAATTATAACCTACTACGTCGTGTGTTACTGCATAATAACATTTCATTTACATGAGTAACTTTACATGAGTAAATGAAATGTTATTATGCGGTAAACACAACATCTTTTGCTTGATTTTCCTTTTACAAGAATTTTAATAATATTAATACTTATATACTATACTTATATTAATACGTGAAGGGAAAACTTTGTACCCCATTTTTAACCATGTTTTGGCACAAGGGGGAGTGTGAGATTAGACATAGTAAAACTATGTGGAGAACGAGTGCAGAAAGCTTAAATTTGTAAATATGTGTTAAAATATATTGAAATATATACTGCCAAAGTCAAACACTTAATAGTCTTAATAGTGTTTAAACAGTCGCACAGAATTGTCGCCAAAGACATGGAAAATATTGCCATCAAATAATTACTGTCAGATTGACTGAATATGCTGAGAATTTTATGTGATTTTAAATGTTACTTTTTCAATAGTGTGGAGGAGTAAAGACAAGGCAAAACTTTTATTTTATATACATGTTAGATATCTGTGTTTTATAAATTTTAATATGCATGCGTGTTTAATACTTATACAAACTTAAAAATAGTCGAATTCCAATCACTAGGCTACTAGTAATAATAAGAAAAACAACTTTATTGTATACCTTAGACTCGTTATAAAGTAGAAAATCTGATCAATTTTTTTTCTCCAACCCAAACATTTACAGCAGATCTCATTTTGTATGGCAGATTTGCCTTAATTGTCATGTTTGGTAGCCGGATTTGTAGGAAAAGTGTCTCCGCTTCTCTACACTCACCATATGACAGCAGCATTAAGCTACTTCTTTACGCTGGTTGAATACCAGCGAATAGAACTGAGAGTGTGGGTCTTGCCCGGTTGAGCCGACCTACTCGTGCTACAATCATAATATAGCAACAGCATGGCTCTACCACGTAATAATAAGTTATAATTTATTTTTTCGAAGAGCATCGTGTCGTTTTTTTGTCGTTTGGAATTTGCCGTACCTAGTAAAATTAAGTGGACCACAAAAAATAGTTACTGGAAATTTTAATGTTACAAGTATGTGCATTTCCGCTCAGTTTAAGATTAAGTAAAAATATCAATTAATGATACCATCGAGCCGTTAACGATAGATATCTTCCTGCGACAATTATACTTAATGGCTTCCGTAGACTAAACCGCTTCATAGTCTTTAGCTATAGATAAATAATGATCTGGCAATAATGTTATCTTTCTTATTTACCATTCTCGAATAATTTCGTGGCTTTATCTAATGGGTAGAACAAGAAGTCGTGCTCATAACATTTTTTTTAAATAAACTTTGATCCTTATGCGTGATCGTAGTAGATTATGCTAGGTCTAAAATAGTCTAGATGAGAAAGTGCAGTCATAATTTAAAAACCTATTGACAAATCGATATTCCAGGCTGTATGAAGTACAGAGGGCAGTACAAAACTTGGCCTCACCGAGAGCCGAGCGACGCTGCTTGAAGGCAATCCAAAACAAAAACAAAACATTTTTTTCAGTGTCTTCATTTTAGTTTAGATTGTAGCTGTTTTTATGTGATTGTTATAAGAAATGCATTGATTTTAAATTGCAGTAAGAATTAACCAAAAGCAAGTCTGCAGTAAGATTCATTGTATGCTTTAGTGCTGTATTGTAGTTTAGCTTCGCGGGTGTACTTTTTGATCCAGCCATTGAGGCAAAATGGACCAGGTGACCAAGTCGAAAAGAGTTTCATTTCTTTATATTTTACTTTTTTTTTGGTTTATATTATTATAATTTCATTAAATAAGGATATGTATGTTATGTACAAACGGTACATTGATTAGGTCTCGTTGGTTTCCTTCTTATTTGCGTGCTTTTGCTATGTAATTACAAATCTAACTTTTGAGAACTTAAGACTAATAGGACGGTAAATTAAATTTGATTAAATTTGCCAGCATGTGTACAGAAGAGGCACAATAAATAGTAATTAAGATGGAAAGCTTTCGTCTTGCTTGAGTTGTTTATGTTAGTGCATTTAACCTTTTTAGGGTTATTTTGCAATAACCGGCCGGAATGATGAAGAAAAATTATTTTAAGGAAATCTCAATCATGTCTTCCTGCCTGTTCGTCTGTCCAACTGTCCTTTTTATCTTTTAAATTCAAAATGCGTGCTAATGCATTATTTTAACTGATTTTACTGCGCACGCACACATTCAAAGGGTCGATCGGTAAGCAAAAACGTTGTTGCCCATAAATCACGTTCAATTAAGGATAAGCCTTATAAGCCTTATTTACTTGTATTTTAAAAAAAACTGAAGGAACCGAATGTCATTATTTATGTATTTTATCTAAGTTTAGAATTTGGCTACTCTTTGAAAAATAACCCTGTACGACGTATAATAATATACGATATAATTTCATAAAAACCCGCATTTGATTTGGGGCCGTTACGTGATACAAATTTAAGACGAGAATCCGCTCAATTACCACGAATCTTCCAATGAAAACCATCACATCAATTATTCACGTTCTCAACGCACGCATCATTCGATATGTTTTCACACGTAAACTTTCTTCAGAACGTGTTATGTAAGATGAATTTAGTTCCAGTAACTCAGATAAGGCACAAAACTCACGCTGCGGTAAGCACTTTCCATTATCACTGCATATCACGTTTTGTGCGATCACTCGATTAGTTTCCAACGTAACTTACACTTCAAGCTGGTGACTCACTAACGTATAGATTTATAAATACAATGTGACTCAAAATCTACTCAATGAAGCACTTGTATCAGTTCGTGGAATCGTAAAAATGGCGCCACATTCCGCGGACATTTTAACCGTCGTATTTCCCCGTTTTGGGCTCGCTCGCTCGTGGGCGTATCGATTTGCGAACATATTGATGATAAGTTAAGAGAAGCTGACTACCGAAGTTATGTTTCTTTTCGACTGTTTGACTGGGGCAACGATAAGGTTAATTATATGGTAACCTTACCTGTAGCACAGATCGCTAACTTTGTTGATATCAAAATGATCGACCCTTTTAGTACATTGCGTCGTGTGACCGCGAGCTACCGCAGCTTTTGCAACTGGCGTATAGCTCTGCAGGCTGCAGTACACGTTTCCAGTGAAAGATATCAGCTCCGCACTTGTCCACCTACCAACTTGCAGGTCAACCAACCTGCCTATAAAAAAGGCTGTATTTAAGTACTTTATAGTTTGTATATAATAATAATAATAATAATAATAATAATAATAATAATAATAATAATAATTCTCATTTATAATTATATATTTATAGAGCCCAACCAGATGAGGAAACTATATTTATACCCCCCACAATAATAATAATAATAAACGTTTATTTCGGACATCATGATCCATATAGGTTAGTAACAATTTTTAGAGCTTATAACTAATGTTAGTAATTGACTATAGAAACATAACACATATAACATAAAACAAGGACAAACAGAAAAACCACACAAACAAATATGGCACCTGGCCCCGCCCGCAACATGACTACTTGACTGCGTGCAGCCGTATCCATCGAGCAAGCATCGGCGAGTCCCAACGGTCTGCCAAAGCACACAAGATACTGTTGGGGCTGTCGCGAATGCGCCTAAGGTGTGAAGCGCAACGTTTATGCATTACGGCGGGGAAACCATCTACGTGAGCCTCCACAAACATAGCAGAAGCGCTACAGAAACGCGGCAGCCCCATCAATACCCGGAACGTGTTATTGTATTGTACGCGAAGATCACTGTATGCCCTCTGCGTAAAGTTAACCCACAGACTGCAGGTATAAAATGACTGACAGTAAGCCTTGAAAAGCGTAATCTTCGTCAATACATTTAGCAAATCTACGGGCCAACATATTACAGCGGACAGACAGCGACCTCCGCTCCCTCTCAATATCCTGGTTGTCTTTCAGGTCATCTGTGATCCAGTGGCCCAGGTACTTAAAGGTCTCAACTTTTTTCAAAGGGGTTCCACAGAGCTTAAAAAGTGGCACATTAGTATATCGCTTGTGGTCCGGATTGAACATCATGAATTCGCTCTTAACAGCATTATATTTGAGCCCCTCGGCCACAGCATAAGATTCGCATATAGTTAAGATTTTATTTAAGGCTGCACTTGATGGACTCAGCAGCACCATATCATCTGCATAACTTATGTTATTAATACAAACTCCGTCTATGTGGCAACCGATACCGGTACTGCTGAGCTCATCAAGGAGCCTATTCATATATAAATTAAAGAACGTAGGAGAGCTTAGACCACCTTGCCTCACGCCGCATTTTAATCTGTATTCATCTGAGAGCGAGCCAGCCCATCTGACAATTATGCTGCGTAATTACCATATTAAACTTTTTTTTTAATTTTTAAAGCTTTAATAAAGATTATTAATTAAAATTTAAAGATAAATAAAATTTTAAGAAAAAAGATTATTAATTAAATTTTAAATAGAGAAATGCTCCACATGAGAACACAATAATCAGAATCACTAGCATACGATAAATTAAATAACAGGATCATCACATCTCAATATCAATGCGTTTTTAAAAGTTTTTTTTTTAACTTTTATATTATTTGTTTACAGATCGAAGCAGCAGCGCGTCTAACGCCATCCCAAGTGAGTTCATTTATTACATCGATGCCTTTATTTCGTGCGCTTGGTCGCTTTTCCGACGTTCCGAGAAGTGTGATCTCTTTCGTCGGACGACGTTTTTATGCACTCACTGATACCTATAATAAGTTCTTGTGGAGTTATTTACGAAGCTGTTAGACGTGATTTACGTCGTGTTATTTATGAACGAAAATTCTAATAAATTTCAGAAATTATTGGCAATTTGCATTTATGTTTGCTTGCGTCGTTATTTATAAACTTTATAGAATAAATGATTATTTGATGTAGTGGCTTAGCAGTGACTTGTCATGCTGGGGGCCGCGGGCTGGAATCCCGCATAGAACGAGTATTTGTTTGACGATACAAATAATTAATTGTTCCCGGTTTGGATGTATGTTCTTATGCATTTTAAGTTTGTAAACTGCCTCCACGATACAGAAGGATATCCTAACGGTTAAAATGAAAGAAAGAAAGATTTTTTAGTACTCAATAATCTGATTAAAAGTTTTCTTTTATTTAATAATAATATAGTGACAAAGTAAACTCGCAGTCACAAATGGATACCATTAAAGCGCATTCTGGGCACAAGACGACACGAACGATTAAAGCGCATGAATGTCTTAAGACTACTCTAGACAAACGAACAGTGTAAGTGCATTGTTGCCTGGAGATCAAGTTGTAATGCTTTATACCTTTTATTAATATAGTCTCTTCATAGGTTAGTGCTCAGCGCCAAAGGTACGTTTAAGGAACGAAATATATTACGTGGGACCTCTAGGCAGAAAATTAGATTAACAAAGTTTTTTTTGTAAATTGTCGTCATAGCTTTTTAGAGCTCTGGTTTATACTTTATTATATGTAGTTATTCCCTTAAGTAGGAAACATTCTTGTTATCGATGGGTTAGGCGGTAGGTTCGTATGTCTCCCGTGTTTATTAAGAGTGCTGTAAGTAAGGTCCACAATATTCGGACAAATGCACTCTGAAATTCTAACTTATCATTTCTATTTCTGAATGAGATATTATAATAAGGAACAGCGGAGATATTCACAACTTAGTTGACATCAAAATTAAATACAATAGTCACGAAGTACATTATGTCGTATGCTATAATGGATTATAGCTTTTTCATAAAAGTGATATATTATAAGAAATGCGACGCATTGTATTACAAAGTGACTATTTTGATATTGACAACGTTAACGAATATGCCCGCTAATTTTTCTCAATCTCGTCACAAGGACTACGAATACATAACGAGTTATATGTAGTCAAGTCACGCTGCAGCACGAATGGTATGACTCGCCCGGGGAAGAACCACGTTCTCACATAATAACAGTGTAAAATAGCAATGCGTTTTGTATGGTGAGTGTAGAGAACAGGATACCCTTTTTACTCGAAACGAGGCATTCCATCTTAGCCCTCACGGCTGACAACGTAACTGTATTTTAATTCTGAATCGAGGATAAATGTAGAAAATATAGTCTATGGGCCACAGCATCCACTTATCATCAGGTGGATTGTGTGTTCGTTTGCCACCCTTACTCTATAAAAATAAATCTACGGGCTATCCTAATACGACAGTGTTACAATTTTCTATATGCTATATTATACACATTAGTCTTTTTAAATTAGGCACATAAACTATGTGTAATGCTAGCTTTGTGAACTCACTCAGGGGATAATAAAACAAGCCTATTTCTCTGACTAACAGATTAAGAGTGCAGAGAGCAAGTGGCAGGGGCGTCTGACTCATTAAGTTTGTCCTTCCGTCCGGCACCGTCGCTGTCTTCCTAGGTATCCATTCGGACCACACATGTTTACTTGTTTAAGTATATCAGATTTAAAAAAAAGTCATACGAGTACCTTATAAATAATCTAAGTAATGTATTGGTTAAGCAGTATGAATGGATGAGATATCGTATGCTTGTATATACGAAATCGTGTAACTCAAAATCTATTCGATCGATCACCATAAAAATAGGAATATATATGTATTGTTCAATGAAGAAGTTTTATATTTACAAACTAAAAATATTTTTTTTTTTGATTTTATTTGCTATTTTTCAATCAAGCGGCATTTAATAAATTAAATATCATGCACTAAAATAAAATACCTTGCTGAACACAACATATATTAACTGGCAGTACAACGTCTTCGAGATTCAGTTAGTTCACATAATATACACATTATTCTTCTGTTTTATCAGCTATGAACTATAAACAGGAACCTTTCCCGTCCTTAGGAGAATTTGCTTCAACAGTCACGATGGTAACAAGAAGTGATAGAACACAAATCCTCGCTAAAGAACACCGATTCCTTCCAAGGATGATTCGCGAAGCTATTGAAATCAAAAAAACATCATAATTTCAATAGAGAAGATGGCCGCGTCCCAACCCAAGCATACAACTGCTAGACTTCAAGATACTATAATTTCGTACTGCGTATTAGATCAGAACAAAAATTAATAATTTTAATCTGTAGGTAGCCGTGGTTAACTATGACATCGGGACGTCGAACACCTCTGTCCCCCCGTGACTATGGATGCTGTAAAGTGCTCGATAAAATCCGTAAAAACAAGTTTTATTTAAAAATAAGGAGTAAAATATATGTATATTTAAGCTCAAATTAAATATAATAGATACTCGTAAGTCACAGAATTATGAAGGGACATTAGTGTAATGGTTAAGAGTACAAGGTGCAAATTTGAAGGGTTTAGGTTAGAATTCGCCATTTGGCCACGGTCGTAAAACACTGCTAACACAAGCATTTTAAGCTTATTTGGAGTAGTTAGGAGTTAGTTAATAGTGTAACTTATATTTCCTCTTTAAAATCATTTATATCGAGTAGTATTTTCTCTCTTTGTCATGTGGTCCAGACTTTTACTTTTAAAACATTTCACGGTTATTGCCTTATTCCTATCTCTAGTACCGTTACACACTTTCCCGTTCGCCTACCCTCTTAATGCAGTCCCGGGAGGACGTCCCAAATAAATTAAAAGCTCAGCAAACCAGTAGTTATTGTGAAGCGCCGGAAGTGGCCGATTTATCCCACGGGTTTATAATATGGTGTGACAGTCGGCGACTGGTTTTGGGGGTCCGATCATGTTATTTCATTTTTTGTTGATCTTCTCATTGTTTGAACTGCTATGTTATTATCATGCTGATTACTACATTTTTTTTAATAAACCATGAAGTGACAAACTATCTCTGATCTGATCATAACTGCATTCCTTGGACACCTACAGCCAACTACATACCTAGAAGGCCACAGATGCATTGACTCCCCTAAGGGCTAAGCTGGATTTAGTTACAGCACGAATGTTTGTTCGATCGGTGAAGGGCCTCGCTCTCACAGAATAATACTAGCTTAAAGATCTGTAATATGTACTGTATATGGTGTACATAGTGAGAACTGGAAACACTTTCTACAGTCAATGAGATAATCAGGTGGCATGTGTGCTTCTCTGTAACCCTAAAAGTAAGATTTTTTTATATAGGAAAGGGTGACAAAACAGTCCACCTGATGGTATGTGGTTGCTGCGGCACATAGACATGTACATCACAAAATGCCGATGCGTTGTCACCCGTGAGGACTAAGATGGAATGCCTCGTTTCCAGTAAAAAGGGTCTCCGGTTCTCTACACTCACCATAAGAAACACAGCAGCATTAAGCTGCTATTTCACGGTGGTATTCCGCGAGAGCGTGATCCTTCCCCGGTCGAGCCGACCCATTCGTGTTACAACTATATTACTAATATAACTGCAGCATGGCTCCAGCAAGTATAAAACTACTATACGATACTTAGCCTAAGATAGCTTTAAAAATACATTTAATAAAAAAAAGATAACTTAGTTTTTGTACGTCATTTGAAGATGGTACCTAAATTGTATTTGCTATTCCTCAAATGCAATAAAATAATTTATATAAATTTAATGACATAGATTTACGTGGTAGAGCCACACTCTATTATGGTTGCACAGAATTCTAGCGTCAAATAGCAGCACAGTGCCAGCTCCTTCCACTTGACCGCATCCAGCACAGCGCGATTCGAATCGTTAACGACCGAGTTCTTTCTGATCAGCTCGATTCACTGGCGCTGCGTAAATACAAAGGGATGTTGCATCCCTTTGCGTTTTCTATCGTATCTACCACGGGGAGTGCTCTGACGAATTGTTCAGATTAGTGACAGCCGCCAAATTTCACGAACGCACATCACGTCAAAATTCACGATACCACCATCTGGATGCTTGGCGGTCCACCACTGTGCGTTTTATTAGGAGTTTTCTTCCACGTACAAGCTCTCTGTGGAATTATTTACCACTGGCGACTTTTCTGGACCGATATGACTTAGGGACCTTCAAGAAAAGGGCTTACTCCTTTCTAAAAAGCCCTTAGTGTTGCCGGTTGCGGTAAGGTAAGTCCCCTTCTCTATAAATTCGGTATTTTAGGGGTCCGGAAGTCTTGGTTGTCCTACTATCTCCGCTACTGCATCTAGGCTAACCTTCGATCTAATCAACTAGGCATTATATTATACATAAATACAATACACATTCATTTTCGTTATATCAGATACGATGAAAGTTGATTGATTACGTTTGTGTCTGCTTCGCTTAGTTTTTCTAAAAAGACTTTGTGTTATGGAGGCATTTTAAATAAATTGCTCCTGTACAAACATCCAGACATGCAAAAATGATTTGTATACCTTACAAATATTTGTTCGGTGCGTGAAACAAATCTGCGGCCCCACAGCACTGCAGCCAAACGCTGAGCTACTGTGCCATCGAGCTGCCTCCACCACGTACTATGCGCAAATTTTTGCACAGCTGGATTCTTGATCAAAGGGCCACCCTGCACTTCGCATATTGGTACGAGGCTGCCACTTCAGAACCTTTCTTCCCAATCGATTGTCGATCCGAGCTATATGACTTATTACTACCATTCCTTACTGTTAGGTACTTATTATTTCCAGTATCCATCCATTACAGCCTATAAAAGCCCACCATGAGCATAGACCTACGCCATAACTGCCTCGTAGGAGGGATCTTGCCATAGTTACTATGCTGGATAGCGTTATCATAAAGGTGCTCCTGCCAATTTCCTGTTTTAGTTTTCTCCTATCGCCTGTTACGACACCCATGGGACGATATTTGGTGTTCGTACACAACTAAATTACTGATACAATAAATTTAAATCACTGATTACATAAGACATAAAAGCTTGAAACGTTAAAAAAAAGCAATCGTGTCATGAACACGAGTTAACCAAGACACGTGAACCAAAATTTAACTTTCATACCGTTCCCGCGCTTCGAAATTAAATGTTTTTACTATACATGCAACTACTTGTCGGTTGAGACGAGTTCAATCGAACTTATATGGTTATTTATGTCATACCATACAGGACTGATTGATTTTTTGTATTTTTTTTATACATTTTGCCGTCGCGAGTTACGAAAATTATCCCACGTGATATGGTCACAGGAATCAAAAATGGCGATACTCTGCACCTTTGTAGTTATTACGACATGAGTCTGTTTGAAATTTTTATTTAATTTTGATTGAAAGTTAAGTAAGGGGACGCTGAGGTCCATTAACATCCACATCTCAATTTAAGGATAAAATTATAATTGTGTTGTTACCTCTGATGAGTTACATGGAATGCCGCGTTACCAGTAAAAACGGTATTAATCTTTATCAATCGTACAAAATGCTGTGGCATTTTGTGGTGTTCTGTGCAACCATGGTCCTTCCTCAGTTGAGCCGACCCATTCGTGCTGCAACTACTATTTTATCCCTTAGACGTATTTCGGTTATGGCAGCCAGTATCAATAGAGAATAGCCTTCAGCACAGGACGGGTTTATAGTGCACGATTTTGTTTGCATGCATAGAGGCTACTACTGTGAAATTCTCGATAATAAACCCAACAACTGATTTTTACAGGGACCTCGAGTGGGACTAATTTTATTTGCGGAGCTAGTCAGAAAAGTTCCAGATGTTTTGCACCTTTATCGACTGGATATTTTACGTCTATTATTTCATAAATGGTAAATTCGGCAGTTCGTGCCGGTAAGCGAAGCGTAGGGGGTGGCATCCCACTCCATTAAGTGCCGAGTAGCTCGGGAACGTTTTTGTAGCATTCCTTGGGGAAAACGTTTGTACCTACAGCAGTGGACTTGTGAAGCTGATGATATTCTAAACTGTCATTTCACAATTGTCGAATTCTACGGGACTTTTCTAGCAGTTCCTTTTGACGACTGACTATATGACTCTTACGAGAGAAGGGGTGAACTCTCAAATTCCTCCATCATACGACGAGGGGTTGCTTAGAAGTATTAATATATAACTTTTTCTGCAGGAAGAATATACCTTGTGTAATGGAATACATACCAGTTGATCAATAGGTTGTTATAACTAGTTTTTATAAAAGCATTAACATTTCATTAAAGTGCAGCGAAAGTCAGCTAAAAGAAATCAGAAAAGGTGACTGGTTACACTAGAATAATGAAAGAACTATGCCTAGACTGTTCACGCCCTACCGGCTACCGGGCAGCCTTGTGACAGTTCCGAGCGCCGGCGGCTACTTTCGTCTGCGTATTTCGGGCTGGCTATTCTTACTGTCCCGATTACCTTAGATTTGCGTGCTGTAATGACTCCGTTTGTGTTTTAAGGTAACATTAAATTTGTTTTATAGATTTTTCACGATCTAAATTATTTTCGGGTATACATTAAAGCCGCCGCCGTCGTTTCAAATTTTATTTTAGAAACGAGGAATGGATAAAATTCTGTTAGCTTGTTTTCGATGCAACTTTATTATTTCGTACTTAAAATACGTGTTAATATTACAAATTATATTAAATCATTATTATTTTTCGATGACCAGAGATGCAAGAAGTCGAAGGGTGCAGGTAGCTCAAGTCCGTGTTTTGCGGTATTCCTTGGTGGAATCCTATGTCCAGCGACGGACTTGTGATGGGATGATAATGATGATGGTGATTATTATTTTCTTTTAAGTCTTTTGCTATCCCGAGGTGAGACAATTTTCCTTTTCCTACTCATTTTATGTCCCTCCTTACTTTTATAGAAAGGACTCCGGAGGAGCGGTCTAACATAGGCTGTTAAATTTGACTTTTTACTCATTTTTAACACTCGCTCTCCCGTTTTTTGACAAAACAGTAAAACAATAGCAATGACCTATATATAGTATAGTGCACGGGACAGCGAAAGAGTTAAGTCTTGAGAATATAACTATTATGGTCGCAATTGCAAATTGGTTTCGAACGAACGTTTTATTTATTTATTCTTGATTGTACTCTTGCCGTCTGCCGTAAAGCAGTATAACACCTGCTGCTGTTTTTTGGTTTGTAAAGTAAGGAAGTCAGTGTGATTACCCAATGTGAAGCGTTTTAGTCCTCAGGAAGTAGCAACGCTTCGGGGGCCTTCTTTGTTTGAAGTTGGTGAATTAATTATATCCGCTAATTGCAGTCGCCACTTACTATCAGAACAACTGTTTCTTGCTCGTTTGAGACGTATTGTAAAAAATAAATTTTATTTATCTATTTCTTCCAGGGTTGATCAGTATGCCATAAGAGAGAGAGAGAGAGAGAGAGAGAGAATGCCTTCCTTAAGTCCGCTTATTGTAACCCTTTGGTTAAGGATGGATTACAATAAAGTTTAAATAAATAAAAAATAGCTGTTTACAGATGATCATAACACCTTCGTGTCAGTCACGTGAAGTGATTTTTTAAAGATAATTCCTGTATATAGATGGAGAGGGTGACAAACGAGCACACAGTCCAACTGATGGTAAGTGAAAGCTGTGAGGCCTATAGATATCTACATCTATACTCGATTAAGAATCAAAACTCGAGTATGGAGTTACCCCTGAGTTTAATTCGGAATCCATCATTACCAGTTTAAAATCTTAGCGTAGATTGAAAAAGTTTAACAATACTCTGTTTTTGGCTTCTGTTTATGAATCATATTAAGCATACTGACTTAGGTGTTAGCGTAGGTACGCTAGATATGACTCACAGATAGACTTTTGTACATTACGTTCACGAAACCCCCATGCGCATATTTGGGCGTGTGACGTCACTCCTACGAAGCCACGTATCATTCTGGAAGCGGCAAGTAAATGCCTGGTAGTGCCTTAAAATTTATGACTCAGCAACATCTGCGTCTGCTTCCGCCAAGAAATACATATAAGAGATTTTTTTTATGTGATTGCTAATCGAGTTTTGCGAAATTTAGTCACAAGATGTAAATGCGCTTGTTTTCAAAAGTTATTTTTACGGCGCATTTTGAGTTTTTTTTTTGGGGGAATGTAGTGAGCGTATAATATTAAACTAAAATAAATTTTATGGAACCACAATGCAAATGAGCCGTGGTAGGTCAGTGGCTTAGCGCTCGCTGTCAATTTCACAGTACGTGAGCAACACGGGTTCGATCCCCACCGGCACCAATTAAATTGTTGCAAATTGCAATTTTAAGTGCGGATTTCTTGCGTGCTCTCCGTTGAAGGAAAATATCCTTCTTTTTTATGAGAGATTATATTATATGAGTACCAACCATCTGGGCTACCACAGCTATGCGAAATATTTTTTAGTTTCTCAGGCTTGTGAGGAAGCCTTCCTCATAATGCCGAGCACATTGTACAGTACTTAGCATTGTAATTAACAATTTTATTGATGCCGATGGGGTTCGAACCTGGATTGCTCGCGTTATGTCAAATTCACAGCGTGCGCTTAGCCCATGGACCACCACGGCTCTGTGAAAGAAGAGAGGCACATCAAGAAACATTTTTGTGAGTATTATGGAGAAAAGTATTTTCTTGCTCATCATTACAGCCCTTCACAAGTCCAACATGGCCTATGTTGCACTTCCCACAAGGATTGCCACAAAGCACGGTCCTGAGCCATTTGCATCCATCGACTTCCTGCGTGTCTTACCAAGTCGTCACTCAATCTACTCTACTCTGCCGCGCTAAAATTAGTAATTTAAGTGGTACCGGCGGGAATCGAATACGGGTTATCCGCAAGCTATGTAATGTAAGTTTAGCGTCCTGTTCCTGAACCACCACGGGTTTATCCATATCTATTTTTCGCTTAATACCTGTTTAAATTTTAATTGTAAATTGACTTACAGTTTTTACTCTCAAGAAGTCGTAAAGCTGGAGAGATTATTATTACAATAATAATAAAGACTCGCTCCCACTCATTAAACAGTACTATATGATTTTCATGGCCTTAGCTTACGACCATCTCGAGTTATGCCCGCCTGTGACATTCAAGTTTTGCATCATTTCCAATTTATTTTATAATGTTGGGAACAATGTTTATTATTTATATGGCTTCTTGAAAGGTCGTCCCAGCAATTTGCCGCAAAGCGAAAGCACTGACGCTTCCGTCGATCTTTTCTTAATCATTTATTTATGGCGTCATATATTCAACTGGAATTATTTTGTATTTGTTCAGTGTAAATTATAACTGATCATCAAGCTGAAGCTGTAATAGACTGGCCATGTAATTCGAAGAACCGATAATCGATGATGAAGGAACGTTCTTGAGTGACAGCTTCGTTCAGAGTTCAGACAAGTGCAGTTTAGAACGTCCCTTCATTAGATGTAGTGATGGCCTCGTAAGTCAAATGATTTTATAGAAAAAGGATGAGAAACGAGTACACAGTCCACCTGATTGTAGGTGGGTGCCCATACATCATATCCTAGAGCACATACATCTAACCTTGATTAAGAATGAAAATTCAGATGCGTTGTTACCCCTGGGGACTATATTTTGTTAGTCGTTACCAATGGGCCCTCATTTCCAGTTAAAAAACTCCGATTCTCTACACTCACCATTCGAAACAATAGCATGAAGCTGATATTTGCCATTGGTGTTCTGTGAGTGTGGTCCTTACCTGGTTGTGATGACCCTTTCGCGCTCCAATCGTAATATAGCTGCAGTGTGGTTTTACCGCGTATAAAAAGTGACGCAAGAGGCTTAGAGCCGCGCTTTATTGTATTCATTAGAGGGAACCTGCGTGTATCCCAAGTCTACTACAGTGATGATGATGCTGAAGAAACGTAAGGCGTACCACTCGCATAAACAACGGTGAGGCTTTTCACGTGCATCTTCTTGTTTTTTGACATATGGTTCTATTAAGGCAAGAAATAAAAGTATCTTAAAATTAAATATTTAAATACAATATAGAGTACATTAGCGTATAGATTGAATATTAATAAGGATGTCTAAGCTTTATTATCCACTGCAGATGAAAGTTTCGACTCAAGCTTCCCGTTACAACTAATTGCTGAATACGGATTCACAAGTTGGAAACTTGGAGCTTTTGTACATTCTAGTTAAATTTCAGCAATGTTCTCAACCAGTCATGTCCTTACAGTGGTTATTAGAGTCTGAAGCCAGTGGCAGCCAGACATCGTTAGTATCATTAAAGCAAAACTCGACAAACCTCTGAACACGTTACGAACAGAAGAATGCTCTTGTACAGCACTCAGTTTGTTCCACTAACAAACGCCTCACGTTGCTCGTTGTATCTCATGGAATAATTGTGTAGTTTTCTGTAGTCAAAAAGGGATTATCGTAAATTTAACGATTCTGCCTGCATTTACTTTAATTTATATTTCAGACAATTTAAGAGGTATTTACGAGTACAACACCCATGGTTACGGATTTTGTTATGTTTTATCGAAAAAGGGTAACTAACGAACACACATTCCTGATAGTAAGTGGATGCTATGGCCCATAGACATCTACAGCTATCGATTAAGAATCAAAATGAAGATGCGTAAGACCACTGAGGACTAAGATGGAGTACTTCGGTAACAGTATTGGTCTGCGGCTCTCTACAGTCACCATACGAAATACAGCAACAATATTCTGCTGTTTTACGCTAGGATTCTATTGAGCGCGATCCTACCCCGGCCGAGCCGACCCAATCGGTGCTGCAGCTATGTATAGCTAGCATAACTTTAACGTGGCTCTACCACGTTAATAATTATTAGTATACAGTAGAGGTCCGTTCATAGTGTATGGTGGAGAAGACTATATACATCAAAAAAAGTTTGCTATTAGTTTGAAAATCGAAATCTTTTTTGTTACGGTAGGCCTTAGAATATATTATAATTTCTTCTTTACTTTTTTTACTTTTTAGATTTTTTACTTAAAAATATAGATTGGAATATAAAACATTAAAATAAATTCAATTATATTTCCATATAAAAAGAAAGTCAGTCAAAGCTTACGCTCATTCAGAAATCTGACATGGTTAATGTAACTTTGAGGGTAGAAGAATATTCCACGAGAGAAATAGCACGCAGAGTTGCTGTATCCTAATCCTGCATCGTGGCTACGTTGCAAATGTACCACGGTATGGATAATTTAGCTGAACGACCCCGCGGTGGTCGTCCAAACTGTTCTGACTGCTGTGCTGCTCAGAATGTTGTTATACTTATAGAATGTTTTATTTGTGGAGTTACATACATTTTTGGGATGCTTACTTTTTAATCGCGAGGGTCTTTGGTTGAAAAATGTTTGATTAAAATATTTATACACAAAATTATAGTTGTATCAATATATTAATAATTGCGTAATTGTTGATAAATAACAGTCACATAATTATTGATAAATTATAAATTTGTATTATTATATAATAAATTATAAAATTGTATCAATAATTATGTGACGGCAGATAGGTAGGTACAAACTATAAAACAGACGTTATTGATGGAACTGTCAGACCATTCCGAGTAAACCTTAGGCATCAATTGGTACTGGTCGACGATAATGCGCCCGCACATCGAGCTCAACGAGTCAATGCTGTTCTCCGAGAATACGACATCACAAGGTTAGACTGGCCTGACTTAAACTCAATAGACTACGCGTGGGATGCTCTTAAGCGAGCTGTTCGGTATCGTCAACCACCTCCCCAACAGTGCATGAAACCAAGGAAGCCGCTATTCAAGAATAGGACAGGTTACCGCAAGAAATGCTAGATAACTTGATCCTCAATATGTCCAGGACGACAATATTAAAATTAAGTAAAAAAAGTTTTATTTTTAATTTCAAACAGTGTATATCTTTTTTAAAAAGATATGAAGTAAACACTTTTTCTTGATAAAGTTAAACTTTAAGAAATATCAGCTTTTGCTTGTTGGTCACAAACTTTTTTTTAATGTGTACTCGAGCCGTCCGTAGTCCGTCGTATTAAAAACTTGAAATATTTATAACATAACACACATATATTTCATAAGAAAAAGTTGGAAACGTATGCTAGTCTCAAGTTTCACTGTTGACGAGATTGTTAAAATCATAAATCCAACTTAAACTTAACTTAACAACTTAAACCCAATAGAGTACGCGTGGAATGCTCTAAAGCGAGCTGTTTGGAACCTTCAGCCATGCCCTCAGACAGTGCCAGAGATCAGGGAAACCGCTATTCAAGAATGGGACAGGTTACCGCAAGAAATGCTGGATAACTTGATCCTCAGCATGCTTAGGATGATCTCCGCATGTGTTCGAATCAGGGGAGGAGTTATATTGTATTAAATAAAAACCTATTAATAAATTGTTGTGTATAAGTTTGGTCATACAATCTTTTTCTTTCCATCACATTTCTGTTACAATTCCATTAGTATTGAGTTATTTAATATTGTTAATAATAAATAAAAAAGAGTTTAATTTTTTTAATTTCAAACAGTGTATATTTCTATTTAAAAATAAATATAACAATTTATCGTAAAATTTTAAAAAGGCTTTTGATAGTAATCACAAACTTTTTTGATGTGTGTACCTACTGTAATTATACCTAAGTTCTTCAACCAAATTACAATATGAGCTATTTTTGAAATCCAATCATGAAAGAGATCATATAAATTCTTAATAACTCTGCATAATTATAATCTCCAAGCGGCTTAATTGATAAGTTCGAGTGAATGACATTTATGGTTATATGGTCGTGTCGGCAGTGTATACCGTCTCCTGTCTCAGAGACAAGGTCGGCGGAGCGCCATCTGCGCGAGTGGCCCGACCGGACGCCGTGTACTTCTCTGTGCGCATTCCTGGTTTACATGACGCGTTCTTGTTATTTTTTAAATTTTTTACAATGTTATCTTAAAACGACCCCGTTCCATTTCTTTTTGAAGTGAAAACTTCTTTAGCGGCGTTGTACACTTTTTTGTAATGGGTAAAACATGTTAAACTCGCGTCAGGACACGTCACCCTGATCGAAAATTCGTCAGACGGATGGAGAGAGAGAGAGACAGCCGGCGCGGCGTAGGAGAGGAAGTATCCCCCTCTCTTTCTACGGCGTGGCGAAAATGTATGCCTGCGCCTGCTGTTTCGTTTAGGCAGCGCAGGGCGCTTGCGCGAATGTTCATGTGTGATAAAGCAATTCGTGCAAAATTATTCCCTTGGAATGATCCAAAATATCAAAAATGCACAACGTTAATATTCAAGTTTTTACTTCTGCCGGCACTCCCGGAGTGTAAACCGTCGTTTTTTTAGCCCATAATAACAGTCCACTTCATACATAAAACTTCTGTTGTAGAAATAATTTGCAATAATCTCCAAGCTTGGTAGGCGAAAGTTCGCGTCACGAGACTCATTCTAGCATTTCACAGTTGCCTATTACGGCATCCAGGTGGTAGAATCTCTTATGCAGTCTTCACTCTACACCCTCACTAAACATTTTTTATAAAATATTCTACTTCAAACATAAAATTAGGTATATAAATTAGTTATATTTTTTGCACGAATGTGTTTAGACTACTGGCGGTCTAGCACTTGTTTGATTTACCAGAAGATTACCAAAAGTTAATTATTCATAATATTTTCATATTATGATGACCTACACAATTAAAAAAAATTCCTCGGCCTATATAGACGCGTTCAGAAAACGTGTATAGACGGTGTAGGAATGTTCACTACCTACCCCATATTCTCCTGAGGGTTTCGCACGAAGCTTCAGAGGGAAACTGGACTAGTAAGTGACCAGCAGCATCTGATAACAGATTAATAAAAACGCACTTGTTGCCGACTTGTTTGCCAAGCGTTGCAAATATCTCTCTCAAGTGGCAATCTATCGGGGGGTCTGTGTTCAACAGTGGACTATGATAGGCTGAAATTAGTGAATGAAATGAACGAAATTATAGTTTTGAGATTCTATTCGGCTGGCAGTTAATTAATCTTCTGATAATATTAATGGTTACTTTCCAGAAGCGTATGATTTCCGCCGGCTAATTCCAGCACATGTAAGCCAGCGGTTACGGACGTCCGTGCGAACCGTGTCAGCACTCAGCAGCCAGCAGCGTCTGACTCACTGCGAATTATTGCCGGGGCCCGGTCAGCGCGACGCTCCATTACTCTGTGATATTTAAAGATGAACTTTGGACCGTTAAGGCCATGTATTCCTGCAAAAGTAGGCATTTAACGCTGTCCCAGCCGCGCACGAATTATTTCGCGCGGACTCCAAGGCAGTGAACTTGCATGACCCAACCAGCAACACAGTATAGAAATAAGCAGTAGGATGACTTTTTTATTTGACTTAACAAATGCATTTTTTATGATCAAACTTTTTTTATTGTAGCGATAAATTAGAGTTACATAAATAAAAAGAAAATTAACAACCAGTTCGCTTTTGATAGGTATGGAAACTGTACGCGTAGAGAACTGTTTTTAAGTTTCGTGTGAACACACACAACGCTAGGGGAGAAAGTCAAACTTACAGTGAAATTCATTATAACTATTAAAACCACAGGATTTATATTTTGTAGCACGCAATATTAAGTCTGTGACAACAATTATATGAACTCGTCAAGAACTGATTTATTGGTGCACGGAGAAAACTGACACGGATCCGTCGTCCATAAGCGCCAGCGCGCGACTGGTCAGGCTTGCCGAGCCGTCTCGCTCGCGCTTTTAGGAGGTATCTAAATATAGTAATTAACACAATATTTTTATTAAGTCAAAGCTGGGTGTGGCAGAAGAAGCACGAAAGTAGAATAAATGCTGTAGAAATGCGGTCTTTAAGGAATATGCTAGGGTTGAATCTGAATGACAGGGTGAGAAATTGCGTGGTAAGAGATAAATGTGGTATGCAAGATGATGTTGTGACCAGGATTAAGAAAGGAATGCTTCGGTGGTTTGGTCATGTGAAAAGAATGAATGAGGAAAGAATGACAAAGCAAATTTATATGGCAGATGTGAACGGCCGAGTCGGGAAGGGACGCCCTAGGAAAAAGTTTATCGACCAAATTGGCGATATTTTGAAAATGGGCCACGTTAGAAGTACCCTTAACCGACGAGCATGTATGCGTAGATATATGGATGTAAAAGAGGCGAAAGAGGTATGTCAGGATCGTGCCAAATGGAAGTCCGTAGTCTCTGCCTACCCCTCTGGGTGACAGGCGTGAGTGTTTATGTTATGTATGTTATGTCAAAGTCTGCGAATTTGTCTGTAAAAATTAATTGGCTTTATTTGAGTACAAAATTTAAGTGTAAAATGTTAGTAGTTTAGTCATAATATTGAAAAAACAATATAAAAAGGGGTCACTTCGGGTTTTTTTTTCTATCGAGTGAAGTTCTTTAGATTTTGTAACTGAATGTGATTTTGACTAGACTAGATCCTTAACTAATAGTATATATTTTTATCAGAATTTAAAACACTAATTTCTATGCCTCAGATGGTTTAAGAGAACTCAAAAGCGCGGTCTCTGCGAAATACCTAGCCTTAAGGCCTTAAATATTGTAGTAAATTGAATTATTATATTTTGTAGTGTGTGCTCAGTTGGGTTTCTTTTTATAGCATTGAGAACGGGCTTGTGTTTCACCTTGTGGTAACTAACACTTCAGCCGAAGAACACCTGCGGGAAATACTTTTATCGATTACAGGCTATAAATGAGTTCCTTAATAGTCCACTGCAAGATGTATAAAAGACAATATTTCTTTTTTTTCCCTCCTCATGTTAACGAGAAGTTGTCTTTAAACGCTACGCTTGCTAAGGACTATCGATCAAAATACTAGATTTATTACGGGCTTTTCCCCAAATCGATTCATTAAATGGGTTTATGGACTTGCTTATGCTGCCTCCACATGACTTCTATGTGCATAATTTACAAATAATATTGTTATAGTGACAAAATGAGCAACGAGTTGATATTGATTTCTTTCGACTGACATAATATTGATGACGTGATGACGGTAATAATGACTTCGTGAAATTCAACGCTGTTTCACAAAAGTTTATTGGCAGTCATAAGCCTCTATCTCTATAATAAGGCTTAGAAGATTTTTCAAATCGCAGTGTCCCGTACCGTAGAAAAAGGACTGTTCACTATAGTCTTGTAATTCGCCTAAACTTTGTAATAAAGAATATAATCACTACTGGAGATCACCCTACCCACCAACTGTCCAGAATGTTACTCCAAGAATCTTATGTTAAAAAACTTTAAAACAATTATTGTTCTGCCTGCGATTATTGCATGCAAGTTATTAAAAATATGAAGGCCCGTTGAGGTAATAAATCAATTGTCCGCCACTAAAAGCATTGACATTTACGTGGTGAGTTGAGTGCAAAATATTCTGCTCCTATATCAGTCAAAATTGTCCAGGCGATAAATAATTCCCCGGCGCGCGCAAGTCCAGGTGCATCAGACACAAACATCGTAAACATCACCAGGGCATTTCCAATTCCTTTGGAGCTGTTTTCGCAGAAACCGGCCCGGATCCGCCGACAACACATATACTATTGTACTATTACATTGCGTTCTTTGCGAGATGGAAACATTTCTCTTGCACTAGCGATAGGGTTACCATGCTTTTAAAGTTCTTAAACCAAATATGAACATTTAAGACTTAGAACAAGTTTGAAAAGTTAATTCGCTATAAATTGGGCGGTAAGAGTTTTGTTATTAAATACAACAATAGCTCTGGTATTATAATATTTTTTCAATTCAGTTAAAACATTTTTTTCACTTAAATTTAAAAAATCGTAACCCACAGTGGGGCATTGCGGGGGCACTTCATTGCCCTAACACTAACACCCTCTCAGGCCTGTGCCTGACTATGAGACGTGGCTAGGCTGTAACTTTACACTACTTATTATAATATAACGTATTCTAAATTCTAGAATAATACTTGTAACTTATAATGGATAAAATATATATAAATATTAGAATTATATTTAAGGCATTAGAGCTAGCTAGATTTATTTCATATTGTTATACCCTTGCTGGGTGCATATGCAAAACCACATGTAAATGCAATAAATAAAATAAGTAATAAATAAATTAACATTTCGGCCAATTTCAAGTACTTAATGTACCTACATAAATGATGATACCATTGAAAGATGTCTGATGTCGTTATTTATTCTGTATAATGAAATGATATTTTTGAGAACATTTAAGCTAAATCCATCCAAAAATGCTACACATGGAGGTCTGCAGAGGTCAGTGCTAGGGTATTAACTCTGTACACACAATTTATTTCTTGACATGTCCGTGATAATAAAGACTGATGGTGACTCCACTTGAACTAGTCTAAACTAGTTTATGCGCTTTTGTGTGTTTTCTCGTTCGGCCTTTCTCAATTCAGTGTTCGCAGGTGCCATCCCGGCGATAGCTCGTTGTTTCGGAACAATATCGAACCTCATTCACCTGCGGCTCAGCCCTTATTGGCTCACCGATCCGCGTTACCTTCAGCATAAGTTACCACCAGATCAGCCGACTTACAAAATTGACACTAACGACGTTCAGCTTAAAGGGGTTTTTCGTTTAACTTCAGAGACCGGATGGGAAGACGAGACGTGCGCAATTCGGCAGCACAATGCAATGCAATAATAATCACGATGAGAGTAATTGCGACGACATCCGTTCGGCGAGATGCGCGCTCGAAGTGCCCGTGTGAAAGTTTCAAGAAGGTCACGTGATCGAGACGTATACAGACCTCGTTGCGTCCATGCTGTCTTAGGTTGTCATATGGAGAACCGGTTAGTGAAAACTACTCATAAAAATATTGTATTTAACGCTCAATAATTTTGATTTATTAGATACGCTTGTTAATCGGTGTTAAAGGAAATTTTTATTAAAATAAACTAAATTTAGTTTCATTGCGATTGAGTTCGATTAAATTCTTAAATAAATGTACCGTACATGTAACAGCAGCAATTGATTCTATGTTAGACTTTATTAAAATGTGTTTAGTTGCACAGTGCTAAACTCTCTATATTGACTATTTTAGTAATAAATACTTATGCTAGCATTATTAATTTATATTTTTTAATGAATAGTGCAATAAAAATGTTTTGTATAAATATTATAAAGTAAATTCATTGAAAACATGTCCTTGAATGCAGCAATTTATGTTGTTAGTTTACCGTGTTTTTTATGGTTTAAAGATGACAAGCGAGAGCACAGTCCACCTGATGATCAGTGGATTCTGTGGCTTATAGACATCTACATTTATCCTCAGTTAAGAATCAAAATGTAGACGTGTTGTCACTCCTGAAATCTAAGCTGGAATGCATCGTTTACAGTAATATGGATCTCCGGTTCTGTACGCTCGCTATGCGAAACACTGCAGCATTAAGCCGCTATTTTACGCTAGTATTCTGTGAGAGCGTGGTCCTACCCTGGTCGAGGCGACTCATTCTTCTATACGAAACGAATGGTGGTGGTGTAAATGATATTTTCCGATTTCCGGTAAATAAAAAATGGTTTTCAATAATTTATGTGATATCTTATTAGGTTGTATTATCTTTCCTGTTTATAAAAATCAATTGCTGTCCACTAGCCTCGCTAAAACTCAAAAAACGGTGCGACCGATTTCTTATATTTACGCGAACGCTACACATTTACAAAAAACTAGTTTTCACGGATAAAATCCGCAAAAACTAGTTTTATTTAAGCGGCTCAATCGATTTTGATTAAATTATTTGTGTGTATTTGAATGATCCGTAGTTGTTTTAGATTTACATTTGGATTGGATAGGTGGCGCTGTTTTCGAGATCCAGAAATCACCCGCGCGAAGTCGGGGTGGATCGAGCTGGTATTGAATAAAATTTATTCTAGTCTATATTTTATTTAGTTCCGTGCGTATCCTAAGAGGTGACTGTGAAAGATAGACATGTCTTCTGATGGATGGCGGTATAATTTGTATAATGCCATGCGTAAAATACTTGGAACAGCGACAGAAAGCAGTGTCGAAGGTATGAGATGTTTCGTACTGTGATCATCAGTTCGCTCGCCAAGCGTAAGACAAAATCCCTCTACGACGGAGGAGGCCTATGTCCAACTGCGAACTTAGTCCAGGCAGTGCTGAAGAAGAACAAAAAATTGAGTTAGAATCATAGGATATTTTTGTTTGTCCAATGACTCGTTATTGTCTATGCAGAGTGCACGGTGCGGCGCTTCGTTGAATAACTGTATAGTGCTATATAACCATAGACACCTACATCTATCCCTATTTGATAAGAATCAAAAATATAGCGTTTAGCGCTAAATGTATCGCATCTGCGTAGCGCTAAGTCGCCGCACTGGCTGCGTTGCACCTTTACAATGAAGTCACTGCTAAGCTAATGCAACGAATCTCATGGTTGAAAAAAAAAAACCAATTGGTTCTGGTAAAATACTGATGCAATGTTTATTTAATAGGGGGTAGTCGTATTCTTCTGTGGCCGTTTCGGATTTGATTTGTTCGGTTGTTGTGACAGCCGCACCGGCCAGTTTGACGGTGCCGATTTATGTCCGACTTTAACGTTGGTTCTTTACTTTGCCGACGTGGTGCGATTTCCGCCGGACTTTGTGCAAATGGGTCAGTCGGCTCTGTCTGGGATGGGAATTTATTTGTTACTTGTGCTTTTGTTGAGAGGGTGCGATTGTTCGCCTTTGTTCGTGTGCAGTCAAGTTGTCATGCTGTGTGCGGCGAATTGTAATAACTGTGTTGTTCTCTGAGTGTAATCCTTCTTATAAGTAATAATCAAAAGCATGCGCAGGGAAAATTTTCAATAGGGAAAATTTATCGTAACCGGCCCGATTGGAAGTAAGTACCAGACGTATCGCACCTTTGACAATGCTTTCCGACTAGACGTTATTGTTTTAGGTATTGGTCTAGGCAGCACTCTCTTACTTATTTCTGCCGCTAAACCTCAATGCATGTACCGCTTTGTTCCGATGTGATGAATATTCTGGGTGACCTTTTTTACTGTCTGGAAAAGAAACATGTGAACGGAGTAGAAGCTTATGGCACTGATATTTTACAAAAAAATAAAAACAAAAATTTTGAATTAAACGTTCGATAAAAAATTTTATAACCATTACTTGCTCTTTGCTCTTGAGCCTCTGATCCTGCGAAGTGACAAGGTCAAAGATGCCTATTAAATGTATTGTTTTATTGTTGTTTGTAAAGTGGGGTGGATATGATTTGAATTTCGATAGATTTTAATTAATTAATTTATTTAATTCAAAATTTTTGTTTTTATTTTTTGTAAAATATCAGTGCCATAGGGATTCTACTCCGTCCACATGTTACAACCCTATTTTTTCCAGACGGTAAAAAAGACTCAGTCAAGAGCTAGTACAATTACGGGCTATGAGGCACTCCATCTTGCCCATCCGGGGTGACACACCTGTAGCCATTGAGTTATATGTACTACGTACTAGAGAAGCTATTCCAAACAAAAAAATGTGCACTACTCTGTATCCGCACACGCGCGGGAAACAGTAGAGTCGCGCATGCGCAGTTGATATAAACGCGCGAAAATAGACGTAGGTAATAAATAATTGTTTATTTAGATTTTATTGTTAATCGAGTAATTTTTTTTTAATTTTCGTTTATTTTGCATATGTGCTTATTTAATATAAAATTATTACTAGCGCCGCTCCGTACTGCAAGAATATCGAAGCCACAATAACAGGTGTACGGTTGCAGTATAGTTCAGTTGAACATAGTGATTGTTCGGAATGCCATATCTAGTGCGTAGTACATATATATCGATGTCTGTAGCTTTTTTTTGTTCGACCTATGTTGTAGGTGTCTACAGGCTGCAATAGAAACTTACCTTCAGCTGAACTGTTAACTCGTTTATCAATTAATTCTACAACAATTAATAGGTACTTACTTCTGTGACTAACATTCCAACTAAACTTAAAACTAAGAGTGGTTCACAACGTTGTGCGCTGTGTAAATAAACACATTTTTATTTGTTTTGGTCCTACTTTAAAACAGAACGACTTCTTTGGAATTGTTTGCCACTAGAGATTTTTCGAGATTTTTCGCGATTTTTAGAGATACGACTTAGTGATCTTCAAGAAACGAGCTTATTTCTTTTTAAATAGTCGGCAACCCACCTGCAAATCCTTTGGGCAAGCTGGGCACAGACCTCTTTGTGTTTGAGAGAATTCAGCGTATTTTTTTAATTTTGTAACATATTAGTTGAAGTGCGTATACCACGATCCTGTAAAGAAAGTTTGCCTCTGACATCGGTCAGATTGTTCTAGATCTGGCTTGCGAGAAGTGATCTTTAATTTTGCTTAAAGATTCTTCCTACTCCCTTCTTAAGGGTTTTTTTAAATCCTAATCGAATTTTAAATTCAGTGAGCTACGGAACGGCAAAGCTCTTTCGACATCACAACTCACAACGCCGCACAATAAAGGAAAAAAAACTAGTTGATTTTTTTTAAATAATACATTTGTATCACTTAACTGAATCCGATATCCTCTACTTCCCATCCGAAAACGGGTACTCGTAATATCCTACGAGTGTTTGTCTTTGTGTCAATAACCGAGTAAAAAACTTACGATTCGCCGTAACGGGGGCGTGGGATCGAAGCAGTGCCGGATATCCTTCGGAGGCACTGCATCAGTGTAATTTTTTTTAAGAATATTTAATTCGTTTGTCAAAATAGAATGGGTTTTAATAATAGATACTTTTTTACCATTTATCAAGATAGGCACATTTTATATCGGCGACTTTAAGCCTGATCAGGGGGTTATATAATATCTTCTGAGATCATTGTTATTCATATTTATACAAGTATATCACTTATTCTTTAACTTTATATATATCATGTTATTACAAATAAATCTTTTAATTTAAGGCGACAGAACATGATGAAAGACCAAGAACGGATGAAGGATACCGAGGACCACTTATCACCAGCTGGAATTGTAGTTAAGCATTCGATTAAGATATCGAGTATTATAAAAAAATAAGCAAGAGGATTTGTCAAATTTTATATAAGTAATATACCAATTATACGACCTAAACCAAAAACAAATGAACATGACTCAGTCTGCTCCTATACAACACTACTTTTTGCCGATATTTGCCTGTAAATGCTTTTAAGCTGACTGTGTGAGCTTAATTTCTGTGGCATTATAAAAAGGCAATAACTTGGCACAAAAACTAGAAAAATCTATACCTATCGATACACGAGCCGAACGAAGATGAAAGATTCAATCACGAACCGCGCCGTTTCCGAGAAGACGCGCCGGTTCCTTTTTTTCTCTGCTAGACTTGTATTGATTTAGGGACCCACAAGACGTTCCACAAAACCGTTTGGATTTTGATTTATACTACACTAAGTTTTCCGGGAGGCGGCTAACACTTCAAAACTTCCTTCATTTTTGTAAAACTGACACTAGGTACTGTTTCACTCTGCTGAAAATGGTCCTGATCATATAAATAAAAGTAAAAGAAAAATCTTTTAATAAGGACATTGTTTGATTTTATTTTAATACAGTTTTGTAATACAGAACTAAAAAAAAGTTGAAAAGGTTTACGCTTGTCTAAGTTTTTACCGTCACAAGGCACTCAGGAGTCGTGAGAGGCATTTTTTCAACTGATCCGTTATTGACCCACTATTCATATTTTTTTATATTTACAGCTCGACGTCGGATGCAAACTATTGATCGTACATTTCTGTACTAGTACGTACGTCGTTCCATCGACGCGTACTATGTTCGAAATGGTTGTTGAATCTGTTTGTACTTCGTGCAACTGACAAAGAGCCTAGTGAATTAGATGTTATGTATAATTATATGAATGTTTAACGTGCTAAGTGGTTTTTTTTTTATAACGTTGAGAGATGGGAAATTTATTGTGTTTTTTCTAAGACCACTGCACGGATGATAGTGATTGTTGAGGGTTGGGAGTTGTCTGTTGGGAGTCTGTTATTTCTTTGCGCTTATGAATAGATAGTTCGGTCATTGTTCTTTGAAATTGGTAGTGCCATCGAACAAAAACTCATTATTGTATACGATAGCCGGTTAATAAGACGAGTGTACACACTGCAGTGGTACGTAAGGCGGTGTGTTCATTTCATACGGTTCAATCAAGCGGACTGCGTGACTTTTTGTCTATCTTGTGGCGGCTGGCTTTCTACGATACAGATTTTCACTTAGCGTTTCTTACACGTACAATTATATTATGAAAATGTGTTAGTATAACTTGTATATTTTCTACGATTATCTTACTTCTACGCTGAACTGGAATAGAAATCCGTGATTGATTTGAATTTTAAAGAATTATGTTTATTTGACCAAGGTGATAATTATTCAGATGGTGCTGAGCACATTTTCAGTCTGAATTTCAGACTGAAAATGTGCTAATGTGTTGAAACGAATTATTTATTGTTTGATTCCTTTTTTAAAAACAAAAATGTTAACTTTTTCTTCAAATGTCAACCTCATCCGCACCGAATCGGATTGGCTTATTGATTTTTTTTTTATTTAAAAACATTCCATTTTTTTATTGTTTGCATTGGAAACACGGGCAGATTTCCAACTTTAATATATAATATAATAATATAATATTCCACAACTATCACACAACGCCATCTAGTCCCAAGCCAAGCAGAGCTTGTGTTATGGGTACTAGACAACTGATAAACATACTTATATATTTCTAAATACATAAATATTATAGATAAATTACACCCAGACACAGAACAAATGATCGTGCTCATCACACAAACATTTGTCCTGGGTGGGAATCGAACCCACGACCTCCGGTATAGCAGTCAGGGTTACTAACCACTAGACCAACAGGCCTGTCAATGCACACAAAGATTTTTTCCTGTATCGTAGAGGCAGTTTACATACTCAAATTGCACGAAGACAAACATTAAGACCCGGAACCATTAATTTTACGTTATATAGATACTTGTTCATTACAGGACAAAAACCCGTGTCCCCTAGCGCCTCTATTCGGTATTAAGCCACGAAGCCGTCAATTATTTATTAAAGAAATAAACGGAACCGACGAGACGAATGATAATATTATATGAAAGTATAAGAATAAAGGGAAGACTAAAAAAGATGTATGGACTGTGCCAGGGATAATATACGTTGGAAATTTGATTATATACGTTCTCTACAAGCATATAATCAAAGGTTGGAAAGCATTGAGTGAGGAGTTGACAGCTAATAGAGGAGATTGTAATAGGAAGACATGACAAGCCGACTATTTCCTTTTAATGTGTCATAATGTCAAATAGACATATAATCGATGGACTTCTTTTTATTTCTATTTTCTTTTTTTATTGTTTGTTCATAAATTACTGTTTTATTTTCTTTACTTATAATTTGTCATGAGTGTAGTTTTGGAATAAATTTCTTTATGTCGATCCTTAATAACTTAGGATAGAGACGGGAAAAAGAAGAACGGAAAAGGTCACACTCACTTAACGAACGTACCGCAAAAACAGTAAAAGCAATCACCGACTAGTAATGAACCACCAATACACCTGTACAGCGCGTTCGATACTGAAGTAAACATTCACGATACCTGTTATGCATTTTCCTTACCTGCTACCCACTTTTCCGTTAAAAACATATTGACATCATAGGTGTGTCAAATAAGAACGCTGCAAAAGCCTTGCGGTTTTAATCGGAATCATCAGCATCATCATTCATCATTACAACCTAACACAAGACCACTGCTAAACCTCCTTCTAGGGGTGCCACAAAGCTCGGACCACTTGCATTCAGCCTTCCTGCATCTCTTACCAGATCGCCATCTAGTAGCGGGTCGCCCTACACATCGTTTATTGACCGGATTAGAATCTATTAAAATGTCAAAATTATTTTTCTGAACTAATCTAAAAACGACATTCCGCAGGTGACATCGATTGTACGACATTTCAGAAATAACCATAAATAAATGCTTCAATCGGTTGTTGCTATGCAAGATAAAGCTGGAGCGGACGCAACTTTCGTTTTAATAAAATTTAAAAGTTAAACAAGAGGTTAAAAAATGCATGGAAAGTGGTTGCTCGATTCGCCAGGGCAAGAGTATATTGGCCATGTCGAGTTTTTACGCTATTTTACGAGTATATCAGAAGAACGCGCGAAATTGGTATGTCTGTTGTCGAACGTATAAATACTTTTTTATAATACTCTAAGCCAGCGTTTAGCCACAATCCCACCTTATGGTAAGTGGTGATGTAGCCTAAGATCGTGAAGCGCACTGACTTAACGAAAGCCACAGCAACGAAAGGTTGGAAGACTGGCCGAACTTCTGGTTGTCCAATGGTGGAAGAGAGAGGGAGGAATTAAATTATGCAATTCCTGCGTATACCTACTCCGAAATGCATCCTGTAAAAAACCGAAAGGCTCGCTACTTTGCACCTATGTTCAAGGCTGGTAAGATTGGTTTAACCAAGTTCGGGTCACCAAATTTCATGTTCCTCTTAGCAGGCCTTTCCATTGAGTCTAAAGCTGCTAGGTGGCATTTTGCAGCACCAGTTCATGTGTGGCAGCAATACGCCGTGCATGACCGGACTTGCGCTTTATACAAAGTAAGCAGCTGCCCCGGCGTGAAGTCCCGCCGCACCTTTGGAAGCACACTTAGCTTCCTTGCAGCTGTTCTGCCATTTGACTCAATGATACGTCTGAAGTTCGGTCTTGAGGATATCTCAACCCCCAACATTTGAAAACGGTCGGTGTATTCCAGTGATACATTACGGAAAGAAGGAGCCAAGGTGAACTGGCTCCTTTTTGCAGCGGAGAGCCACGCTTGTGTTTTGGAGGCGTTGAATTTCACAAGATTGGCATTGCCCCATTCGGAGACTGCCTATAGTGGGAGATTCACAGGCTCAACAATAGCTTCTCTTTCGGACTGGATTTCATCCCGTCTGGCCCGAGGACTTGGTTGGCACATCCTTTTTGTAGAAAAGGGGGCGAAAGAGCATGCGGCTCACTTGATAGTAAGTGACTACCGCCGACCATGAATAACTGCAACACCAGGTGAATTGCAGATAGCCGTTAAAATCGCCGAGGATCATGATCTCTGCGGAGGGGATCTGCTATAGCAACGAATCTGTAGTCATTTGGACGTGGTCCAAGAGTCGGTCTGTTTCGGCATTACCGCTATGGGACCTATAGCGGCACCCGTAGACACGCGGATGATCGTCGCTGTATACGCGTAGGTTAGAGTGAAGTCTCCTGATATTGCAGAAATTCACGGATAGCATGGGTCGCCTTGGTCTTGTTACTCAGATGCTCCGAGCAGTTATTGTCTTGATCTGAACTGGAGTAACTTGGTCGTGGATGCTCAGCGAGGGATTCTCCAAGGGTTCTGGTACCCTCCTGGGGTAGATCTTCACTTAAGTCCGTTACCTATATTTAATACCGCTGTTAGGGGGGGGGGGGGTAACTGGGCCTCCGGCCACCTACGCTCACCAGACGAAACGCGGCAGCTAAGCTTCCACTTCACGCCGGTATTCTGTGAGATCGTGGTATCATTCCGGAATCGAAGTGTCTGTTTGTAATTTCAAAATAACAGCTTTCTTTTTCCTGACTACAAGTTGCGGGTACAGTTCCTTTGGGAACTACACCGAACGTGGAACCCAGCTAGTCGCTATAGCAAATGGTACATATAATATGTAGACATCTTGTTGTATAATATGTTGACAGGCCTGTTGGTCTAGTGGTTAGTGACCCTGACTGCTATGCCGGAGGTCGTGGGTTCGATTCCCACCCAGGACAAATGTTTGTGTGATGAGCACGATCATTTGTTCTGTGTCTGGGTGTAATTTATCTATAATATTTATGTATTTAGAAATATATAAGTATGTTTATCAGTTGTCTAGGCCCCATAACACAAGCTCTGCTTAGCTAGGGACTAGATGGCGTTGTGTGATAGTTGTGGAATATTATTATTATTATTATTATTATCTCTCAGAGATTCAACTTTCTTCATCAGGCGTTGCGTAGTTTTATCATGACCGCCATGCTTTATAGGCGGATTAGCAATAACACTACCAGACGACTCGCTCCTTTAACTTGTCGTCAGCGGTCCTCTAATTTTACACCTAGCGTAAACAAGACACCTTCATCTGCGGACACCCTAACATTTTTGGGACTATTCCATGGTCGCTTCTTATGGCACCCACGGGAAGAAGGGTGACATAATTTTGTAACAGACAAACTAACGAGATTAAAGTCCAACCAATGATAACTGACTGTTGCCGCATGGATCAACTTCGAACATGGATGGATAAAATACATATAGACATTGTTTCTCAGAAATGAAAGATATGCCCATTTGTGAGATATAGTAAGGCTGTAATTTTACTTTTACTTCACATAGGGCCTACATTTTACCTACATTAAGTTTATCTTACCAACTGTTAGCCATTGCCGTTTATATGAATTCATCACGTAACAACCGTATTCTGCTTTTTATTTTATAAAATTAAGATTACGACGAGCACACAGTCCATGTGATATTCAACTGTAAGTGGATGTTGTGGTCCACACGTACCTACATCTACCCTCGATTAAGCGTGAAAATGTAGATGCGTTGTCATCCCTGAGGAAAAAGTTAGAATGGCTTATTACCAGTAAATAGGGTCTCGTGTTCTCTACATTCACATACGAAACGTTTTTTTATAGGATAGGGTGACAAACGAGCACATAGTCCACCTGATGGTAAGTGGTTGCTGTGGCCCATAGACATCTACATCTATCCTCGATCACAGATCAAAATGCAGATAGATGCGTTGTCACCCGTGACGACCAAGATGGAATGCCTCGTTTCCAGTAAAAAGCGGTATCCGGTTCTCTACACTCACCATACGAAACACAGCAACATGGAGCTGCTATTTTACGCTGGTATTCTGTGAGAGCGTGGTCCTGCCGCGGTCTAGCCGATCCATTCGTCCTACAACTATAATTTAGTTGCATGGTGGCTCTACCACGTTGCGGCATTATGCTGCTATTACACGTTGGTATTTTGTGAGAGCTCGTCCTTGTCGGGCCGAGCTGACCCATTTCCGCATTGACTACAATATAGCAGCAGCGTGGGTGACCACGTTAAAATATCTCCCACATTTGTTGCAGCCATTTTAACACACGCGGTGTTAAAATGGCTGTAAAACGGTAAAGCGAACGGTAAGGTATTTTATAAATCGGACCCCACTTTGTTTTAGCACGCTCCATTAACCCGCCGCAGATAAATACGGGAAAAACATACAAACTCATTGGGCACGCCACATTAATTCGCACGGCACGGCTCGGTGCGCGCGTTGCTATAATGTTGGTACTGTAACGCCGTCTGCTTTTCATTTTCAAGAGCACGAGATCGCTGAAGGTTGATAGTCGGCCTGTCTGTTGCTAAGCTCTACACTTAAATTGTTTTTTTTCTATAGAAAAGTACTTTTATTATCAAATTATAAGGCGCAGGTTCGGCCGCACATGGATTACTATTCCGATCTCTGGGCTGGAGCTCCCCAGTACCAGCTCCTTCCACTTGACCGCATCCAGCGCAGAGCGGCTCGAATCGTCGACGACCGAGTGCTTTCCGATCGGCTCGATTCACTGGCGTTGCGAAAAGATGTTGCATCTCTTTGCGTAATTTATCGCATTTATCACGGGGAGTGCTCTGAAGAATTGTTCGGATTAATCCCAGCCGCCAAATTTCGTGGACGCACTACGCAGCAAACGTAACGATACCATCAACACCATCTGGATGCTTGGCGGTCTACCACTGTACGTTTCAGAAGGAGTTTTCTTCCGCGTACGACCTCTGTGGAATATTTTACCACCGGTGATTTTTCCGGACCGATACGACCAGGGGACCTTCAAGAAAAGAACTTACTCCTTTCTAAAGGGCGACAACGCACCTGCGATTCCCCTGGTGTTGCGGTTGATCATGGGCGGCGGTAGTCACTTAAGCTCGTTTGCCCCCTCTTCTATATAAAAAATTATAATCATTTGTTTAAAAAATCTTTACAATATGTCAATGTGTTACATTGAGAAATTTTTGGGAGATTTTGACGACAGCCTGAGCCAGCAGACAGTCGTGACGTTAGTATCTGAAGACGCCTGAGCAGACACAATAACTAACGTTCACGTTACCATCGGATCACTTGTTTCATCGTTTCCAATAAGTGTTCACATACGCAGAAATTGGATATACAGAATCGCCCTACTGTTACGTATTAAAAAAAATCCGCTGAAACTATTTTTTAAACAATACAAAACAAATTCCTGCTAAAACACCTTTATAGTTTCTGATTGCCTTGTTTGACTTCTGATCGTGAAGTCTTGGGTTCTCGGCCAACAAAATACAGTTATTGAGTGTTTGGTCAAAAAATTCTTAGTAGCAGCCTTGAACGAAGAAAGTGTGCTGTTTTTCATCCCCGTGCCTAGGAAAGTACGTAAAGTTGGTCCTGCGTCTGATCTCTCTCCGGTCGTGTCGGATTACCGTCTCATCCGATTATGAGAGTAAGGGAATAGAGAGAGCACCTGTACTTGCGCATACACTTGGGCACTATAATCCTGTCCAGCGCAGATGGCTAGTCTCTGTAGAGACTAGTCGCCGTAACCGAAATTCTGTGTGCAGGACATTATTATAGTTTTCTATTAGCCTTAACGATTATTCAGTGTCAACTTTGCTCAACCTGCAACTTGTAACTTTAACAGTCCCGATCTCGTTCGGAAGGACTAGCAGGATCACAGATTTTTTTTTAATTTATCGCTATATTTTTCTTTTAGATCTATATTTTTATAGTGTCTGTAATTGTCTGACGCAATGTCTACATATGTTAGTAATATGTTTACATTTTTAGTTGTGCAATGTGCAGTAAGTTTCCAGAAGACAGAAGTAAGGTTTTATTGTAAACCTGTTCAATAGCCATGAAGTGTGTATGTATGCAAAATAATACATTATACATGATGTTAACTGTTCCACGCTTCGTTTTTATCCGTTCCACATTATACGTAAACAAATGAATTTTATGCTAGAACAGGTGGTGTTCAGAAAAACCGTTTTAGGTAAATACACACAAATCAGATTAGATAAAAAAATGATGTTATAACATTTAAAAAAATTATAATTTCATTTTAAACCACACTCTACACGTCTAGGGGTCGAATCCCGTCAGTTATCGCGTTTTTTGTATTTTCAGTGACAGCCCGAAGTTAGGAAATGTGCGGTGTTTAACCCCCGTGCCTCGGAATGCAACCAAATCCGTTGGTCCTGTGCCTGATCTTTCCCCGGTCATGTGAGATTGTAGCGATTTGACGACTCATTATTGCTGCGACTCATGCTGATTTACATATTATGTTCTGCAGTTGTGTGTAGTTTTCGTTGAGACTCGCTACCGTGGCTGAAATTCGGTCTGAAGGACAGTAAAATATTTTGACGTGACTTTTTCAATAATTCAGACTTGACAATCGGTATTTTTACGTCAACACTTCAGGATAACTCACGGATTTTTTCAGAAGGAAGTTAAGTTCAGTAAAATGTAACATTTCATGCTGTAAGAGAAACTGAATAGTTTGATTTTGAACCCAAGATCTACAACTTAGGTTTATCTGTTTTTTTTTGGTCCTAGATATGAATAGGAACTACTGTTGCTGAATGGTCGCTTTAATATCTAGTTTGAGAGCAATTCAAATTTTGGCACCGCCGACTATCTGAGCATCTGCTTAACCATCAGTTGGACCGTTTGCCTTGTCCTTGTCCGCGAAAGCACCGACAGTTTTAACACAACTTGAAAATAAACCTCAATGAAGCTTTGCTCGACTTTGAAACGTGTCTGTTTTGACCAATTGAATTCTCAGTGCTTCACAAAACTTCGCCATTTTGCACCCAACCTAATTGAATCGTAGCTATTTGATAATTTCTCAAAACGCTTCAAAAATCTTCGCCCGACTTCACATACATTATCCGGGCCGCGACACCATGACGAGTCGTCTAAACGGATAATTGCGGTTTGCAATGGCAAAGTACCATTGCTTTTTCCGGAGGAGGCGGTTCGTTGCTTGTCGCCACCTGCGGCCGCTTGTTTTGATTCTCACTATTAACCAACGGGGTTCACCGTGCCCTCCTTGCGCGTAATTATATCTGATCACATCATAAAATTACATTGTGTATACTGTATGAGTATAATTTAATGTAGGTTCTTAAACGTAACTTGTGAAAGTTTTAATTTAATAAAAGTCAAGATCCACTGGAAATTAATTTATTTTTCCTTTTTCTCAGTATTGCCCTCCATCAAATATAACCACTCGCTGCAAGCTCTCCAAGGACATGACCATCTCCTTCCGTTTCTTCGTCCGTCACTAGTGTTACACTAATCCACTAAGCATAGTTTGTTTTTTTTAGGAGAGGTGGCAAACGAGCATACGGCTCACCTAATGACTACCGTCGCCCATGAACAATTGCAACACAGTTGTTCATGGACGACGGTAGTCACCAGCGGAATTACAGGTGCGTTGCCGGCCTTTTCGAAAGGAGTAAGCTCTTTTCTTGAAGGTCCCTAGGTCGTATCGGTCCGGAAAAATCGCCGGTGGTGTAATCTATTCTACAGAGAGGTTATACGCGGAAGAAAACTCTTAGTGAAAGGTACAGTGGTTGAACGCCAAGCATGTTTTTTTTTTGTAAAACCAAGTGTGGTTTTTTATAAAACTGAAGTGATAAACTTAAATTCCACTTATGTTAAGAGGCTGCAGCCAACTTCAAACAAAGACGGCTTCAGATGCGTCATCCCTAAGGACTAAGATGAAATAACTCATAGCCTGTTACTGTGTACCTACTGCCTGTCTATAGCCTTTAGACCGGAACACAGGTATGCCAGCGCTGCCATTTCGTGGCAGATATACGTTAGAGGGACCTACCCATACCCAGATGGATTCCATTACGGAAAAGTAATTAATTTAATTATAATAAAATTAATTAAACAAGCTACGTAGTGCATTGACAAGCAGAGCTTAATACAATTGATATACAATATCGTAGCCGAAATAAAAATACCCAGTACTGCGATTACCGACCGACCGAGTGAGACCGATTACCGACTCGCATGTAAAGCGACATGACAAAACGACAAGAAGCGACGGTAGCTTAGTGGCAGGGCGCGGAACGCGAACTTAAAAAGGTCGTGGGTTCGAATCCGCTATTCGACTACTGGCGTGAACACAAGCAGTTTAAGCTTACCAGGAGTGGTTAAGGGGAATATTAGTAATGTTTATAGCATTGTTAATATTCTGTTTAAAATAAAACTCTTTTGCTGTGGTTGGTCTACGATGAGCCACGGATCAACATGATGAACAGAGACTTTAGAACGCAAGAGACCTTCGGAAGAAGAAAGATTACGGGGCCCATAGCCCATGTTATGTTCGTTCAAATTCTTAGCAAGACACTTGAATGTGCTTACCCAAAGATTGCCTCATAAGAGGGATTCTTGACATGGCAGGCGGGTTGGTAACTGTAGTTCTTTATTTTCTAATATGTTAGAAAGAGGCTGCTGCCCATCTCCTGGTTTATTTCCCTCCGTCGCTTGTTGAGCACAGTTTTGAGCACATTACGTGGTAGACCCACGCTGCAGTTATATTAGTAGTATAGTTGTAGCACGAATGGGTCGGCTCGACCGGGAAAGGACCACGCTCTCACAGAATACCAGCGTATAATAGTAGCTTAATGCTGCTGCGTTTCGTATGGTGAGTGTAGAGAACCGGAGACCCTTTTTACTGGAAACGAGGCATTTCATCTTAGTCCCCACGGGTGACAACGCATCTGCGTTTCGATTCGTAACCGAGGATAGATGTAGATGTCTGTGGGCCACAGCAACTACTTATCTTCAGGTGGACTGTGTGCTCGTTTGTCACCCAATCCTATAAAAAAATACGGTGTAGGGGGTATTACAGTACTACAGTATGTACTTGAATGAAAATAAGCCAGTGAATCTCAACTATTAATTACTTAATAATCAATAATCAACATCTCTTTATCAATAATTTTCTTTAGCATTTATTTGATTTTAATATTCATAAGAGTTTAATAGTTAATTTGATTCTACTTAAACAATCATCACATAAAGCACATCTAATGGTTGTATATCTCGACCGTTTAATATTCACAAACCTCATAAAACACCACAATAGCATTGTACAAATTATTTTAGAAACAGCTTCATAGCGATCACCCCCATCTTAGGGGGGTTGTTAACATTCATGTATTCTTTAATTTTATAACAACCGTTTTAATACACATATGTATTTGTTTAACAATTTTAGACTTAGTAATTGACGGACATTGAAAACTTTCTGTGGTTTTATCGTTAAATCGAATTTACACCGCAGTGTCGAGTACTTGTCATCAATCATACGTGATGAATCGTACAGGGAAAGGTTTAAATTATTTGTTTAAAGAGATTATGTTGATACATCACACAGAACAGTCATATTGTCACGTACGAAACCAAACGCTAATCTGCACGTCACCGTTTGTTTGTTTCCACAATCAAGTTAACGTTACACATCTCACTGAGCCGCGAAGCTCGCAATGATGTAACCAGTGCGTTGCACCTATGCTATACTTATACAAAGTTCATCATTCGAGCGCCGTTGAAGCCGGCTCTTATTACGTGTCGATCACGCCTTTCATCGGTTTTAATAACGTGTCTTCATGACAATTGAAAACTTTAAAAAAATTATTAAGATTTTTGGCTTGGATACTTGTCCTTTAAGCCGTGTGTTCATTTCATTCGGGATCTTTGTTTTTATAATTTTTTTTCCAAATATGCTGATGCACAACAAAATCTACCAAAAATCTCACAATGAAATTTTGACGACAGCTAAACACAGCGGACAGTCGATGACAACGATCACTCAAGGTCATAAGGCACCCAAACGATTAAAGTAACTTGAGGTTTACATTAACATCGAAGCACTTGTTTCCTTGTTTTTTTTTTAGCAGTTTACCTGCGCAGATACTTAATACATAAAATCGCATAATTTTTACGAATCAATATCAATATCAAACCATTATTTAAAATTTCTTACTTGACGTTTTACACGTTATAGCATAAATAGATATATTACACATGATTAAAACTACTTTTACGGATTTTATCGCGTTTATGATTAAAACTACTTTTACGGATTTTATCGCGTTTATGTGTATGTCCGTAAAAGTAGTTTTAATCATGTGTTGTGTTCGCGTAAATATAAGAAATCATTAGATATATTACAATTGGGTTTTCAAACATTTGACAGAATAAAGAAAGGACAAAAACAAATTGGTTTAGACGTACATAAGACCGATCGATGCGGCTGGCTCAGGATCAATTTTTGTAGCAGTTCCTGGATCTCTAAGTGATTGTAAGGATGAAAAAAATACATCCCTATTTTATATCTATATTGTTAAAAAAAATTATCATAAAAAGTTAAAGTTACGGCCAATATAGTTTTAGGGCAAAGAAATGTCCGCTGCGCTGCCCCCAAGCAGCATGTCGGTGAACTTCACGTCTTCAGAATATCATTTTTTCTTATTTTTCTCATAAAACCGAAGTAAAAAACTAACCTACGGACCACTTAATTATATGCTGCTACGTCAATGGACACTTGTCACTAACAAAGAAAGCTAGATTTTATATATATGTAGAACAGTTGCTGGTCACCCCTGAGATCTGAGGTGTAACGCCTCTTATCTTGTATTTATAATGTCTCTATCTCCTTCAAACTGAAACACAGCAGTGTAATAACTGCTATTTGGCAACAGAAACAAATTTTACCTAAAAAAGTTCCTACACAGGTACCAACCCAGGCAGACTCCTCCAGAAAAGGTGTACCTAGGAGGCAGGAGCCTAGCAGAAGTCCCATCACTTATTGCCTAAAATCCTTGCTAAGTGTGCTTGATTTGCATAAACGTAGAATTCTTGATCAATGTAACTCGAGCTAAGAGCTCGGGTTACTAGTAGTTGCTATGTGAACATATAACGGAGCCCCTCCATTCTGGTTAATGATAGTGATATCTCCTTATCAGGAGTCGGCGCCGTGAGTGCTTGCGCAACTTCCCTGAATGTAGGCCGCGACGTCTTGCGTCGTTGGCGAGGGTTGATGAGGGTTTTGTTCTAATAAACTATTAACAATATATATATATATATATATATATATATATATATATATATATATATATATATATATATATATATATATATATATATATATATATATATGCGACTTCCCACATTTGCGTATATATTTATTATTTAATTTATTTATTTTTACGGAATATAGTTATTAGATAACACCTGACACACTTACAAAACTTTTTCCGTGTACCGCCGATCCGTAATTTCGACTATATTCAATCGGTTCGCGTTGCGACGACTAATATAAATAATTATAAATACTATATGTATATATTTACAATATGGTGGCAACGAAAGGGTATCTATCACCTCATCCTATATATAGCATAGTAATATATATATATATATATATATATATATATATATATATATATGTCTTCTGTACGTATATTTGTCGCTGAACTCCTAAACGACTTATTGGCCGATTTAATGAAATTTTTTTTAGTGGGCTCCTTGTCCAGTTCACAATTAGAAAAATTCAATTTTATTTTGTTATTAAATTAAAGTGACCTGATGGTAATCGTAACCACCATGACCGCCTGCGACCAACTTCGAATCAAGAAGCCTTCAGATGCGTTGTCGCCTTTTTTATAGAATAAGGATATGTAAAAAAAGAATAGGATATAATAAGAGAATGTTATATACGTATTAAAATAATAAATAAGATAATAAAAATAATATGTAAATAGAATATTATTAAAGATAAAATACATTATTGCAGCTTACCTAAGTCCACGGCTGAACATAGGTCTCCCAAATTAATTGCCTTGTATGGGGAAATTTGCCAAAGTTGCCTCGCTTGGCAGGCGGTTTGGCAACCCAAATTTATTGTTATTTGAATATTTTTATAGGATATTTTTTATAAGATAAGGGTGACAAACGAGCACACAGTCCACCTGGTGGTAAGTGGTTACTGTGCCCCCTAGACATCTACATCTATCCTCGATTACGAATCAAAATGCAGATGCGCTGTCACTCGTACCGTACGAAACACAGCAGCATTAAGCTGCTATTTTACGCTGGTATTCTGTGAGAGCGTGGTCCTTCCCCGGTCGAGCCGACCCATTCGTGCTACAACCATAATATAGCTGCAGCGTGGCTCTACCTCGTATAAAAAAGTCTACTCTGAGGTCTGAGACTGAAACGCCTCATAGGATGTAGTTATACTGTCTCTCTATAAGTTTTCAGAGTGCAGAGCATTGCTATTTGCTGGAACAATTGACTGAGAGAATCTCCAAAAGCATTGAGTCCGCCATTTGTATTCTTTTAAAAATAAGAAGATAGTACATAGCCAGACGCATTCGTAGACAGAAAAGGAATTCCTTGATATATTCTTGCTTTGATCGTATAGTGACGGTTTAACAATGTCCATTACTGCATATCGTCCCGTGGGTGTCATAAGAGGCGGCAGATGGAAACCAGAAAATGGGCAGCAGCGCCATCATCATCATCGTTACAGCTCTTCACAAGTCACTGAACATAGGCCTCCTCCAAGGTATGCCACAAGCACGGTCCTGAGCCACCTGCATCCATCGACTTCCTGCATGTCTTACCAGGTCGTCACGCCATCTAGTGGGGGGTCGCCCTACACTTCGCCTGCCGGTATGAGGCTGCCACTCGAGAACTTTTTTTCTCAAGGGTTGTCGGTTCTTCGAGCTATATGGCCGGCCCATTGCCACTTTAGCTTACTAATCCTATAGCTAGCTATGTCGGTCACTCTGGTTTTACTGTGGATATCCTCATTTCTAAGTTTATTCTAGTAATAATTACAAATTAAAAAAAACTGCGGTTGCCAACCCGCTTGGCGAGCGTGGCAACTATGGCAAATATTCCCCGTAAGAATGAATCTGGAGGCTTATGCGCAGTAGTACAGTGCAGCGTAGTTCTGTTACGTATAAATGTTCGGAGTAGGTGGTGTACATTGCCCGATACGTTGAGGAAACGGTCAATTATAAAACGGTCTGATTATAAATATTTACGTGAATGACACTCATTGATTGATAATTTTCTTTATTCTATTGAAGTGATTGTTAATCTTGTTACGGCATTGACGGCAAATGACAAAAAATTTGACCGAGGCAATTGTTGTACCGTGCATCGACGTGCAATGATAGCAAACTACAATAGTTTTTTTGCAAGAAATACCATATCTGCGTTTTATAAAAATATTTACGAGTGACGTACCCGACTTCCTAAAACACAGAGTAGCGGTTGAAGCGTGCGCAAACGATACGTACACTTTTCATTTGAAATCTCTAATCACATCATCCTTTGCAATTGACCGTTTCAGGGATCTACAATCTTCGACCTTCGGCTCGGTAAGATTATACACCTATTGATTTCTTAAATTTACGCGAATACTACACATTGAATAAAACTAAATTTACGGATTTTATCGCGTTTATTTCACTACTTTTACTTATTTTTAATTCCCGACGTTTCGGGTGCTTTACAGCAACCATGGAAATAATTGCCCGCTTTATAAAGACATTATGAAAAATAATGTACTATACAGACAGTTTCACACAGTCGCACTAAGTGCACTCAGCAACCGCGATCTTTTTATAATATCTAAAAATAGGAGCGTCTGACACCGCAGACAACTCGACAGTCTCAAATTATCATAACGGCCTATGTCAACACATTTGCATTACGTTATCAGATGTCGAGTTTTAAAGATAGAGCTGCATTTTCTATGATGGAGCCATATTTGTGAGCTGTAAAGTTGCTTTGAATTCTACGTCCATGTCAATAGGTTTTGTTATTCGTTGCGTTTTAACTTAGTTCTAAGGTTGGAAAATATTACGCCGTTTATAGTAGTACTCCGGCGTACTAGCGTGGTGTCGATGTGCGAATGGCGCCGTGCCTGATGCAATGCGGTCTGGGCTGTAGTGTGCGCGCCCTGTGGTTATGTTTAATGAATGGCTCTGCGCTCCGCGTCCATAGTCCGTACTGGCGTTTGAGGATCGTATTTTATTGATTTCGCGATGTACTTCGCATTCCTTTCGCGTAGGGTTACCAATCATTTGGCGTAAGGCTGTGCGTTTTACATTTTTTTATTCAATTGGAAATGTAAAGCACGGGTACTCATCCACACTTTTAATATTATTATGATTTATAACACCTTTTCTATATAGCATTAGGGTAACAAACACACAGTCCATCTGATGGTAAGTGGAGATACTATGGCCAAAGACATCTATATCTGTCCTCTCAAAAATGCAGATGCGTTGTCACCCGTGAGGACTAAGTTAAAATGCATCATTTCTAGTTAAAAAGGGTCTCCGGTTCTCTACACTTACAAAGCACAGCAGCAGTTATTTTACGCTAGTATTCTGTGGGATCGTGGTTCTTCGGAGCCGACCCATTCGTTCTACAACCACAATAATAGCTGAGCGTGGCTCCAACAACAGCAACGTTGCATTTTTAATGAAGGTTAGACGTAGGTATCTACAGGTCACATCACCCACTAACTGTGTGCTCTTTTGTCATCCTTATTTCTATAAAAAATGTGCCCTACAGTAATCATTTCACGACAATGGTTGCAAAAGCGTATAAAAATTTAGGATTTGTTCTAAGAGAGTCGCGTACTTTCTCAGATTCTGAATGAATTATAATTTTGTATTATACTTATGTAAGAAGTGTTTTGGAGTATTGTTGTAATGTTTAGAATCCGCATTATTTGTCTTATATAGAGAATATAGAGCAAATACAATGAAAATTTATTAAGGCGTTAAATTATCGTACTCAACATAAAAAAGCAGTTATGAGGAATCTTGCTATCACCATAACTTATTGCAGTTAAAGGAACGACGAACACTTCTACAAATTTTGTTTCTACACGATATCTGTAGTAATAAAATTGATAGTTCCGAATTGACATTTCAATTCCTACAATGCAATGCTCCGTCGAAGCGTACCAGACACACATCCCTATTTCATGTCCCTTTAAGTCGCTCTAAATATGTTCAAATTTCTGTTATTAGTCGTACACTTAACTGCTATAACAAAAACTTTTCAACTATTGATATTTTCCACGACAGTAAAGCTTCAATAAAAAAAGAAATAATCTCAATTTTAAGAAGTAACAAGTAATACAAATAAAAAAAAAATAAAAAAACATATAAACATTCCACACATCTTTCACATTCTTCCCTGCATTACCTACACTGCACTACAAACACTTCATGACCTACATCTCACTCAAAATCACACACACAAACACACACCACACACACACCCACTGAAATACATATTTACAAAACAAAAAACTAGTAGAGGTACATATAATACATACGCACTGTATTTTGTAAAATGCGTAATGGCGTATTGACTACTCTTTAAAAATAACCCTTTATAATATTATTTCCAAGTAAAAAAGTTAGTTTCCTGTAATTGGCAATAGAAAATGTAAGTACTTACTAACTTTATAATGTTACAAAATGCTGTTGGTTCTGTTACAATAAAAAATAAAAAAATAAAATGTGCCCTACAGTGGGTAAGACTCATGTTCGCAATGACCTTTTATGGGCTGATGATGAAGGTGACAGTCAATCGACTATATTGCTGTAAATACTGCGTGCGAACTACTAAACAGGTTGCAACCCTATTTAAGTGCAGTACTGCGGTTTGTGCATATACAATATAAACTATACCTATATACCTTCAGAAGGACTCGGTGACCGAGATGGCAATTATTCTTTAGAAAAATAATGTAATGATTTTGTATTTTACATCATTAAATTATGTGCAGTTATTATTATGCTCTTATAATTTATTGTCTTTTTGTTTACAACTAACGTAATAATATTTTTCATCCAGTTTTCTTGCACGATTCTTGTGAAGCGACCACAGATTACAAAACATTTTTCACATTTTTTTGTGTTCTGTAGGAATGACGAATTTAGGTTTTTTCTAACTATGATAAGCTATTCCTTGAATAATATCCCACCTGATGGTAAGTCCGCGATGCAGCCAATGATGTAAAGATATTCACTCTTGCCTTGAAGATACATACATTGTAACTAGTTAGTTAAACAAAACAAACAAAAACTATATACAGAATATTCGAGTAAACGTAAGAAATCATTAACATATTCTTATTTTAAAATTTTCCAGGTACTGCCATGGCATCATCAGCCTCGTTACTTTCACCACTTGCAGCAACGGTAAGTAGTATCAGATGTATAACCTTCTCTTAATGCCTAACGCCCCTTGATCTCTATCTAGACAAGGAGGCAAGGGCTAGTTTGTATAGGATTAACGCCCAGGGCGGTCTGAGCTTGCTCTCCTACAGATTGAGATCCATGCTCGACTCAATTAAGGAATCACCGGTCTTATGCATGATCTCAGATATCATGCGTCCACTATACACTTTTGATAAAAAGTATATAGTGGAATTACCCTCCAGAGAAGACTGGCTGAATGGCCTGGTTATCTGTGAGGTATAGTAGTCAGAGTGTATAGTAGGTGTAGCCTCATATGGTATACCGATGGGTCTAAAATGGGCCTCGACGTAGGCTTTGGAATTTACGGGGAACGCCCCAAATTCAAACTTAGTATGAATTTGGGTAGATACACCTCTATTTTCCAGGCAGAAATTTTCGCCATACTTCGGTGTGCGGAAATCAATCTGCAAAAACACTACGTCAACCAAAAAATTTACATAAACTCTGATAGTCAAGCAGCACTCCTAGGGCTGAGATCAAACTTAGTGAACTCAAAGCTAGTTGGAGACTGCGTGAACCGTTTAAACACCCTGGGATGTAAAAACAGGGTCGTTTTAAGATGGGTTCCGGGTCACGAGGATATTGTAGGCAACGAATTTGCTGACAAACTTGCACGGGAGAGCTCAAAGTGCACACAATTTGGACCCGAGCCATTTTGTGGAATTTACAAGAAGCCTAGCCCGATTGACCCTTGAAACTCTTTATCACAATAAATCACTTAAGATCTGGTCTGATAAACCAGGCTTAAAACGTTCTAAAACCTTAATCCGGGCTTTTGATCGTAAATTCGCTTCAGAAACCCTGGGATTAAGTAAAAATAAATTGCGCATTCTGGCAAGAGCCCTAACTGGACACTGTTGTCTTAAAAAGCACATGTCCATCCTGGGACTAAGCAACTCAAGGATGTGTCGGTTCTGTTCCGTAACGGAAGAAACGCCTCTACACGTCCTAACCGTTTGCGGACCCTTAATGCGCAAACGTAACACTCATCTGGGGCACTATCTACTCCGCCCAGAAGAAGTGAAATTGCTCACGGCTAAGCAACTCCTTCGATTCATTGAAGACATAGGGCTTAGCAGTGAACTATAGCCATAGCAGCGATCACAATAGATCTTATAGGTCGCAGTGATACTGGTCTCTTTAACTAGACCTGCATAGCTGCTCGCACATAATTAAAAAAAAAACGTGTGGCACTCGGGGACTGCCGCGGTAAAGCTTTGCATAGCATTTTGTATCAACATATGCAATTATAATTATTTATTTATTTTATTTATGCAGCATTTCTTTTTCTTTGATATTAATTCAAGTTACACTTTTGACGTGACAACGTCTTATAAATTGGTTTGCCGGGTGACACTTCAAGAAACTGCGTTACGCTCCGCTCACGTTATGCGCTCACAATGAGAGCGAGTGAGAGGCACGCGTCCCTTCCACTCGGGCATGGTTAGCCCGCCTAAGAGCGAGAGAGACTACTACTATACGAACTACGAGCACTTAATACGAATGAATATTCACATTAAAATTATTTTACCACTCAAAGTCGTTGTCACGTAAAACTTTCGCCCGTATACCGACTTTACAGGCAACCAATTTTTTTGAGCGTGGTGACCGATAAGAAAACAAATTTTTTTCTTTTATTAAATAAATAAATAATAAATGCACTTTATTCATTCATATTCAAAACACTTTATAAATCCGCTCCGAAAGCTCCGAAATCGGACGAATACATAAGCAGCTGTTTATGAGAAAGTATATAGGTGTATAGGTATTTATGTACAACAGTGAATAGCTGTACTTGTAAAATTTGTGTATAAAGTGTTTTGAATATGAATGAACAAAGTGCATTTATTATTTATTTATTTAATAAAAGAAAAAAAATTGTTTTCTTATCGGTCACCACACTCAAAAAGTGTAACTTGAATTAATATCAAAGAAAAAGAAATACTGCATAAATAAAATAAATAAATAATTATAATTGCATAAGTTGATACAAAATGCTATGCAATAGCTTTACCGCGGCAGTCCCCGAGTGCCACACGTCTTTTTTATTATAATAGTACATGATATTCCCTTTAAAATGACACCAATATGAATAATATCTTATATCTATATCTACAAATAAATAAAATTGAAGTGTCTGTTTGTAATGTTAAAACAACAGCTTTTTATTAAATGCATACGAAAGTACTAGTAACAACAACACAATTTTTAAAATTTTTATCTGTCTGTCTGTCTGTCTGTTTGTTCCAGCTAATCTCCGAAACAGCTGGATCTATTTTGACGGGACTTTCACTGGCAGATAGCTGATGATATAAGGAATAACTTGAACTACTTTTGTTTTAGAAAAAGAATTAGGGTTCCGCGCAAAAAAATTAAAACCCATGAAATCCATATTCCACGCGGGCGAGATCGCGGGGAACAACTAGTACTCAATATAGATAAATGTATACTTATTTTTATTTATTTATTATTTAAATAAATAAATAAAAATAAGTATTAATAATTTCTAGACACATCTCAACAGATATTTCGTTAATAAATTGCTATCAATACTGAAGCATTCTTTTATATTTAGCATCCATTTAACACAAAAAACTGATAAGAATACTTTTTAAACAACATATAATCAATAAACGATAATCGCGTATAGTGAATTTCGAGGTAAATTATTATATGTAAACGTTTTTGAATCGTCGTAATGATACATATTTCCTGAAGAAAATATCTTCACAATTAATTTGATGTAAAATAACATTAGAAATAACGTATAAAAACAGAAAAATTATCAAATTTTTGATCGAGTTCCTAACCAGTACACAAACAAAAATGGCGAAATGTCATTTTCACATTTTTTTTCAATATGGTTATTTGTTACAGAGTACACAGATAAAATTCACTCTCATAGATGACAAATTTCAAACACCACAATCTCTAATTTTTTACTCTGCTATCTTCAGCGCTGTACATGAACGGAACGATGTCGTTGAGAGCCGTGGTTGCTCACATGGTTAGCGCTCGTTATAAGTATCACAGTACGGGAGCAACCCGGGTTCGATCCCCACTGGCACCAATGAAATTGTTGCGTGCTGATTTAGCTATCAGTTGGAAAGTCTGTTATTCTGGGCCGCTTTGTTTTGTTACACTGACATCTCGCAAGTCACCTAGGGACCTAGGAGGTTGTCGGTTGCTTATTTTTTATTTTTCTTTAAAATTTTCGTCGGTAAAATAATATATTTATAAAAGTAAAAAAAGTAAAGTTACAGCCTATATACGTCCCACTGCTGGGCACAGGCCTCCTCTAATTTCTGAGAGGGTTTTAAGGCAAGGAAATGTCCGCCACGCTGCCTCAATGCGTGTTGACGAACTTCACATGTCTTCGAAATACATATTTTTTAATTTCTCAGACATGCAGACCCGAGTTCGATCCCCGCCGGCACCAATGAAATTGTTAATTGCAATTGTGCTGATTTACCACGTGCTCGGCGGTGAAGGAAAACATATTGAGGAAACCTGCACGTCTGAGAATATAATTGTAATCGAATGTAAATCAAATTGACATAGGTAAGTACAGATAAAATTAGCGGAACATTAATAAAATTTTGAGATCGTTTTTTTTCAAAATTTTATTTATATTCCGCTATTTTTGTCTGTGCTTATATGAATTTGATTTACATTCGATCTCTAAATTGTAGTTTGCGAGGGTAACGGGGATCTATCAGCTCCGGCAAAACACATTTCTGTTAAAAGCTATCTAATTTTAAAATTTTGTCTGCCGTCCAAAACACATCATCTCTTTCAATAATATCAATTTCTATGCCAAACAGAGTAGTATCGAAATCCAAACTTCAAGCAGGGGTCAATGTAGCGTAGTAATTTAGAGCGCAGGTATAGCTATAGTCATACGAACGTCACAGGCCGCAGCTGACTGAGTCGAATAAAACTAGAATAAGCGCGCGTCACCGCGCATGCATGTGTGTGTAAGTGTCGTCCTCCCGCACCGCACCGGGGGAAACATTATTCAGTGAGATGCACGATAATTCATATAAACACGCGCGCGTAAAAAAATACGAAAAAGCCTTTGGAAGAAGGGGTTTTATGAAAAAACCACTGCATAAATCAATTACAAATAAAATTTATTGAATTCTTCGATAATTGAGCTGTGTCGGTACCGACTTCGTCTTGGAAATTTAACACTGCTTTTATTACTAATTTACGCCCAAAGTTGTGTTAAAATTGGCAATAAAAACGAATCTTTGATAGCTCGTAACTTTTTAATGACTTTTTATTTTACTATTCTATTTCCGTACAGACAAAATTAATAATGAGACAAAACGATATCATGTTTGACTGTCACTTGTATGTACTGTTGATGTACACTGTCAAACTGCGGAGTAAAACCCCTCAGAAATTTCTATGGAAATAATGTCGACTAGTGTCACATTAAGCAGGAGAATGAATTAAAAACTATGTATATTACGGGGATTCTGGATAATTTGTAATATGGAAGGGAGTCCTAATTGGTTTCCCTCCGTCTGGCAATATACGAATATTTGTATATCGATATATGGTAAATTTTCAAAGAAATGAGTTAAACTGACCTGACCAATATTCGCAGTCATAATGTATTAAAATTGCTTACAAGTGGTGGACGCTACAATAATGCGACGTAGAATCAATATTGTGATATATATATATATATTAGAGATGGGCCGAATGTGATTTGAACCGAATCCGAACTTCGGTTCATTTTCGCACGCTTTCTCGAGAGCGACGTGTCGTGACTTGTTTACGCATTTACTTCAAATACCCCGCCCGCACACCGCAGGAAACATATACCTACGAAAAAAAAACGTAACAAACTTCTGCCAGATAAGGCAGATCTTTGGTGTTTTTGCACCATAACCTGACTCTGGTAAATTTTAAATATGACTAGATAGATAAGAAAAGTTGGTTTAATATGATTGTTGAAAACAAATACCCTTTAATTGTAATAAAAAATACTTGAGGTTAATGAATGTTGAATCAAAAACATTATTTTTTTATTTAATTTACGGACTCCTATCCAGATGTTTACTAGGAGAATACAAGGTTTATTTCATTTTTGTAATATGGCTAATTATTAATTAGGCAGGGATTTCTAAGATTAATAACTAATTAACTAAGATTAAGGTTAAGAACTAAGATTAAGATTAATAATAAGATAGGAACTAATTTAATATAAGGTTTACATTTACAATGTTCCGAAATAAATAAATAAATAATTGACCATGAGTGAGTAAAAATAATATCTTTTATTTTACAGTATCTAATGTTGTTATATAAGGTGCTTCTAAAATATATGCCACGGTTGTTTGTATGGAGACTTGGCCAATCAGCTGACCGATTTCCATACAAAGTGCAATTTTTTTTGAGAATTGACTATGGGTTCTTTGGGGAAAGTGGTACAGTATCATGAGTAGAACCACCTGTTGCAGCCATGGCATATTGTAGTTTAGAAGCACCTTATATTTCAGTTAAAATAAGTGCAAGTAGGTATTATTTTTCTTGTACCGAATTTCGGCCCATCTCTAATATATATATATATATATATATATATATATATATATATATATATATATATATATATATATATATATAAATATTGAGAATCTAAATTGAGAATTTAAACTATACGCGTGTGTGTGTGTGTGTGTGTGTATAAAGAGGGCTACTTTTAATATCGCTCATTTTAATATCAAAAATTTAGGTTCTCTTTATAGCAGTATTATATTTTCAATTCAAAATTAGTACTGCATTTGTGATAATAATAAAATGTATGTATATAGAGTACTCACTCATTTTCTTTCACTATTTTTTCGTGATTTTCTTCATTAATAATAAATGCACTTTGTTCATTCATATTCAAAACACTTTATAGCTTTATACACAAACACCGTGTCGAAGACTGCCGAAAAGAAACGACGTTAGACCATCCATCGTTAGACAATGCACGGCCTTCAGGCCACACCTCCGTGCCCGTCGGAGTGGGGAGCGTGAGGTTTTTTCGTTACGGAATAAATTTCTGGATTCGGTCCCCGCGCTCAAGGCCCGCGATAGAAGCTATGCAATAGCGTAAAAATAACCTTCTCTTATTTGGTAGTGAGGTCAGATTCAAAGGCTTAAGTTAATAGCTTACCTCAAGTATTTTGATTCTTTTGACAGTATTTACTTGGCTCAAAGCACAATCGAAACCGATCTCTGTGCAAAAAAAATATTTTATATAAAATAATTGAGACTAGGAAATGCCACAAAAAATCTTATGGTTGTCAATTTATGACGTTATAATTATTACGTTTATCCGAGACGTGAAACACCAAGTCTAGCGACAGGAAGCAGCGTTAAGGATGCGAGACGTCTTCTACTGCGATCGTCAATTTGCCTTCCAAGCGTGGTGATCGGCGTTTATCCTTCCTAAAACGCGTGGCGAGGCCCTTTTCATCCAGCCGTTGACTTAAGACGATGATGAAGAAAATAAAATACGGCCCAAAGATACCATCATTTATCATACTGCAGATAATGTACCCTTGCAGCCAACCACAACTACAAACGAAGAAGGCTATGGATTCTTTTCACCCCTGAGGACTACGATGGAATGTCTTAGAGCCTGTTATTATTGGCTCTCTGTACCCTTCATATCGGAACGCTGCAATGCAATCACTGCTATTAAACGACAAAATAGATAATAGAGACCGGACGGACTTCTAAACAGAAACGAAGTTCTACCACCTAGTAACACTTACCTACTGTATGTATCTTTGTTTATGTATCTGTTAGGGTTTGGGTCCCGGGACGTCTCGTGTCTCGAAGTCCCGAGACTTTTCGTAATTTTAGTTGTCTCGAGTCTTGGGACTTTTAGGTCGAGACTTGAGACGAGACAAGATTGTCGAAATTGTTATGTAATCATTTTTATTTTCAAATAATTGAAAGAGCCTGGCACCATCTGTTGGTTTAATGAGTAATTACTCGGTCTTCTACATAACTACTGAGTACACAACACAATAAATGTGTAGTTGTTGTTGTTTGACGTTATTAAAATTGGTATGATTTTTATATTTTTAAGTTCGTTTTATAACTATAAGATTTATCTGTTTAAAAGTGGCGCTTTTAGGGAAAAAAGAGTTCTCTATGCTGCCCGTTGCTCCACTCAGTTATAGGTTTCCTCCCAATGGTTTTGATTAGCGCCGAGCACTTAGTAAATAAGAACAACTTTACGTACGTGGAGATTGAATTTGTGTGTGATTAAAAGAAATAAACAATGCAATTATTAAGACTGTAATTAACTTTAAACTTATTAAGATTTAATTTTCTGTTTAATAAATGATTTTTACAAAAACAATGCCTTTTTAATATGTTTCATAAGGAAATAAATAACTCAATTAAAATTCTTCAAAAAAGTAAGCTCTCTTAAATTTTTTTTTCTTAAGTCTCGAAGTCTCGGGAATTTCCGGGACTTTGATTGTTGGCTAACTCGTGTCCCGGGACTTTGAAATTGTCGGGAATTCCCAAACCCTAGTATCTGTCGTTGTTTTTTAAATAAAAACACTAGTAATGCTATTGACATGACTAATATTCCCTTTAACCACTCCTGTTAAGCTTCAAAATACTTGTGTTAGGAGTTGTTCACGACAGTAGTCGAATGGCGGATTCGAACCCACGACCTTTTGAGTTCGTGGTCCGAAGAAACAAAAGATGTTTCAAAAATTTCCACGTCTATGTATACCACGTCAAAAAAGAGAGAAAAAAATTTGCGAAAAATATAGATAATTGAGCATAAGGCAAATGAGGATCGGCCCTTATGCTGCTATTTTTCGCTGGTATTCTTTCCTTTTCTGTTCTAGCCGACTCATTAACGCAGTATTTGTTGATAAATAGAACTAAAGCTGAAATGGTGATATTGTTACAAATGAGAGTAAACTGACAACAAAATTATAAGGATTCCTTGTATGCCAGCAGAACACTAATAAAGCTTTATTGAAAGTATTACTTACCTAATCCTAATCATTACAGCTAGTTGGTAAGTAAGTACATCGAAGGGATAAACCGTATATGGGTTTTGAATTTTGATATATTTAGGCCCCTGATAAGCCGTCTATCGCCATGTAATGGATTGATTTATCGGACGATTAGTCGCTCGATTAGTTGGACAGCGATATCGGAGGCCATACGGTAGCGCCGCTTTTAGATCGCCTTGAGATATCCGTGATGCCTTTAATATCTACGTTGAAGCTAGAGTTAGAGACCGACGCGGCTTCATCAAAAATTAAAAAGAATCTTATTCCATTGCCTTTAGGTCGTTCTTTCGTGGAGGACAACTATGTGGATATGTAACGCGATAAGAAGTCAATGCCATATAATTACGGGGCCACTGCTGATATATTTTGACTGATTAGAAAAATACACATTTGTGTTATCATTTCTTTAAAGGCATGAATTAAAAATTTTGTAAACTTTATTGCAAAACTAAAAAGTTAATACGAATTCTCCTCTCGTCTTTTTTTTTGTTTTACGTGGGAAATGCCTACGCATACTTGCCTCGCGGAGGCAAGAACGGGTTGTGTCAGACTCGCACCGACTAAAACACCATAGTTTTCCATCTTCGTCGCATATTAGTAGGGCCGCACACATCCGTGGCCCCACCAGCGCCTACGGCCCCTAGGGGTCCCTCCTCGGGAATACTTCTTTCATTTGCTATATTGTGAATCCATATTAGTAGGGCCGCACACATCCGTGGCCCCACCAGCGCCTACGGCCCCTAGGGGTCCCTCCTCGGGAATACTTCTTTCATTTGCTATATTGTGAATCCATATTAGTAGGGCCGCACACATCCGTGGCCCCACCAGCGCCTACGGCCCCTAGGGGTCCCTCCTCGGGAATACTTCTTTCATTTGCTATATTGTGAATCCATATTAGTAGGGCCGCACACATCCGTGGCCCCACCAGCGCCTACGGCCCCTAGGGGTCCCTCCTCGGGAATACTTCTTTCATTTGCTATATTGTGAATCCATATTAGTAGGGCCGCACACATCCGTGGCCCCACCAGCGCCTACGGCCCCTAGGGGTCCCTCCTCGGGAATACTTCTTTCATTTGCTATATTGTGAATCCATATTAGTAGGGCCGCACACATCCGTGGCCCCACCAGCGCCTACGGCCCCTAGGGGTCCCTCCTCGGGAATACTTCTTTCATTTGCTATATTGTGAATCCATATTAGTAGGGCCGCACACATCCGTGGCCCCACCAGCGCCTACGGCCCCTAGGGGTCCCTCCTCGGGAATACTTCTTTCATTTGCTATATTGTGAATCCATATTAGTAGGGCCGCACACATCCGTGGCCCCACCAGCGCCTACGGCCCCTAGGGGTCCCTCCTCGGGAATACTTCTTTCATTTGCTATATTGTGAATCCATATTAGTAGGGCCGCACACATCCGTGGCCCCACCAGCGCCTACGGCCCCTAGGGGTCCCTCCTCGGGAATACTTCTTTCATTTGCTATATTGTGAATCCATATTAGTAGGGCCGCACACATCCGTGGCCCCACCAGCGCCTACGGCCCCTAGGGGTCCCTCCTCGGGAATACTTCTTTCATTTGCTATATTGTGAATCCATATTAGTAGGGCCGCACACATCCGTGGCCCCACCAGCGCCTACGGCCCCTAGGGGTCCCTCCTCGGGAATACTTCTTTCATTTGCTATATTGTGAATCCATATTAGTAGGGCCGCACACATCCGTGGCCCCACCAGCGCCTACGGCCCCTAGGGGTCCCTCCTCGGGAATACTTCTTTCATTTGCTATATTGTGAATCCATATTAGTAGGGCCGCACACATCCGTGGCCCCACCAGCGCCTACGGCCCCTAGGGGTCCCTCCTCGGGAATACTTCTTTCATTTGCTATATTGTGAATCCATATTAGTAGGGCCGCACACATCCGTGGCCCCACCAGCGCCTACGGCCCCTAGGGGTCCCTCCTCGGGAATACTTCTTTCATTTGCTATATTGTGAATCCATATTAGGTTTTTTGCTAAACGGTTGCCAATCCTTTTGCCTTTGAAACACTTTTATAAATAATAAATTCAAGGCGAATTTATTATCTAGAGGTGGTTAACGGAAGCATTAGTAGTTTTAACGGCACTACTGGTTTTTTAATAGCATAAAGGTGACTAACGAGCAATGAGCCCACCTGATGGTATGTGTATACTGTGGTCCATCGACATCTACACCTATCCTTGACTAAGAAACTAAATGCAGATGTGTTTTCACCGCTGACGACTAAGATGGAATGCCTAGTTTTCTGTAAGGGTTTCCGGTATTATCAAGACACTCACCATACGAATCACAGTAGCATTAAGCTGCTATGTCAAGCTGGTATTCTGTGAGAGCATAGTCCGTCCCCGGTTCATGTTACAACCGTAACAGAACTGGTTGTACTACGTAAAAAGCTGGTATTTTTTATTATCAAGACACTCACCATACGAATCACAGTAGCATTAAGCTGCTATGTCAAGCTGGTATTCTGTGAGAGCATAGTCCGTCCCCGGTTCATGTTACAACCGTAACAGAACTGGTTGTACTACGTAAAAAGCTGGTATTTTTTTAATTACTTTTTAAAAAACTTAGTTGAATAACGATCTTACCGTCCACCCGATGGTAAGTGGCTACTGCAGTCCATTGATATTTGACCAACTTCGAATAAAGCAGGCTACAGGTTCTTTTTATCTCCGAGGACTAAGACGGAAAGCCTCGCAGCCTTTATTACGTCTACTACAGCACAAACACTGATATTTGGCAACAGAAATACATAGCCACAGGATGCCCACCCGGACGGATTCCAAAGCAGTAAAATAGTTCCACCACCCAATTCCGCTTTAGCTCTCCTAATTCAAAGTGCTTTACTGGAGTTTCGTTTATAAATCAATTTGGCGTAAATTTAACTAAGAAATCTATTCAAAACGGAGGAGTTTTTTTAATGAAGAGAGTATTTTTTTAATGATTAAAAACAATGGTGTTGAAAAATGTGGTCAGAAGACTAATATCTTCCGATGAACTTGCTTTTGACGGCTGAACAAAAATCATAAGTCACTGTTGGACCTCTCGCGATCCCAAGAATTTGCCTTTCAACCCCACGCTTGGCAGACTGGGAGGCTTCGTAATAGTCTGCCGTTCTTTTATATATTTTATTTTTGGATATTTTACTTTTAGCATAAATAATATGTATGGCTGTGTAGTGGCGGTTAAGAATATCCTCTACCCTATATCTTCCCTTGGGTGCTATAAAAAGTGACAGAGGGAAACAACCAGGAGATGGGCAGCAGCATCTTTCTGATAACAGCAATTGAACAATAAAAACCTTCGGTTGCCAACCCTCTCGCTAAGCGTGTCAACTATGGCAATATATCGCCTATGAGCAACGACACAAATAAACGGCCCCCAATCCCCGGCGGTCCCGCTATTCTTGGCAACGGTGGCAACCATGGTAACGGCGGGACAGGGTGTGCTAAGAATCATCGAAGAACAGACAACCGATGGGGAAACAAGGATCTTGAGAAACGAGGCTGCCACTCGTACCGGTAGGCGTAGTGTAGGGCGCCGCCCCACTAGATGGAGTGACGACATGGTAAGACATGCAGGAAGTCGATGGATGCAGGTGGCTCAGGACCGTGCTTTGTGCCGTTTCTTGGGAGAGGCCTATGTTCAGCAGTAGACTTGTGAAGGGCTGTAATGATGATGATGATGATGATGATGTAAATAGTATGGATGTACCACAATCTATCGGAAGCCTTGAGATCCTTCTTTCTGACATTTTCCATAGGCGTCTCTTACGACACCCACTAAAAGAAATGGAGTGATGTGCTCACTCTTTAGACAGCTAACGGAAAGAACGGAACAGTTAATGATCTTACGCCATTTACGCTAGGGTTTCCGCATAAATAATAATTTACAAATAGGGTATAATTTTATCATTGAGATCATTATTAGGACATCATAAGAGATCATTATTAAATAATTCAATATGTGTAGAAATGTCATTACTACAGCTCAATTGCTAAGCAGAAGAGGCGCTAAGGTCTGGCGAACAGTTTGTTCAGTTGGCGCTCTACAGTTGGTTTACCATGTTACCAGGTCGCTGTTACTATATTTCAATTAGGAGATTACGAAGTTTTGTCTTGAATTTAACAATAATATTTTAATTTTAGATTGGCTTATCGAAATACGACGAAAACAAATGACAGAATATTTTATATAATAAAAATAATACTAGTGGTCGGTGGATTGACGAAATTCCACCGTAACTCAATCAATTTTTAAAATTTTATATTAAGTAAGCTGTATTTTCATTTTCAAATGCCCAATAGTAAAAAATAAAGTGCAAAAATCTAATATTCAAATTATATACAAATTGACGCCTTTTCTGCCTTGTCAGTCAGGCCAAGTCAATGTATATATTTAAATATAAAAGACTTATAAAATTGATATGGTCACTATAAAATGTTGTTAGGTTAGCTAATTACGTAATAGCTTAAAACATAAGGAGTCTTAGGTAGGAACTGAATAAATTAACCGACTTGGTATTACATGGATCTCACAACTTTTTACAGTAGAAGAACTGAGTTGCGAGAGTTGGTTTTTTTACAAGTTATGTTTTTAATGGCATCTTATTTATTTTTGTATATAAGATAGTCCTAATTTTTTACCTTTCCGGTACCTTCTACATCTTGAGTACCAAAAACGTACCTATGTACACCTGTAATACATATACAAGTACACTGATTCATTCACTGCAAATTTAACTTTGTAATTTTATATATTTATATGGGATTACAAAGTTATTAATGCAGCTGGTGTATCTAGAAATCTGGACCGAAATTGAGAAATATTTTAGTTTTTCCTTGATTTATACACTACATACTAATTGTATTCTAAATTTGAAGCTTCTATGTCTGCTAGAAGTGCCTTAGAGTTTTGATGATCGGTCAGTCAGTGAGTGACAAAATTAAGAAACTTTGACTTGTTACAATTCTTAAACTACTGGTTCAAATTGAGTAAAATTTGAAATATACCATGCTTATACAATGCTTACTCGGTTACTGAAAATTCAGGCTTCTAGATTAATTGACTACGAAGTTATAGGGGGTCGAAAATGGCCTGAATTGCTTCGAGAAAAGATGGTACGGCCGTGCCGCTTTTTTGCTCGACTTGGCGGGGGCACTACCGTGCCCCCAGATTTGGGAATGCGGTACGCTTCGCCGATCCTTTCAACCGAGATTTAAAGTAAAGTGTTTTTATATGTGAAAAAATTAAACGCTGAACAAAATTTAAATCGCCGATTCTTTCACCTGATATGGCGGTGTAACAGGATTGAACGCCACGTCCGTTCCGCTCTACGGGATACGATGTACGAATCGCTAGTTCGTATTTATGAAGTTTAAGTATTATTTAACCACTTTTTATTTTGTACTATTGAGCCGTGATATCTCCTGAGTGGGCGGGATCTATTTATATGGTGTCATTTAGGTTTTTGAACACTTTCACGCTGTCCGATGTTCAGACACAATAGTAAGACTATACCAATGCACTATATGTAGAACAAGGGGCAGCGAAAGGGTTAAAATGCCCACCAATAACCATTTATATTATCAATTGCAGCGTTTTTAGCAAATGCAGCAAAAAGTTTTTCGGTTAATATAACCTAGATTAACTCCGGGCATTGCTCCCTATCTTATCGTGAATTTTAGATATCTTAATTTTTTATACACTTTTATAGATTTAAGACATATCTCGTTCATTATGTGGGATAACAGCTAAAATAAAATAAACGTATGTGATGCCATAACGTGGCAGCATAAGTCAATACTTCGCCATCATATTATTTCCCATATTAAAAATTGCAAAAAGTGAAATTTCTGGCAATAGAAATGACTGGAAATAATCACGTTAAAATATCCTTAACCTGAAATACTATAAATATACCGTGTGTTACAAGAGTAGTAAGACTTACAAATCTAAAAGTTGTAGTAAGACATAATCAAATATTTATTATATTTATCTATAATATAATATTTGATATGATAAATATTATATATATATATATATATATATATATATATATATATATATATATATATATATATATATATATAATACAAATATTTTATTATTATTTTTATTAATCTATGGATGAAAAATTTTGACATTAGATTGTAAATAATATAACCTTGTTCCTTGTTTGATCACGATATATCAAATAATTTGAAAGTTATAGGAATTCACGAATCCATGTAGACAGAGCAGCTCGCTCATAAAGAACTGTCGCGAAGGCAAAAATAATATAGACTTATATAAACCTAAATTGAAATCGTAAATTCAAGGAACTAGTCCTTCCTTCGTTTCTTTCTAGTCGTCTGTGTAAATGAAATTACTTAGATGAAAGTTGATGCAATAAATTATTGACATAAGGCATTATAGGAAACTCTATCATAGCTATTTAGGTTGCCGCCGATGTTAAATTCGTATCAACTAAAGTCGCAACCGAAGAAAGGAATATTATTGACAATGGCTGGCTGGGTCTCCATTACCGCGGGCCGCAGATACAGACGTTTGAATCCGACCAATTATATGACTCGATATATTGGTTGTTCCGACAATGACCGATGAACTTGTTTTTGTAAGAAAGTGAATAGAATGGCAGGTCAAGTAGCAGTGGTCTTCATTCGTGGGATTAAGAAATGGGGTAAATCTTAGTGATACGGCAAGGAGTAGGCGAAATCGAGGCCATGACAAAATTGATTGATAACGTTCGCTATATTTATTCTGATAGCTGCCTATCGTTGTTGCCATAGCGAGAACTAGCGCGCTTTAAGAATTGTTATATAAACTCCTTTGTTTCGTTATTTATTCGTTCATTGTTTATTCTGATCGGAGTACTTTTAGCAATAAACTACTTTATATTTTAAAATATTGTTTCTTATTCCCATTTCAAACGTCATGCGTAGACTTATAAGACGGCGTTAGATTTTTTACCGATTGTATTATAGTTGATCAGTGTTAGTTTTGATATTACCAAAAACTACAATTATCACTATTTATGATTTAGGAATTTAAGCCAAAACATTAAGAACGTTTATAATTCCGAAAATAACATCATAACACTGTTATAATACACGATATTCAATTTTTGTGTGTTAACTGAAACATCGTAGTTCATAGTTATCTCTAATATTATAATAATTTACCTTCATAATTTTGTTTATTATGTGACACTGACACAATGACATTAGTGATTAAATAAATCATAGTGACAGCTATTAATATCTGTCATGCTGTCATTCGATTTGCTTATACTACTAGTCTTTTTGCCAGACCAGATCCGTAGATAATATTTATCTGTCTTATTATTTATGGTAAGACTGTGCTTTTTCTATATTTTTTTTATTATATTAATTAGTCTTAAGTAAGTTATCTAAATATATAATTCTACCGATGCCACTGCCGGCAGGTATGAAAGAAATGTTTTGTTAAGTGCATAATTGTTGGCAATTTTATTTTAATAATAGTTCATAACATATTATTATTTATTTTGTAGGTATTATATCCAGACTTATATAATATTTATTTGTTATACATTATACAGGTATATATTTAATTTTTATTGATTTTGTTATAGCTTAGTTTATGTTATAGTTTTGATTAGCATGTGTGATATTTTAGAATTTGATGATAGTTATTTTTCTTGCTCTTCTTCTAGCTCATCCGATAAGACCTATAAAAGCGCCTTAAGCGATGATTCCACTCATTTACATGATCAACTAGTAGCCGTATTCTGTAATTATAGTAAAAATCTTAATATAGTCCATATTAATGCTCAAAGCATTCATGCTCATTACGCTGATCTTTTATCAACCTTCGATTCTAAATATGTTGATGCCATACTTGTTTCTGAAACTTTTCTAAAGCCTGAACTTCCGTCGGTACAGTATTGTCTCCCTGGTTTTCAACTTATACGTAATGACAGGGTCGGCAAAGGTTATGGTGGAGTGGCAATCCATTTGAGAGCTGACATTCCTTATAAAATAGTTGATCATTCACCCAATATATACACAAATTTTGCTGAACATTTATTTATTGAAATTACTATTAATCATTCTAGGACTTTGCTTGGGGTCTACTATCCCCCCTCTCGCAATATAAATTATTTTTCTTCTTTGGAAGAAAAACTTGTAAATCTAACTCCGCTTTATGATAATACCATTATTTTAGGTGACTTTAACACATGCCTGTTAAAGAACGATTCTCGTAGCAAAAAACTGCTCTCCCTGGTGTCATCTTTTAATTTACATATTCTTCCTCTTTCTGCTACTCACCATTCGCCTAATAATACCCCTTCTCTTTTAGACCTTATTCTTGTTTCTGATGCTGACCGGGTTGCTTCCCATGGACAACTATCTGCGTCTTTCTCTTACCACGATCTTATCTTCCTCTCCTATAAAATTCAACGTCCTAGGCGTAAATCGAAATTCTTACTCCTAAGAAGCTTTAAATCAATTAACCTGGAGCGTTTGAGAGATGATGTAAATAATATTGACTGGTCCCCTGTTCTAAATTCCGAAGATGTTAATCATAAGGTTTATGCTTTTAATCACCTCATTTTAAAACTATTCGATACACATGCACCTCTTAAGCGAGTCAGAGTTAAACACTTTCCAGCCCCCTGGCTTTCAGAGTCTATAAAAGCAGTAATGGCCAAAAGAGATAAAGCTAAGAGGCGTTATAAGAAGCACCCTACTAATGAAAATTTATTCACATATAAAAAACTGCGTAATCGCTGTAGTAAGGTGTGTCGTGATGCTAAGAGGAGACATATTTATAATGAGGTTGAAAATTCTCATTCCGCTCAGATGTGGAAATTTTTTAGAACCCTGGGTATTGGCAAATCATATATTGATTCTAATATCTCGTTTGATTTGACTGCACTCAACCGGCACTTTTCTGAGCCTCCGATTTCTATTGATGACTCTATTAAGTCTACTACACTTAATCTTCTCTCCAATATTCCTAAACCGCTGTGTTCTCCTTTTAATTTCAGTAAAGTTACTGATGGTGACATAAAAAAATGCCTTTTAGCCATTTCCACTAAAGCTATTGGCTATGACAATCTTTGTATGCAAATGATTAAACCTATCACTAATGAACTTGTCCCTATTATCACTCACATTATCTCTTCTTCGCTTGAGACGAGCTCCTTTCCGACTTGCTGGAAAAAAGCATACGTCATTCCCCTTCCAAAAACTTCTAATCCTAAATCTTTATCCCAATTCCGCTCCATTTCCATTCTTCCGATCTTATCTAAAGTACTAGAAAATATAGTTCAGAGGCAACTATCTCAATTCCTAACTGTTCACAGCCTGCTGAGTCCTTTTCAATCTGGTTTTCGTCCAGGCCATAGCACAGTCAGCGCTCTGATTAAAGTGTCTGATGATATTCGCTGGGCCATGGACAAAAGACTTCTCACTGTTTTAACATTATTGGATTTTAGCAGTGCATTTAATTCCGTTGATTATGACATACTTCTTGGTATTCTTGCGTCCTTAAACATTTCACCATCAGTAATCTCTTGGTTTAATTCTTACCTTAGGGGTCGCTCGCAGTGTGTCCGCCATGAGGAGGATTTCTCCGAGTGGTGTGATCTTACGGCGGGTGTTCCTCAGGGTGGTGTTCTTTCCCCACTTCTCTTCTCTATTTTTATCAATGCTCTCACTACTGTTCTCTCCTCTCATTATCATCTCTATGCTGATGACTTGCAATTATACCGTCATTTCAAAGTCCAAGATATAGATGAGGCTATTAATAAGATGAATGCTGACTTAAGTAGCATAAGCAGTTGGGCAAAATCGTTTGGTCTTCGTGTTAACCCTGCTAAATCCCAAGTAATGATTATCGGCAGCTCATATATGCTTAATTTATTAGATCGTTCGAAGATCCCTGCAGTTACGTATGATAATACTCAAATTCCATATACAGAGACCGCTAAGAACTTAGGTGTTATTTTTGATAATAATTTGTCTTGGGTCGCTCACATTAATATGATTAGCAGAAAAGTGAACTACTCTTTTCAATCTCTCAAGCGTCTTCAGATGTTTTTACCGTTAAAAACTAAGATAACCTTAGCTCAAGCACTTCTTCTTCCTCTCATTGACTACGCTGATGTTAGTTTTTTGGATGCTTCAGAGGAGCTGTTGAACAAACTGGAACGTGTTCAAAATTTGTGTATACGTTTTATTTTCGGTCTTCGTAAGTTTGATCATGTTTCAGAGTACAGGGCTCAATTAAAATGGCTTCCTATCCGTAGACGTCGAGACTTACATGTGTTATCATTTCTATACTTTCTACTCTTTAATCCTCTTGCACCTCCATATCTCCGCGAGCGTTTTGAGTATCTTGTACCCCGTGAAACTCAGTGCCGGACCACTAAACAACTACTTCTCAAAACTCCTTCTCATTTCACAAGCCGATGTGGTGGATCCTTTACAGTAAGGGCGGTCAAGCTATGGAACTCACTCCCACATGACATACGTGCTAGCTCTTCTCTTGATATATTTCGGAGCAGAGTAAAGAAATATTATCTGTCAACTTAGAATTATAAATATTTACATATTTTATGTATTTATATGTATAATTGTATATATATGTATGTGTCTATGTATGTATGTGTATGTATGTATATATATATATATATATGTGTATATGTTTATATATGTATATATTTATTGTCTTTATTGGTATGTATGTATGTAAATCAATAGAAATAAGAATATCTTTTATTCTTATTTCTATTGATATAATAAGAAAATAAATTATACTTATATGTTATACACTTATATGATAATTGTAAACTGTAACTTATAGCCAATTTCTATTAAGTAGCGTTATGTTAATTATTAAGTACGCACGCTGCTACCTACTTGCTTTGTATATAAAACTATTTCTCTCTCCCAATAGGTTTGCTGGAAGAGAACTCTTATTAGGGTTAAGCTCGCCTTTGTACATTTATTTAAATATTTAATAATTGTTACCAACTTATTGTGTGTACAATAAAGAATAAAGAATAAATATATTCTTCTGTGTAATAAATAGTATAACTCAAAACGCCGTCCTTTACTTTTACTAATATAATAATGGATGAACGATTCCTAAGAGAAATCTGAATAATTCAAAGAAACAGGCACCACATTCATGAATACGAATAGCGGCCATGAGATATTTCAATCACTCTATCTATGAACCGCAAAATAGAAACCGCAGAGTCATGCCAAATGAATTAATCTTCCCGCCCCCCAATGAAAACCCTTAAGCTGATTCGTTACAGTTTCATGACATCAAATTGAAACTGGAGTGCCCATTGCGCCGGTCCACGTCACTTCATCTTGAAACGATTTTTTGTCAATAATAACAATGGATTTGGAAGTGTTAGCATTGCACGGTGCGTCATCATTACCCAACTTCCCATTGAAAGAAATGACGTGGGAATACTGTGTCGCCTTAATATGTACATCCATTTGTCCTTAGTTTTGCTACTCTATATAGAATGGACTTGATGTTACTGATGATTACTTATTTTTGTAATATTATCTTTAATATTGGTGACCTTTTCTACGGTCTGGAAAAAAAAATTGGGTGTAACATGTGAACGGAGTAAAAGCCTATGGCACTGATATTTTACAAAAAAATAAAAAAAAAATTTTGAATTTCACGTTTGAATTTTTTTTAACAATTAATTTGCCCTTTGCCCTTGAGCAAGGGTTAGATACCCTGCGAAGTGACAAGTTGAAAGATGCCTACAAAATTTTTTTTTGGCTTGCATAAGGTAGTGTGGATATAATTTTAATTTCGATAGGTTTTAATTTATTTATTTATTTGCCCTAGGCTTCTACTACGTTCACATGTTACACGAATTTTTTTCCAGACGGTAAAAAGGTCATCCAGTATATGACTGTTTTCGTAGCCTTTTTAATGTGTGGTAATTTTTTGTTGCAGATACAAAGCGGCACATTTAATGCGGGGCCAACTTGAAGATCATCCACTTCGTTTGTCCCGGTTCGCCATGCTAGATTTAAGAGATAAGCTAATCTGTGTTACAATTTAAAATATTATTTTTTTATTTACTCGGTCCTAAAACATTTGGAACTGCACGAGGAATGCAGTGATGATATATCACAGGGTTTATTTTTTGATTATATCTCGACCACCTTTTGTACCCGTGATTATTTTTACTGCAACTCCTGTAGTTCTTAGGAGAAGTTATTTATGCTTGTAACACAGATGGATTCTTACCATGTTGTTCCCAATTAGATTATCTGTAGTTTTTAAGGCTCCAGAGGAAATTGTCAAAACGATACGCACTGTTAAAGAGTTAAACGACTAAGGAACTCATTATTACGTTTTTTCATTTTTCTCTGGAATCCTGACTGATTCAAGACTGAATAGTTTGTACATTGTTAAGATTTTTATGTATTATATTAAGGTTTTTCTATTGAAACTTATTTTGAATAATGTTGACTAACCAATACTAAACATTCTAACGCATGACTTTTTTATTTTACAATCCCAACTCGCGAGTGTGCATGACGTTACATCACTTAATGTTTAATAGTTTTTTGTCTTTTCATTTTGTTAAAGTTTCTAGACATTTAGTTGCGTTGACTTGTATTATTTTATGTTATTTGATTGAATATATATTACAATGATTATGAAATGTTTACTTCAACAATTTTTTTGAGATTTATGTAATTATCATCACTAATTAGATAAATTGTCAATTGTCGTACGCCTTGCTGTATAAAACTTGATTTTGGGTTAAAATTTAAATGCACTTAAATTCGAGTTTTAGTTTATCTGCATGGCAATTACCCGGGGGTTGCATTCTAGTTTTTTTGGTGTGAAAAATTCTGATTATGCAATCTGTTTATTAGATTTTGAATATATGAGTGTTTTGTTTTATTCTCTATGATTTTAATTGATCAATAAATATATATCTGAATGGCGAAAGGCTTGTTTCATTTGGCTTCCATGCGTTGTGAAGATGTTCTCACAGTGTTTGCATGTCTCAAAGCCGTTCAATGGATCGTTTAGAGGCCGCACGTAAAGTCATTTTTCAATTAATACAATGTCATCAGGACGAGCCGACCTCTGCTCTGCGTCGACTAAGCATAAGGCGTGATCAACAAACCTTGCAGTCTGCAGCATTCAATTCCACGCCTTAGTTTTAAAGCAATAAAAGTTATTTTATTTGTTACAAAAATAGATCAATATAGACTGTTGGCAAATTTGTACAGTTGGATTCAAAGGCGATTAATAAAAGCTGATAATTTTTTAGTTACCATCTGAACTTTCTTTTTTTTAAAGAGCGATAAAAACAAGAATAACTTTATATCAGAACTCATTAGTGCATTTTTGTTAATTTAGATTAAAAAACGAGATAAAAATTTAGAACGAGATACAATTAAGATCTTTGACAACTCTTCAACGCAGACCCTGTTTACTGGATGTACGGCATTTCATCTTAGACCTCAGGGGTGAAAACACATCTGTATTTTGTTTCTTAATCGAGGGTATAGATGTATATGGGGCAAAGCATCCACTTACCAGGTGGACTGTGTGCTCATTAGTTACTCTTAATCTATAAAAAAAAATTGCAGCCTTTTTACAAGACTCGGCGCATAGTGCAGACACAATTATGTTAACTATAAAACATTGTTAAGTAATTGGTAAGTAATTAAACCACCGAAGAGAAAAGTTTTTTTTTTAAATTAGGAATGTAACAGGAAGTATCTATTCACTACCGCGAAATAAGGTTATAGGCGCTTAATTTAGTTGTAATACATCGGGCTTCTCTATCTGAGCATAGGAAGCATAGCAGTCTTAATGCTTAAACGTTGTTCTTTAAATCCAAGGTACTTTCTGAACTCACTACAACACTACAGGGTATTCTGATGTAAAAAAGATGGTACGACTCCAGCTATCTGGTATCTAGTCGCCTCTTACGATTCTCGTATGAAATGAGCTTATGGATACCCCCACGCAATCACCACATCATAGCATCGTATCGTGGTAAGCTATGGATACGTCATATAGTACGAAGAATTGACTCCGAATAGGGGATTTTCGACTTTGAAAGATTTTCGAGTGGCAGCTTCGTAATGGACGACCACTCAATAGATGGTGTGACGACTTGTTGAAGCATGAATATAGTCGATGGATGCACGTGGCTCAGTACAGTACTTCGTGGTATTCTGTGGGGAGACTTATGTTCAGCAGTGGATTTGTGATGAGCTGTAGTGACAACATTGCTATCTTATTACGTATACGTGGTAGAGCCTGATGCATATTATGGTTGTAGCGTGAAACGGAATACTAGCGTCAAATAGCAGCTATATGCTATACTGTGTTTGTTATAGTGAGTGTAGAGAACCTTTTTACCTACCTTTTTACTGGATCCGAGGTAATCCATCTTAGTGCTCAGGGGTGACAACGCATCTGCATTTTGATTGTTAATCGAGGACAAATGAAATGTCTACAGACCACAGCATCCTCTTACGATCAGGTGGACTGTGTGCTCATTTGCTGTCCTTATTCATTAAAAAAAGAAGAATCCGCTGCCGAACGAAGCTGAAATAATTCGAGTCGAACCGAAGACGCAAGTTACATATATTTTTACAACTAAAACGGGCCACGTTCGTTGTGTCAGTGGGGCGCATTTGATTCGAGCTATGTATATAAAAATTGAATACCGCCGTTGCCGCGTTCTTTTATCACACTGAAGGATAGACGTAGGTGTATGAATTCGCCTGTCCACGCTCTGATCAAGTTAGGGAGCAGTTATTGTCTTATGACATTAGTACCTCCAAGGGGGTAAACGACCTTCGCATTTTTCGTTTTGGTTAAGATTTGTCGCAAAATGGTTTAGAATTTATAAAGGTGACTTGCCTAGCTGTTAGAGATATGGATTTCACCTCGTAGGTTTTAATTCACCATTCAACTACTGCTGTGGATCATTTTGCACAACAAGCATTTTAGCTTTGTTTTTTTATGAGTGATAAACAACCCTAACGAAAGAAGATCACATACATGTGGGTAAGATGGAATGTCTCAGTTTGGTCTACTGGCTCTTTTATGTTTCAATTTGAGAAATCCAGAAGAGGTCCGGCAATGCACCTGCAATTCCCCTGGTGTTGCGGTTGATCACGGCGGTAGTCACTTAACATCAGGTGAGCCGCATGCTCGTTTGCCCCCTCTTCTATAATAAAAAGGTTGATATCAAAACAGACTTTTTTTAACGCATATCAAGGAACTTCTACGCCTGCAACAACTCCACCTCGGTTGCAGCGGGCAGGTGAAGGGAATTTTTCGAAACTAAATAAATCAATCACAACATTTCATCGTAATATTTCAATTTTTTTTTTTAGAACAAGTGTTAAACTTACAGTCCACCGGACAGTTATAGGCTACTGCAGTCCAAGAACATCTGTAACCAACGTCATACAAAGCTACGTGATGTGTTGTCACCTCTGAAGACTAAATCAAAATGCCTCACAGTTTGTATCGAAACTGGTTCTACCTTACAGGTATGAACAGATCAGTGAGTATTTAACGGCACAAATAGGTAAGAGGGTAGTTTCTACCTAGACCTACTAGGCTGCACTAAAAGTATCGGGAGTGGAATATTTGCACTGTTCTAAAGATTTTAATATTAAAAATCTCTTTAATTGAAAACTTCGTGGTTTTAAAAATCGAATACCATTTATTTATTTATTTAAAAAAAGATTCTCGGTCTTGTCACAAGGTTTTGTCAAACTTGTTTAGTCGTTGAGAAAATGGAATTGACTCGAGAAAATTCAAGAGCGATGATTTATTATGACTTTCGAAGTGGTTTAACACAAAAACAGTATGTTGACCGGATGATTTCTGCATTTGGTGATAAAGCCCCATCCAAAACCACAACTTATCGCTGGTTTGCTGAATTTGAACGTGGACGTGTCAAGCTCAGTGATGATCCCCGTCAAGGTTGCCCAAAAACTGCAGTCACCCAAGAAAACGTTGATGCTGTGCGTAAGCTGATTGAGGAAGATCGACATGTGACATACCTCGAAATTCAGGCAACTTTAGACATTGGCATGAGTGAAATACAAATAATCTTGCATGAACATTTAGGTGTAAAAAAGTTGTTTTCCCGATGGATACAGCATTCGCTCTGTGAAGAGCAAAAAGCGGCTCGCGTTACTTGGTGCGTCAGAACTCTCGAAAGATTCAACGCAGGATCCTCAAATGCTGTATACAAGATCGTATCAGGTGACGAATCCTGGATATACGCGCACGAACCCGAAACAAAAAACCAGTAACGAGTTTGGGTGTTCGAAAATGAGTTAAAGCCAACAAAAATTGTTCGTTCACGGAGTGTTGCAAAAAAAATGGTGGCCACGTTTGTCTGTAAAACCGGCCATGTTACGACTATTCCTCTTGAGGGACAAAGAACGGTTAATGAAGAATGGTATGCTAGCATTTGTTTGCCACAGGTCGTTTCTGAACTCCGTAAAGAGAACTGTAACCGCCGCATCATTCTCCATCACGACAATGCGACTTCTCACACCGCACACAGAACAAAAGAGTTTTTAGAGCAAGAAAACATAGAATTATTAGACCATCCGCCGTACAGCCCAGACCTAAGCCCTAATGATTTCTATACTTTCCCTAAAATAAAGAATAAATTGCGTGGACAGAGATTTTCATCACCTGAAGAAGCTGTACCGCCTACAAAACGGCCATTTTGGAGAACCCACCTTCCGAATGAAACGGTTGCTTCAATGATTGGTTCTATCGTATGGAAAATGTATCAAATTTCGCGGAGAATACTTCGAAAAGCAATAAATACATTTTTAAATAGTAATGTTGTGTCACTTCCTTGAATCCCAAAATTTTCAGTGCCGCCCTCGTAGACGGACATCCGAGGCAGGAAACGAGTCCTACCATTAAGTCCTCAGTTGAAATGTGTCTTGTACCTCAAGTCGTAGCATAATATACCGACTTGAGGTACAGGACACACTTTAACTGAGTTTTTTTTTAAATATTTAAGTGAGTTTTTTATATATAATTACCACTGTTTGGCGCAGGCATTGTATTATTTTTAGTTTTTACATATATATATCCGACTGTATGTTTTTTTAGGTGTGTTACCTCATAACTTGTCTCTCGGTGAACTGATTTCTATTATTCTTTATTTATCTGAAAGCTGGTGCTTCTCATGTAGTCCCATATAAATTTAATAAAGATCTGATCTTTTTGAGTTATCTTTAATAAAGAAGTTAAGTAAAGTTACATCTTATATACGTCCCACTGCTGGGCACAGGCCTCCCCTCATTGCTCAGAGGGTTTTACGGCAAGGAAGTGTCTGCCGCGCAGGTCCAATGCGTGTTGGCGTATTTTTTTTTCTTATTCCTCGGTCATGCTGGTTTCCTCGCGATATTTTCCTTCATCGTCGAGCACGTGGTAAATCAGCACTTTAAATTGCAATTAAAAATTTCATTAGTGCCGGCGGGGATCGAACTCGGGTTACTCGCGTTCTTTTATATTTACTGCGAGCGTTTACCATCTGAGCTACCACGGCTATCTTTAATAATGCCTATTTAATTGAGTTCGAACACATTGATGATGTTCTCATTATATTTATATTGAAGGTGGTTGTACATTTTTAATTTTACCACTTGTCTACATTGTAAACAAGCAGCAGTAATGTAGGCTGAAAGGCGCCTATAAGTTGGCGGATTTAAATAGGTTTGGAATTTAATTTCTCAGACTAACATAACAACTACTACCTTTACTATAGTTTGGCTTACGCTGATATAACAAGGAAAATCTAAAAATTAATAATTTGTGTTATAAACGAAACTGTAGTTTAGAGAGATTAATATATTAAATTGATAAATTAAATATAGTAAATTGTACCATATAGTAACGAACGAATAACGTCTTTAAATCCTTTACAACAGACTTCGAATTGCGGTGTTCATTGTTAGCAATGTTAAGAAAATATATAAATTTTTTTCTTAATATTTATCATTATATATAGTGGTATATTATATATAGTATTTTATATAGTGGTTTCGAATCCGCCATTCGACTACTGGCGTGAACCACTCGTAATCCAAGCAATTTAAGCTTACCACGAGTGGTTAAGGGGAATATTAGTAATGTTCATAGCATCAAATGAAGTGTAAGGGAAATGAAAATATTATTATGCTAGGAGATTTTAATGGAAGGGTTGGGGTGAGGAGGCTTGGTTATGAAAGGATATTGGGAACGTTTGGTGATGAAAGTATAAATGAGAATGGTGAAAGTCTCCTCACCGTATGTATGGAAAAGAATCTTTTTGTGACGAACACTTGCTTTCGCCACAAGAGGATTCACATGTATACTTGGGAAAGAGGTGACGATAGAAGCATGATAGATTTCATAATTGTGGATGAAAGATTGAGGGGCGCAGTGGTAGATACGAGGGTTTACCGGGGTTCTAACGTAGGAACGGATCATTATTTAGTTTTATGCCGAATTAATGGTCTATTCAGGCGTTGGCGCCATCTATCGTCTGTGTCTACCACTGCGTTACAGCGTATTAGAACAGAAAGTTTACAAGATGAAGGTGAGAAAAACAAGTTCAAATGTAGACTGAAAGAAAATATAAGTGGTTTGGATGAATTATGTATGAAGGAGTTAGACTTGGAGAATGTATGGCAAAATGTAAAGATAGGTTTAGTGGATGCAGCTACCGAAGTGTGTGGTGTTAGCAAGAGAAAGAATGAAAGGAAAAATAATACGTTATGGTGGGATGATGAGGTACGTATGGAAGTTGAAGCAAAGAAGAGAGCATGGCTAGATTTACTAGCAACAAAGGCTGATAATTCTAGCGGTACGAATGAATATAGAAAGAAAAAAGGCAGTCTTTAGACATCTTAATAAGAGAGTAAAAGAAGTAGTTGAAAGAAAAAAGCAAGAAAGAACGGATAAGAATGATAGAAGAATATCGGATAACTTCCAGGCAAATATTAAAATGTTCTGGAAACTTGTAAGAACTGCCAGGGGACATTCAAAACAGCCTATGATGAATGCTATAAGAGACGAGAATGGCTATATTCTGAATGATGAAGTTTTGAGTTTAAAGAGATGGAAGGAATATTTTGAAAGCGTGTTTATGAGTGAAGAGACAACGTGTGTACTAAGTGGAGTAGAAACACCGAAAGAAGAGGAAAGAGGTAGCGAGATATGTATAGATGAAATAATGAAAGCAATGAAAAGCATGAAAGCAGGTAAGGCTGCCGGATATGATAGAGTTTCACTCGAAATGCTAAGGGCTGGAGAGGAAGTGGTGGCAGGCCTGCTGCACACCTTGTTTAATTTATGCTGGGAACTGAAGCGGGTACCGGTAGACTGGTGCAAAGCCGTAATAGTTCCAGTATATAAAGGAAGAGCGTCGCAGCAGGACTGTAAAAACTACCGTGGCATCAGCCTTCTTAGCATTGTGGGAAAACTGTATGCTAAGGTACTGATTGAAAGGGTCATGAAAGAAACTGATGGAAAAATTTGGGATGTGCAAGCGGGATTTAGAAAGGGAATGGGATGTACAGATCAAGTCTTTTCCATGCGCATGATCGCGGAGAAGTTTCTGGCCAAAAACCAGAAGGTTTTTTGTGCGTTCATGGACTTGGAAAAGGCCTATGACAGAGTGGATAGGGATTTGCTATGGCAAACACTGAACTCATTTGGGTTGAGCGCTGGCTTGATACAGGCATTGGAGTCTCTTTATAGGGACTCTAGTGCTTGTGTTAGGATCAACGGGGTCTACTCGGACTGGTTTGATATCCATAAAGGTGTCAGACAGGGCTGTGTGGCTTCCCCGTGGTTGTTCAACCTATTTATGGACAGTTCTTTGCAAAATTTGAAAGTTGAAGAATGCGGATTAAGAATGGGTGAGTTAACCGTCAAATGCCTTTTGTACGCCGATGATCAAGTTATTCTTGCGTCGTCGGCGGCCGAGTTGCAAATGATGGTTACATTAATGAACGGATCATTAAAAGAAAGGGGTATGAAAGTGAACGCAAGTAAGACGAAGGTTATGGTTTTTGAAAGAGAAGAAAGTAAAACGATTTGTGAAATAAGAATAGAAGGTGAGTTGATCGAGCAAGTAGATGAGTTTGTATATTTGGGCTGCGTATTTAGCAGGGATGGGAGATATGATAAGAATATAAAACGACGAGTGAATGCGGGAAATAGAGTAAATGGGGCCTTGCACTCTATTGTGAAGAGTCAAAATGTGTCGAAAAAGGCAAGTATGGCAATTCACAATGCTGTGTTGGTCCCTACTTTAACGTATGGTAGTGAAAGTTGGGTGTGGCAGAAGAAGCACGAGAGTAGAATAAACGCAGTAGAAATGCGGTCGTTAAGGAGTATGTTAGGGCTGAATCTGAATGACAGGGTAAGGAATTGTGTAATAAGAGAAGAGTGTGGTTTGCAAGATGATGTGGTGACCAGGATTAAGAAGGGAATACTTCGGTGGTTTGTTCATGTGGAAAGAATGAATGAGGAAAGAGTGACAAAGAAAATTTATGGTGCAGAAGTGAATGGCAGAGTCGGAAAGGGACGTCCTAGGCGAAAATTTATCGACCAAATTGGCGATTTATTGAAAACAGGCCAAATTAGGAGTACCCTTAACCGACGAGCATGTATGCGTAGGTGTATGGATGTGAAGGAGGCAAGAGAGGTGTGTCAGGATCGTGCCAAATGGAAGTCCGTAGTCTCTGCCTACCCCTCTGGGTGACGGGCGTGAGTGTTTATATTCATAGCATTGTTAATATTCTTTTTTTAAATTATCATTACGGCCCATCACAAGGCCTCTACTGACCATAGACTGTCTCATACTGTACTCCAGACTGAATTTCGGTGACGGCGGCCAGTATCAACAGAAACTAGCCATTTGCGCAGAACAGGATTGTAGTACTTAAGTATATGCCCAAGCACTGGTGCACTCTCTATACCCTCATTTACACAGTCCGGTCGGTGAGTAATCCGACAAGACCGGAGGGAGATTAGACGCAGGATCAACGGCTTTACGTGCTTTCTGAGGCATGTGGGTGAAACAACGAAAACATCCTGACTCCGGGCAGCTGCACTGAATTTATCGACAGAAAACCCAATAATTGATTTTGGCCCGAACCCGGGACCTCATGATCAGCAACGCGTTTACGACCACTAGACAAACGAGGCAATCAAATTGTCTCATAAGTGGTATATATGTGGGCTACCTGCATTTATCGACTCACTCGTAACATGTATTACATAATATGACTGCTGCTATATATTTCATAACATATATATAAATAGATATACATATATATATATATATATATATATATATATATATATATATATATATATATATATATATATATATATATATATATATATATATAACATACTATATATTTATACAATATCGTATGTTTGATTGATAATCGGCTGCATAATATGATACATGGGTTTTTAAAAATTTACTTGCAATGTTTGTATGTTTGTTAAGGTCAAATCTTGGAACTGAATTTTAAAGTAGTGAAAGTTAAAGTTACAGCCTATAAATACGTCCCACTGCTGGGCACAGGCCTCCTCTCATTTCTGAGAGGGTTATCTTCGACCAATTGAGCTGAAATTTTGCATAGATGTTTAGTTTGGATGACAATGCATGGTTGGCTAAGTGACGTCATTCTTAATCCAATATGTTTGACAGCACAATATGGCGGACTGGTTTATTTCTATGCACTCCCCATGGGTTTAGTGAGAAAATACGAAAATAAAATGGTGAACGACAAGGCTCAACTACTGGCGAGAAAAAAGTTTCTAAATGGTGGATCTAAGATGGCGATCCATTAAATGAAATGGACATAGTTAAAAACATTTCCAGTGATAACTATAAAATAAAAAATATAAAATAGTAAAAAAAACATTTTAATTTTTTATTTAAATTTAAATATTCTAAAAGGAAGAAAATAAAATTAAATCAAACCCATCAATTTATTATATGACACAATTTTTATGACACAAAGGCTTGTGTTATGTATACCGCAAATCAGTTCTATATAATACCACAGTACCTCGAAATTTTGATAGCGTGATTCAGGCTTCGGTGCGTTTCGCTTGTAGCGCCAAGACAGCACCGCCACATGCACATGTGTCGGCGCTTACATGCATATATATACTGCCTTCAAGATACAAGATAAAATCCTAGCGCGAGGGTAACGTATTTTTAGAAGAAAAAAAATGGTAAAAATATGGTTATAAACTACGTGTCCCGACCGTATTTTTGTAAGGTTAGGCCCAATAAATAATTTTTGCATTATATAAAGCCATTAAGTATTTTAAATTCCCAGTTTCTGATGATCCCTCTTTTTCATGAGATAGTTTTTACTATCGATAAAATATTAGCTATCGTCGAAACCAGAACATTCCTCATCATTAAAACAGTAATAACCCCACGCTCGTTCGCGTAGCTGTAGCTCATCTGAGGTCGAGTGCAGCGAGTGAGGTGCGAAGTCCGGATTGAGAAAGGAGAGGTGAGGTGCCACACCGCACCGGTCCGACCGCAATAGCCGGTGTTTTATGGACCAGATATACTTTAATGTACGACCAATTTCTTGTATAGCGCCTTAAGATGGCGAATTGCTAACCGATAACATCGACGGTGCTTAAAGATTCTTGCTTGCTTGTTGTACGTGAATGGTCATGTTTGCTTAACAAGCTTACGAAACCTTTTTGTTGTGTTATAATGTCCGACGGGAAAGTTAAAGTTAAATTATATATGTAGTTGTTATTCCATTTTTGAGAGAGTTATTACGCAGAAAATGTAGGTCACTCTGCTTCATTGAATAATATTCGAATTACAGTTAGTATTTTTGGTCGTAGTTACCATTTTCTTATTAGATATCATTCCGGGTAGGTACAAACAGTAAGGTACCTGTTTTATAAATTAGGATTTATCTATACATATGATAAAACAGTAACGAAAGAAAAACTGTACAGTGAGTATTTTCGAGAAAAAATAAGTGGCTTCTGTTAGAAAAACGTAACCGATGACAAAAAATGACTTTTTAGAATTTTTGTCTGTTTGTCTGTTTGTCTGTGTGTATGGTACGGCTTCACGCCAAAACTACTGGATAGATTGAATTGAAATTCAGCAAAAATGTTGTGTAAACCAAGGAAGGCTTTAGGCTACATATTATCACGCCGTATGTTATAGGAGGTAAGCAGTATTGATTTTAAAAGGTTTTTCTTCGTAATTGAATGCACAAAATGACATGTTATTAGTTAAAATAAAAATTAAAATTTAACTCTGGGAACATAATAATCACGCTATTTTTATAAAGGAGCGGGGCAGTAATATTATAAATTGCAAGGGAACAGCTGTTTAACAATATGTCAACGGGGAATTTAGCGGTAAGGCGAGGCGACCGTTTACCGCATTAAATGGTGCGAGTTTAAATCCCATAATATTGTTTTGAAAAATCGTAACTTTTGTTTAATTTTTGCACTTTTTATGTGCATTAGGAAATCAGAACTTTAAATGTCCTATCTAATTGTATGGAGAGTTTCACACCAATATTACTAAACAGATTGATTGGTGGTACAACAAGTTACACTATCATGAAGTCAAGTCAAACTTTTGGTTCTAAGTTATATCTTACCAAGCACATTTGTTGCAGGTAATTGATTTAAGTATGTAAATCTTAGTTTTGTTCCTTGTTGCTGTTACCATACTTTTTTAATGCAAAAATAATGTACTTGTCTATTAAATTAACAATTTAGTTTTAATTCATAATTTAACTAATTAATTTGGGTAAATATGTAGTTTTCGTTTACTAACTAGATGGCGTTGGCGGTGAGTTACATCGCGCTATGGTTTCGTTCCCAAAAAGTGATGTTATAGGTGCCGATGGGCCGTTCGCACCCTATAGAAACGGGGGTTACCTTTGTTGTGTGTGTGTTGGTTGATGTGTTTAATTTTCCTGCGAATAATTATTATTTTTCTACTTACTAGCAATTTTTACGTACTTATTCGATTACTTTTTATTGTTTTGAATATCGTTTGTATCGGATTAAGAAGGAATTTTAGCTGTGTCTTTTAGAAAAAGATGAAATCTGTCTCGAAACTCAAGGGTTTCTACGAGTAAGATGTGCAAGTTAGTTAGTAGTAGCAGTGGTTTCTGTCGAACCCACGCAGAGCTTGAACAACGGCTAGATGCTAACCGTGAGCGTAATGCACTAAGTTTGTCCGCATAAACTAGCACGCAGCGCCAATTACGACTAGAATTTAAACGAGTCCGCACTACTGCTTCTCGATCTCAGGAAAGTGTGGAACAACGAGAAATGCGTTTAGCTATCGACCGGGATCGTCATTCTTTGTCTCGCGAATCCGAAACGGTTACACAGAGGGATCAGAGGTAGAGTCTTCAGAATATCCGCTCTGAGACTGCTCGATCACATGAGAACAGTCAGGAGCGTGAGATACGACTTGCGCGTGACCGAGAACGTGGGTAAAGCCAAGAGTACAGCTATAGTCTACAAAGAATTTTTTTAAAGTGATTTGCAATATTATTGTTAATTCAGTGTACTCTTGGGATCCGGTGCATTCCGCACCGCATCGATGAATTATACGGGATGAAAAGTTTTTTGTTGTATAGGTGTTAAGTCTGGGTAACATATAGGCTATAATTTATTTTGGAAAATGGAACACCTGATGCAGAACCGCAACATACCAGCTAAAGTATAAGAGATATAAAAATGGTGCCATAGCAAAAAATATTCCACGTGAAGAGTTTTTTCTGCTGTGGGAATAAATTTGAAGATTTGGAACACCTGTTGTGGAACTCCAAAGCCCAGCGACATTATAACATATATAAGAATGACGTCTTAGCAAAAGTTGTTTAGCCTGATGGGCATTTCGTGTTGACTTACAAAAATTAAAGATCTGGAACGTCTCGAATCGTCTCGCGCAACACGTTGTTTTCCCGTCCCCGGGCTCTTAAAATTTCACATCAGACGTTTCAGATCTTTGATTTTGACAACCCCGTTGTCGCTGGCATAAGCAACATCATCCGCGTACGAAGTCGCGGGAAGCAGATAGTTATAATTATAAAATGCATGTTTTGTACCTGTCGGTTGAAACCTGATATTCGATAGGATACATTTAGGCAACAAATTTTCACGGAAGAGATGTTTATAATTAGAGCCAAATATTCCACGTACTAATGTAAAGTTTCTAATTACGAGTACTATGCGTAATTAGTAACCCTCTTAGAAATGAGAGGAGGCCTGTGCCCAGCAGTGGGACGTATATAGGCTGTAATTTTACTTTTGACTTTACTGATAAATGACATCTTATATCTTCTACTGGCGAGCCGCCGGTGATTTCTGATCATGATAACTGGCCATCCACTGGGTCCAATTGAGAATCTAAATCATCCGGGGCCACAATTTTTGAGATTACCGCACGGCAATTGATTTATATATATATATATATATATATATATATATATATATATACATATATATATAATATAATAAAATAATACCAGAACGTCAATATTATATAAATTAAGTAAACTAAATCAGTTTTTTTGTAGGAGCGGGTGCAACGAGCATACGGCTCACCTGCCCATGAACAACTGCAACACCAGGGGAATTGCAGATGCGTTGCCGGCATGAGTAGGCTCTTTTCTTGTAATTTTGTCGCGATGTGCGATGGTGAAATTGTGCGGTTGGAATTAGTCCGAACAATTCCTCAGAGCACTCGCTGTGGTAAATGCGATAAAATACGCAGAAATGCAACATCTCTTTGGTATCCTAAATATATCTTTTGAACCATAAATAAAAACACAATAAATAATATATGATAAAATATACTTAACATAAAGATCGATAAACTTTAAGCTGTTTGAAATTCCAAAGAGTGAACAATTTCGATTTAATTCGTAAAATGGCCGCTAATACCTGTGCCCGTGTCAGCTGATCCGCAATACTGGTATCCTAATTAGCTCTGGCGGGATTTTAATGAGGTACCACTTGGGTGTTTGGATTTTGAACGGCGAAGTGTACGCCTCAGTTATGAAATAATGCCGCTGTCTAACATTCAATATATTCAAGATGTAACGTCGTTGTAAACGCAGTTGCTGATCAAGAGGTCCTGGTAATCCCGGGTCGAGCCAAAATCGAGTCCAGTACCAACTCGGAAGCAAGGAAGTTGGCGATGTTTAAATCCCATGCCTCGGAAAGCACGTAAAGCCGTTTGTCCTGCGCCTGATCTCTCTCCGGTCGTGTCGATTTGCTGTCTATCGAACTATAAGATTGAGGGAATAGAGAGTGCATCTGTGCTTGCGCACATACTTTTGCACTGTAATCCTGTTCTGAGCACATGGCCAGTCTCCGTTGAGAGTTGAGAGTTGAGACTTTTTACGTGACAGAGTTACTGTAGCACAAATGGGTCGGATCAACCCACAGATTACCTCCAGTGGATCAACCGTGTTAGGACCTCGCTCTCACAGAATACCAACGCAAAATGACAGTTTAATGCTGCTCTGTTTCGTGTGGTGAGTGTAGAGAACCGGAGACCCTTTTAACTGAAAACGAGGCATTCCATCTTAGTCCTCAAGGGTGACAACGCATGTGCATTTTGATTCTTAATCAAGGATACATGTCCAATTACCATCAGGTGGACTGTGTGCTCGCTTGTCATGCTCATTCTTTTAAAAAAAAAGTTGATCGCCATTCGGTTTGGAGGGCATTGTTTTATATTCTCAAGATACTCTCTAGCAAGATCTAATGGGGGAGAGGGAGAGCGTGCGAAATCGTGAGATAATATTATGCATATGCTTGTTTTAACGTGTGTTACGTGCATAATGTAGTATTAAAAACTCATGAATCATCACAATTGAAATTTTTGTATAGAATAATTTCACTGTCACACGTAAAAGCAGCCTTTTATATTATAATCGAACAACATTCACGTTGCGCTTTAGTAGTACCAAAGTCGTCCCTACACCGTATACGTTTATACGGAAATAGAACATATCACGAAGCGACAATTAATTGTTGAGAGCATGGACTACGAAACTTAAAGGATGTGTATTCTAACACACCATTCCAATACACTTATTAAATCACTATTCGCTTCTTGACTAGTTATTATTCTACCATTCTACTACACTGATTAAAATCATGATATACATATACCACTCCTAACACAAGCATTTTAGCTTCACTGAAGTTTTTAACGGGAATTATAGCACTGCGAGTATTGTTTTAAAAATAAAAATAAAATTTAATATAGTGTGGTAGATGTCAATTTCTGTCTTCGTACTAAAACATCGTTCAACTAAGCACCATTCTATAACACGCTTATTATACAAGTGTTTATTGTGACGACCGTCTGCTCAATCTGTGCATACGCTATGATTTTAGCCTTCGTAAGTTTGATCATATATCACATTTTCGCTCAAGACTTAATTGGCTCCGCCGTAACACACACCTTCTAATCACTGTGTATGGTATTCTTCACAATCCTTGTTTCCCAGCTTATCTGGTAGAAGACGTTTTTCGTACTAAAGCTTATCCCGTTCGACGACCAACAAAATTCTTAACTGTTCCGATGCATAAATCTACATACTACTCGGATTCCTTTATGGTATCATAAATTACACTTTAGAATAACCTTTAACGAAATTTAAAAGATGCTCCCTCAATAAATAAATTTAAACGTAGGGTTGAGGTACATTATTTAAAATTACTTGATTAATGTAATTTATATGTTACATCTCTTGCGCCTCTACCCATAGCTCTCACCACACTACCAAAGGTTAGCTGGCAGAGTGTGCCTTTTCATCAAATGTTTTTGTTTGAGTGCAATAAAGAATTTCCTATCTGTCTATCTAACGCCTTGTATCATCAACGTCAGGTCCACCGCTGGACAAAGCCTCTATCAAGGCGCGTCACTGCTTGATCTTCGACTTCATGCAAACACTTGCTGCCAGCTACCTTACGCTGATCATCGCTCCATCTATCCATGGCTCTATCACGGTTTCTACCACGGACATCTAGAAATATAAATTGTAATCCAAACAAAAAAATCGCAACAATTTAGAAAAGTATACCATAAAATGTTAATAGTATAGAGTTAAAAACATCAACCGCAAAATGATTTCTTATATTTACGCGAACACTACACATGATTAAAACTACTTTTACGGATTTTATCGCGTTTATTTTTGCTTTTAATTACTTTTATTTTTAATTCCCGACGTTTCGGGCGCTTTCCAGCACCCATGGTCACGGGGGACTGAGATGACTGACGTCCCGATATCATTGTTAAACCCGGAGTACCTTCACCTTTTTAATTATTGTTTATGGTCCGATATATGCAAAATGAACTGACTATGTCCTGAGGTCTTGCAGTGGTATGCTTGGGTTGAGTTTTAATTTTATTGATTATGGGATCCCAAGCAGGTGGTAGTACCCAGCCTCCTTCTCTATTGAAATTAGGATGTTTTTTAATTTCAATAGCCTCACGTATCATCCTTGGTAGGAATCGGTGTTCTTTCGCGAGGATTTGTGGTCTATCAAATCTGATGTAATGGTTGGGGCCGTCTAGGATATGAAGTCTGCAGTTTGTGATCATATCCTAGACGGCCCCAACCAAAAAACATTACATCAGATTTGATAGACCACAAATCCTCGCGAAAGAACACCGATTCCTACCAAGGATGATACGTGAGGCTATTGAAATTAAAAGAACATCCTAATTTCAATAGAGAAGGAGGCTGGGTACTACCACCTGCTTGGGATCCCATAATCAATAAAATTAAAACTAAACCCAAGCATACCACTGCAAGACCTCAAGACATAGTCAGTTCATTTTGCATAGATCGGACCATAAACAATAATTAAAAAGCTGAAGGTACTCCGGGTTTAACAATGATATCGGGACGTCAGTCATGTCAGTCCCCCGTGACCATGGGTGCTGGAAAGCGCCCGAAACGTCGGGAATTAAAAATAAAAGTAATTAAAAGCAAAAATAAACGCGATAAAATACGTAAAAGTAGTTTTAATCAACCGCAAACTTTTTCGCGCCTATTACTCATAGAGGTAGGTAGAGTCTACGGTCTTCCATTTAGCACGAAACATCTTTTTTTTTCATTAATTTATCTTAAATAAAAACAAAGAACGTTCTGAAATTTGTTATTTCATTTGTTGCATAATTCCTGTAAGATCTCTATTAAAAGTCGGTAAAAATCCTTCCATTGCCCATTCCTCTACTACTGAAATTACTGCACACACAATTATATCAAAGAAACATATAATTTACCATATAAACACCTAATTTAAGATAAAGCGTATGTAAAAACCACACATTTTACAAGTGCCTTTCAGTTGCACGGAACCTCCAACCCATGTAATTCTGTTACCTAAAGTCCGCCGAAACTGTTGTACCGATCTCCTCGATGGCATTCTAACCACAAACAGGTATTTAACTCGTGCCAGTCGCCGCTACATTCCCGCCCCGTCGAAAGTATATGTAAACTGATAAATAAAAGTAGCCTCGCCAGTGGCTTTCATGTTTGCGAAATGCCCCGTCTTAATTGGGTTGGCAGTTTTTAAATTTGACACAAGACCCCACTGCGAGCTACGCTATGAAAAAATTAAAATGTTTTTGAACGTTTATATTTTATTATCCGACTGTCCTAGCCTAAACGGTTGGATGGATTTTTAACTCATGGGTGTTGCAGTAGACATGTTGTGTAAATCGTGAATGATTCGATCATTTGATCCGGGTCGTTACATTTTTGACCGTTCCGGATCAAACGATTGACAGGACCTACGACCAGAGAGTGTAGTAATGTCCGACGATCATTTATTACGACTTCGATTCATTATCGAGCAGGTCTCACAGATCACACAGTAAGACGTCTCTGGAAATGAATGAATGACACATGTCTATATCTTAGGATTTGTGTTAGTTATATAGAATATAAAATTATTCTCTTCTCAGTAAAATGTTTAACGCAGTTGGGTTTTTTAATTAGTGTTTTCACCTTTAAGCTTGTTATTTCTTTAATTATATAATTTAAACATCAAGGTCAGTAAATTCTACATTAAGACGATGATTTTCCGAGAGACGCTGATTTTTGTGTTATGAATTTTGTTATGTTTTCTATTCTTAACGGTTCTTCCTCGCTCCTTTCTCTCAATCTCCATTCTTCACATAGGCTACTTTTTGCTGCCTCACACCATTACAGGTTCATATTAAAATCTTTCACAGTTACTTTCACATCCCTCTGGAACAGGTTGTTTGTTGTCCTGCGAATACCTGCGAAGAGAAGAAAATTTTACGAACGTATATGCATCTTTGTAGGCTACAAAACTAAGTCAACTTGCTCCCTTTATGAAAAAATTTATAACACAATTGTCAATTTAAATAAGAAATATCAACTGATCGCTTAAAACTAAGTGATACGTCCTGTGAGTGGATGTTAAGTGTATGTACGTTATTTTTATGGGAGAGGCAGTAAACGGACATCATCATCATCATTACAGCCCTTCACAAGTCCACTGATGAACAACTGCCTCCCCAAGGACTTCCCGCACGTCTTACCAGGTCACTTCATCTAGTGGGGCTCCGCCCTACACTTCGCCTACGTTGACACTCGAGAACCTTTCTTCACCATCGGTTGTCGGTTCTTCAAGCTATATGGCCGACCTATTGTCACTTTTGATGACTATCTTATAAAAATTAAGAGATATAAAAAAATCGAACATAACTTTTTGATCTGTAATTTTGCACTTAACAGTGGCTCACACTAATTACCTTTTATTTCTTCTTAAAGTTTTAACACAAAAATCGATTTTTAAATTTTTATGTCGCCCAGTTTCAAGACACACCCCTTGTTGCCTCAGCCAGTATCGGAGTCCTCAGCGTCAACATATTGAAGGACGCGCAATTGCGCAGTTTCGTCGTCACCTAGAAGGGAAAGCCAAATTAGCCTCTAAAAAGCTCGGCGTACTCAACAGAGCTGAACAGTATTTCATGCCGGCACACCGCCTGCAATTTTACGAGGCGCAGTTTCGGCCACACATGGAATACTGTTCCCCATTGTGGGCCGGGACTACCCAGTGCCAGATCTTTCCATTTGACCGCGTACGACCGAAGCGAACCGCGCGAAGAGGAATCGTCGACCACCGAGTCCTCTTCGATCGGCTCGATACACTGGCGCTGTGAAGAGATGTTGCATCTCTTTGCATCTTCTATCGCATCTACCACGGGGAGTGCTCTGAGGAAAATTGTTCGGATTGATTTCAGTCGCCAAATTTCACGAACGCACATCGCGACAAAACTCAGGACACCTTTCACAGAATCTGGATGCGTGGTGGTCCACCACTGTACGTTTTACTAGAAGTTTACTTCCTCGTACGACACCTCTGTGGAATCGTTTGCCAGCGGCGATTGCCCCCTCTTCTATAAAAGAAATTACAACAAACCCATGAGTATTAAAAGTAGGTGATAAGACCTTTTTTACGTGAAATTAATGGGTCTTCATTTTTTTTAACTTATTCCCATATCGCATATAGTTGTCGAGGTAATTTAGCGAAAAAACTGAGTAATTTTTTCCAAAGTTGAAAAACAACTTGACTTTCAAAAAACCATAATGAATATATCTGCAGGTGATTTGTGTAAGTTCTACGCGAATGAAGTCGTGGTTAAAATCGAGTGTTAAATAAACACAGAATTAAGGTGAAACAAATAGGTGTAGTAATCCTATTATCAACTGACTGTAATACTTTTCACGCTAACACCAAAGCGATCGAATTTACAAAGCTCAGCTTTTACTGAATACACTGGTTTTAAGCTGTAATGCGGAATTGGGCATGACGCACACATTGTGGAGGATTAATTTATTACGAATGTACTTTTACCAAGTGATACAAGTTGTTACAATCAAAAATATTAGATGTGTATCTTTCTATTCCATTTAGGCTTAAAGGCCCTACGATTATTGCAAAATGTTCTACAACTTTTGTGAAAAATGAACCTATTAAATTAACAAATTTACCTTACCGTTACAGCCTATATGAAGTCTACTGCTGAATATAGACCTAACCTAAATATTTTACCGAAACAATTTCTTTAATGGAATAATTTGAACCGTGGAAAGAGTAGCGGCATATACCTATCCATCCACGGTAACTTTAACTTTTCTGGCTAGTGAAGTAATTTTTATCCCTTATTAGAGCGTTTGACTTTGCGGTGAAGTGTTATAGAACTCCTAATCCCATCAGGTGAGTGTTAACAAAAGCGACTATTTAAAAGGCTTGCATCGCACCTGCAATTTCCCTGGTGTTTTGGTTCCCAGTCTTGGTTCATGGGCGGCGGTCGGCACTTACCATGAGGCATGTTAGTTCTGTAAAAAAATGTAGGCAATCAGTAATGGCAGAAATATGGCTGCGATATGAGTACATCGAAGCTTTTATTTTTAATTAAACTAGTGTCATCGCCTAACAGTGAAAGTTGTAATAAACCCTAGTAAATTCAACATTTCAAGTGCAAACCAAAATGCAAGTGAAAGACAATGATATGTTTAAATAAAACTAGTTTTTACGGATTTTATCGTGTATATTAACTTATTTTATATTCCCGACGCGACGTTCCGACCACTTTGAAGCACCCATGGTCAGTTCCCCTGTGACCATAGGTGCTGTAAAGTGCTCGAAACGTCGGGATCTGGAATATAAAATAAGTTAATATACACGTTAAAATCCGTAAAAACTAGTTTCATTTAAATGTGTAGTGTTCGCGTAATTATAAGAAATCATTATGAAAACAAATATATATATATATATATATATATATATATATATATATATATATATATATATATATATATATATATATTAAATATTAATGCCGTAAGTATAGGAATTTCAATATCATCTTTTCTTTACCAATTTCTGCTTAAGGGGAAATATAATATCAAATGGCTTAGCAAGATCCTTCGTTATGCCGAAAATATTGCAGCATTAATTTTGAAATAAATATATGGTAAAGTTGAGGATTAATGTTAAGGGTTATGTTAGACGAAAACACGATTTCGTAAAATTTTCTCGATAGAAAAAAATCAAAAGTTACCTCCAAAATAAACAATAAACCGCTGTTATTCATAAAATACTTTAAATAAGATCATGAAACATTGCATACTAACTGAACTAACTACAAAGCAGTGCTTATGTTATTTACTTTTTTTAAAATACCATTATTTTTACTGTAAAAAGAAATTACCTTTGAACTATTGGCCTTTTGAAGCGTGATTCCTGCAGCACGGTCACTTGGCCTCGGCCTTTGAACGGGGAGGTTGTGTCGCTTACGATCAGAATATACATTACGCAACAGTACGACGTAAAATTTAAATGGGAAATAACCGTGATAAAAATAAGAAGCGGCTGGCTTGGCTTTAAGAAACAGGCATAAATATGATAAACCTAATGAAATAAGTGTCTAACGACCTTTCTACTTACAGTATTAGTGATTACAAACATGTCGGTACATAGCGACGCGCGGGCAAGTGGGGACGAAATTAGAATTTGAGCTGACTTACTCTATCCTCTTAAGCTGTACTGAAAACGCATTGTCTGTGAAAGCTGTCTGAGAGCTGTTCTGTGAGAGCTCGGTCCTTCTCCGATCGAGTTAAACCATTTATGCTACAAACCATAATATATCTGCAGCGTCGCTCTAATACGTGTAAAACATTTATGCTGAACAGAGCCGCCGGGCACGCCTATATACTTATTGCAAACGCCCGACAAGCATACCTGTTGACATATTGAATGTTGGAGAAAGTAGGTACGTCACAATGATCCGTTCTAATTGATCAAGGCCCGAGGGTTTATGTCGGCCTTTCTCTGCCCGACCGAGCGAGTCTATATCGTTGTACGTTTGTTTAAGGCAAATGCATTTACTGCGAAGACAGTGTGACTCAGTGATCAGAGTGCATTGCTTTTATATCGGGGTTCAATCCTAGCTTAAGTCAAATTTAGTTTGAAAAAACAAATTGCGCTTTTCAGGGCTGAGTTGTGTTGCAATTGCCCTTATGTGTATTTTAGGTCCCTAATCCTACTTTTTCAACTTTTTCGAAGAATCTTGAAAACATATTCTTATATTGAATTTGTACGTATGTATAGGTATTATATAATGCTACTTTTTTAATTACTTGACTTCTTTTACTCAGAAAAGAGTAAAGGGTAACATCAAAAACTGTCATTTCACCCGCTTGAGGATTTATATTCGGTCCATAACAGATAACAAGGCACGTTTAACTACACGCGACCTTTTTTAATGAATGCGGGGAGTTTAAATATGCAATATATCATTCGATTTACGTAGTGAATTTATCGCTCGGCCATTTAGCGGGTTGCCATTGACTGTTAATTAAGTAATCTCTGGACTTTTATAACTGTTTTGGTACTTAGAAAAAAGCTAGCATGTTGCTTTTTTATAATATGTTATAAAAAATCTATCCGTTGTTTTATTGTGTACTTTTGAGAACTGGCTTTCTATCAATATTTTAATTTTACAAGATTATACATAAACTGTTCCTTCTTTGTTTGGCAATGAACTTGTCAATGCTGCTGTGTTTTGTATAGTGGATATAAGAGAGCCAGAGACTCTTTTTACTGGATACGAGGCATTCCATCTTAGTCCTCAGGGGTGACAAACTGTAGACAGTCTATCAGAGTATTGAACTCAGACAAGATGTAGATGTCTATGGACCACGGCATCCACTTACCATCAGAGGGAATGTGTGCTGGTTTGTTACCATTACTATATAAAAACGGTTGTACTTTTGCTAATGCCAAAATTTTAAATTTTTTAATTTTCTTCACCAAATGTTGATGCGTCACATTGCAACGTTGAAATGATTTACTAGAACCCGTTAGATGCCGCTGTTGTCGAGATCCTCAAATCCCGGGCGATGCCGGGAAGTAAGCATATAACAAATTAGATGCAGTTTTATATTTGCAAAAGAAAGAGATTTTGAAAGAGAGAGAGACAAGAGTTAATAATGCAGTATTAACTCATTTATGCATAATAATATGATGCTTTTAAAATAACTGAAACAACACGCATTGATCACGAGCTATTATCCTGATAATTATTTTATTATATCCTGGTTATCCTGATCAGGATACTAGGATTATTAAATTATTGTATTGTCGTCAGTCCTTGATACGAGTGCAAATTTCAATCGGCCGTCTTCAAATTGGTGAAAATTACATTAAAATTTCCGTTACATAGATAGACGTGAAGTTATTAAAAACGTATTAAAAAGCGTCCATTGTTCGCTAGGTTTAAAGAGATCTTTTTTTCTCTAAAGAACATTGTTCACTACTAGTTCTTTACGCTTAATATAGTTTTTAAGTATAACTTTAAATATTGTAAAAGAGCTTAATTTTCTTATGTACATTGGCAGTACATTGTATAACTGCGCAACTTCAAATTCTAAAAATGTCTTACTGTATTTTGTTCTAGACAATCTTAGTGATAAATTTTTACTGTTTCGAAAGTTTCCAGCGATATCTCAGTATTGTATATAAATATATCTGTACTCGCCACTCTTGACTGGTTTAACCGCGTTTAAATTTGGTAAAGCGAGTCGAGTTTTCTGCGAAATTTTTTTTGCTGATATTTACAAATTAAACTTTGCCTTAATTAATAATTTAATACGGTTTTGGTTCTTTACAGAAAAACAAATTTCCCTTCATTAGTAACGGTTTACGATTACGCAATTAGTATACTTGCGTAATCTAAAAAATGTTAAAAAATTAAATGAATCCATAACTTTACAATTATTGGTGGTTTTAATACATAGTTTTCACATCTACCATTTAGGAGACAATTATGACGGTGCCTTGGCGCAGTGGCCTAGAATTCAATTACGGCGTTCAAAGCCTCGGATTCGAATACCGCAGGTAACAAGTATTTGAATTGCCTATAAATAATTGTACCGCGTCTGGTTGTTCTTCCTTTTCCTATTTATGTATGTACACAGTCTCCACGATAGAAGAGAAGATCATAACATCGAGTTAATGTTTTAAACAGAAAAAGATTACATTTTAAACAATCAGAGGCAATGCAATCTTTATGATAGTTCCCGTAAAATGAAGTTATGGATTCCGTTACCGTAACAGCCATATATTACTGTTGGCAACCGCAGTTTTTTTATTTTCAGTCGTTATTAGGAAGTCGCTGCTGCACATCTCCGGAGTAGTTTCCCTCTGTCACATCTTAAGACACCCTCGCGATGAGATGGGGTATTGGATAATTTTATACCGCCACGACATGGTAACAAATGTCTACGTATGTTCGTATGTACACGAATGCAATGATCTAGTATCTAATAATCGCGTGAGTCATGGTCGCCTTGGCCGGAACGTTGAACTTATTACGTCGTAAGGTGTGACAATTACGCGCACTGCGTTAAAATAGTGTTCGGGCTCTCGCAAATATAATAAATAATTAACTTATGTATTCTACCTTTAACGCTGCTTACCTTTACCAGTCTGGATATGATATGTGTGCTATTATGAGATGGTTATATTGTCATCTGTCAGAAGCCTTGAGATCCTTCAGACTTATGAGATTTTCCCATAGTCGGGCCGACACCGTTGTGACGAAGTGGGTGATGGATTTCTGATACGCTACCGTACCACATGTCTATATTGTATGTAATCGCGACAATTTTTTTTTTAATTTTAAATTATAATCCAGTACTTGACCACAATTCCACCTGGTAGAAAGTATTGATAAAGCCCTAGATGGTAATTCGCACTGTCTTAACCTAACAAAAATCTATTCACTCTTGCTTTGATGTCGCCCAGATTGTATTGGGACGAAAAGATAGAGGCCGGCAAATTATTCCACTACTTTGCTGTACGCATTACAAAACCTCCTAGTATAGAACTAATTAGGAGTTTTAATTTATCAGTTCCAAAGGCAGCAGTAAGTGTGTGAGTCAGCCCGAGCAAGAACCACACTCAAAGACTCGATTCACTCTCGTCGATCTGTCACTGAGTCATGCGACCCGAAACTTACATTGCTATTAAGACTCCACTGGAAGTAGCTTCACGAAATCGAACACGAAACACAATTTATTAATTATTTACTTCACAAGTACACTTACAATACACATATACGACATTCTGAGGTTTCGCGCGATTGTAGCTAGAGTGACAGGGGCTTGGTAAAGATAAGAAATACACAGACAGTAACTTTGCGCTATGTACTGTAGCGCCCGTCTAGTAGAAACGTAGAAGTATTTGTTGTTATGTAATTTAAGGAAATCAGGATTAATTTAACATTACACTTATTGCCATGTTAACTCCGATAAATAAATTAACCTTGAAAATAAAATCACGAAAACACCATAAGTGAATTTGCATAGTTTTTATAATTGACGCGTAACGAATTACTATAACAATTTAGCGTGTTCAAAGCCAATAAAGATTTAACACAACAAATAATTTTTATGTACTTTACACAGGGCCAAACCTACAAGGAATGAGGCTTTAATAGTTTTTAAACAACGTTTCAAAGGCCTAGAGATCTTCTTGGCAATTTCTTAAGCCATTTTCTTAAATAACTTTGTCGGTTTGATTTCCGCACGGAACTAGTACTTATTCAAATGGCTTACGTCTGTAAAACGGGTGAAATTCTAGAGTTATGTTTAAAAAAGTTTATAGGGGGGTCTGCATCATCTTGTTCATCAGCCTTAAAAGCGTTAAAAGTGTGGCGGTGATAGAATATACACTACCCTGTGGCGTCCCTTGGATATCTTAAGAGGCGACAGAGCGAAACAGGCCAGTAGAGGGGCAGCAGCTTTAAAAAAAACTGCCGTTGGCAACTCGCTTGCAAAGCGTGGCAACTATGGTAAATAGTTCATAAATAATTAATAAATAGTTAATAGGAGGCCTATGTTCAATAGTGGACTTTTTATTGGCTCTAACGGTAATACATATCTAGACTAAAACATTTTTGTTTATTAAATAACTTTTTTAACCTTTGTAAGATTTTTAACCAGAAACTATTCAGGACAGGGCCCGTTTTGCAACTAGTTTGCAAATACATTTTCACTACTTTAAGTCACTTCCACTTTTCGCATATCGGTGTTAAGGCATGCAAATGTAGAGTATTTGGCCGATCGTGCGAGTCGACTGAAAGGTATAATTGGTCGATTTGAAGTGGTGCGTGTCGGAAACAATGAGATTTTATTAGTGTGCAAAAATTTTAATCTATAACACAGAGTAAGCCAACTGTAGAGTGTATCTTTAGCGTTTTATAAACATACTAGTCCAAACAGATAATAAATAAAAAATATTGGTTTAAAATCTGTATTGTTTAAAATACTGGCTGTAGTTAAAACTAGAGAATAATCGGAGATACGAGTATATTATTTTAAAAAAAGTTGTACAAACTTTTTACAAATCAAATTTAAAGTATCGAAATTTTAGTATCTTATTTAGCATTTACTAGCTGTTCCCCGCGACTTCGTCCGCGTGAAATTTATAACGGTTGAATTTCGTGGGTTTTGATGTTTTCACGCGGAAATTTAATTGTTTTTCTATAACAAAAGTTGCCTAAGTTACTCCTTACGACATCAGCTACCATGTCGAAATCGAATTCGGCTATTTCGCTGATTACACGGAACAAACAGACAGACAGATCGACAGATACAAATTTTTAAAATAATTTTTTTCCTTATAAGTACGTAGTAAAACTATGTTATTTTACATATTACGAGCACACACTTTGTAATCTATTTATCTATACAAATTTTATTAATTTGTAAAGATAAAAAGGGAGAAGAATAAAACTTATAACGTACGAAAGACGTAATATGTCATAGCTTTGCACAAGCAATATTTATAATAAAGTAAGTACAAACCAGATTTAGATAGTACATACAATTATATGAATACATTTTACTCACGTCATTACACCATCATCGGGCCTGTTGTGACCTGGATTTAAACCCAGAGAGACGAACTGAAGCCTGCCGTGTTCGAAAGGAAAGTGCTGAGAAAAATCTATGGACCCATAAAAGAGTATGACGGTATCTATCGTCAACGCATGAACCATGAATTAGACGCACTTATCGGGCACGAGAACATCGTCAGGTTCTGTAAATCGCAGCGACTGAGGTGGGCGGGTCACCTTGAAAGAACGCCGGACATAAGAGCCGTAAAAATAATGACAAAGTGGACGCCGCAACAAAAGAGACCGAGAGGCAGGCCTAAAAAGCGTTGGAGTGACTGTATGGAAGAAGATCTTAGGAAGTTGTGAAAGCTTATCAGCTGGAAGAAGGTAGCCAGGCAGTGTGACAATTTAAGGAAAATTACGGAGGAGGCCAAGACCCACAAAGGGTTGTAGCGACAACGGAAGTAAGTAAGTATTTTAATCACGTTCAAAGCTGTATGAGCTAAGTTCCCTTTGCCTCCCTTACACGGGGAAAACATAGCAAAAAACGTTATTCAACGAAATATATTTTAGAGTGATTTAAGCAAATGGTACCTACCATTTGCTTAAATCCAGCAAATGGTAGGTACCACAAGCGATACAGGTATACGTTCGTTTAGCACTAGAGTTGTTTACGTTTAAAATTTGTTTTACGTAAATTGTTTCAAGATATTTATTGCTTCGTCCTAGCGTTTTATGGCTGTAGCACAAATGGCCGTCGACCGTGGAGAAACTGCTGTGTTACGTATGATTGCCGTTTTGCTTCCTTCCTTTACTATATGTGCATTGTTACTGCGTCACTAAATCGATTATAGGCTTACGTTTTCTCGATTGGAGCCAAGCACCGATCACTTGCATTTATCAATTAATAAAAATAAAACATGTGTGCAGTTCTAACACTCGGTAAGTGAAACCTTCGTTGCGTAAAATCTACGATATTCGATAGATAAAGTCATTTTATCGAACGTAAATTGATTGACTCTCAAGGTGGTACGTGAATAGACGCTAAATGGCATAAACATAGACATAAACATAAACATGACTAATTTAATATAAATCGGTAAGTTATAAAATCGTGGATTAAGAATGTATTGGTTAAGGTAATTTTATGCAATATAATTACTTTTATTCATTTAATAAATTTGTTAATTTATAACTGTTTATTTTTACATTTAAAATTTATAATAATATTCAACTATAAATCACCGCGCAAGAAGGAGACCGAGATAACTATATATATATATATATATATATATATATATATATATATATATATATATATATATATATATATATATATATATATATATATATTGTATTCTGTCTCATTCTCCCGCAGGCTAAACCCTCTTGATGAACAGATATAGTAAACATATATAATACAATATATTTGTCTGTTTTAGTGCCGCTTTTTCATTTCATCCAGTTCAAATCATAACGATTCAATGATTCTTTTTTAATTCAGTGCACCCTACCACAAACCTTTTCTCATATTTCTATTTAATTATTTTTCTGAGTTGTCTGGAAGAGATTGCTATGTAAGCAATAATATCGCCTTTATTATTATTTTACTGACTTCGAAAATGAGGAGGTATTCAATTCGACTTTATGTTTTTGTGTATGTTATCTCATAACTTTTCTCTGGGTGAACCGATTTTGATGGTTCTTTTTTTTCTGAAAGCTGGCGCTTCTCGAGTGGTGCCATGTAAATTTAATCAAGATCTGATCAGCGGTTTTTGAGTTATCATTAATAATGCGTATTTAATTGACTTCGAATACATTGATCCGATGGTATTGAAGTCGGTTGTTCAAAGTTTTTAATTTTACCACTTGTGTCTTGGAATAAAGTAAAGAGTATTGTATTATACGATAGATGAAACAGACCGGTGACGGTTGCTACGTCAAAGGCGCGAAACATCCACGTCCTTATAGCATTGCGATCGCCAATTCAACTACCAAACTTAGCGATTATTTTAATACATTCCTACAAAGAGCAAAGCCCCTGTTTGATAAGGATTGACCTTTTAATAAAAACTATTACAGGGAGATGATGATGAAGAACTTACGAGTGTATTTAAATGCTTATACAATTTCACGATGGTACGCTGTAATTGTTGCAAAATGCATCATCGTCATTATAATTATTCAAACTTCTCCAGGAAATACCACAAAACACAATCCTGAGCTAACTACATACACTGAATGCCTGTTGCCTTACCAGGTCGTCACTCCATCTGACGGGAACACTCTAGAACCTTCCAATTCATTGGCTGCAGGCTTATATGGTTTTTCTTATTATTATTTTAACTTTAATTTACAGAATGTAACTAGTAACTAGTATATAATGAACATAATAAATAACAGAAAAACAACATGTAACTAGTATATAATTTTGTGCAAAACGTAAAGTTAACTTAAAAGTTACAGCCTACGTAAGTCGCACAGCAAGGCGCAGACCGCGTCTCATTTCTCAGAATGCATGACGTAATTACCTATAACATTAAAATTCAATATTAAAACATGTTCTATTGTTACAAATATGTGTACAATGTCTGTAGTATTTAAAATGTTAAAATAAAAATACAATAACGCTATTTTAAGTATATGTCTATGTCTATCTCAGCCCTAGATTTACCCAAGAGATTTTTTCTTAACCTTCCCATTGTCATGATATATTTTGATCTTAACATATTGACATACTTATGATAAGGCTGCACTCACCGTCCGGCTGCCGTGGAAAGTGATTAATATTTGGCATCGACACATACTCGTATGTGGGCGTTCTACTCTCTCTATAACATTGTTTTGACTTACTGCTTCGTTGATTTATTGATAAGTATTTAGTTCGTTGTGTATTGTCATTACCGTATTGTTAGACACTTTCTCGGCCTTATAATAAAAATAAATTTATAATTAGTCTCGGGTTTCAATTTTGAATCTGTTTCACGAAAGAAGTCCCGCGGAAATACGCAAACTGACATGTAAAGTATGAAGTTTGATAACAAATGTCAAATTTCGCGAAGATTGTGGTGCCGCAGGTAAGGGACTTCTTTAGAGAAGGACTGTTGTCAAACCAGGACGCAGTCAGTCCAGCTAAGATTACTATTCGCAACTTTACACGGTTGACGTACCTACCATACCCGTATAAGTACATCAGTCACACATTACAGCATGTAACAAAAACCTTGTAGTTCCCGTTAAGTGCATTATTAGAATAAGTACTCGTATTCAAACTTAAACAAATAACTTTAATTTAGAAAACTCGACAGTAAAAACAATAAATAAAATTTTAATTAATTTTTATTTGCAAATTACATGTGGTTTTATTACTTTACACTGACACGCGCATCGGTGAAGCGGGTTTTTTGACAACGGTTTTATTCCCCGTCCAATACAGAGTCGGTTTTTACTTTATATTTAATATCCGTTTGCCCACTGAAAAACAGGGCTGTTGTTTTGGCGACAGCATAAGCCGAGTGAGGTCCGTTTGGTTGACGCGCCACAACATACAACATGAGGAATATTTTTTATTTATTTTTTTCACTATAATCTATAAGTATTAAGTACATGAACTTTTAAATTGTTATATCCGTCAAAGTAGTGATTTATTATGTTTACGCGAACACTACACATTTAAATAAAACAAATTTTTACGGATTTCGTCGCGTATATTAACTTGTTTTATATTCCCGACCTTTCGAGTACTTTACAGCACCCATGGTCACGGGGTACTGAGGTGTTCAACGTCCAGATGTGATAGTTAGTCGCGGTTACCATAGATTAAAATTTTAATTTTTTAATTAAAATTTTACATATTGATTTAACTATATTGATACACTAAACAATGCGTCAGTGGTTTTCCTCTTAAATTTTTTTAATTTGATTTTTTATAAATATCTGCGGTTTGGTTTATTTATTTTTAATCTATATATACGAAATAGAAAGAAATATTAACCTTTAAATTATCCGAATAAATTAAGTTTCTCGCTATGAAATCTGTCAAATATTACACCTCATTTTTAAGTAGCGCCGCCCTGGTGGCAGAGAAAGTCGTGGATTTCAAGAAATTTTCATATATCATCTCAAAGCGAAAGCGGAAAATTAGTACGCTTTTATCGTTTAAATATAAATTGTACGATTCATTCAGCTTTTAACTTCTTCATCATCATCATTACATCCCTTCACAAGTCCACTGCTGAACAATGGGCATTTAGCACTAAAGGATTCTAAAGTAAGATAGGTAAACGCGGCGGATCTAAAAACCTTTGTTATAGATTATTACAAATTTTTTTTTACGAAGCAACATGTGAGCGAACGATCTGCCAAAATGAGGTCACTGACCCGTTTGTAAAGTAAATAGAAAAAGCAACGAGTATTTGAAAACGCGCCGCCCACTGCTGCAGTATACGGCTGATCTCTTTTTAATGTTCTAGATTTTCATTGTGTTTAAAATTATGTACCATGATTTTTTTTCTAGCACTCAACAGTTGTATAGTTGATTGTATTTAAGTTAAAAGCCATTACAACCCTTTACAATTCCATAGACCAACGTAGACCAACATCACAACCTTTTACAATTCCATAGACCAACATTACAACCCTTTACAATTCCATAGACAAGCATAGGCCTCTCCAAAGGAATTTTGCAAAACCAAGAGATCAGACGCAAGACTTCACCGTCAACTTTCTGGTTGGATGAGATGGTCCGATTGTGGAAGGGAGAGGGAGGAATGAAGTTATGCAATTACTTCGCGTTGCTACTCAGAATTTCTTGACAGAGAAAAACCCAATAACTAATTTTGGCCCAACCTGGGATTCGAACCCGGACATCACGCTCAGCAGTCGCGCTTATGACTACTAAACCGACGGGCACTTTGTGAGACTTTATAAACCTATGTCTAACAAAAGGCGAAATACATATACAGACACTAGATTTAACTATCTCAGCCAAAGAAAGAAAGGTTCTAATTGATAGATTGCGTACGAGAGGCTGTTGACCGCTGGTTCCGGGTTCTACACCCGACTTTTTACGTGTCGTCGTCTTATCTGTGACGTGAAAACGAATTTTCCTTAATGAACAAATGTCTAGACGGCCGTTTTCACTCGATTTTGACATTCTTTGATGGTTTGATATATAAGAGAGATTACAATTTTGTGTTATCTTCGCATAGTAACGTTTAGATATTTATATTATGAGGTATGTACCTATAGGTACTATTAGTGATTAAGTTTTATTTAACCAGTAAGCCCAGCGGTTTTTTTACTAGACAGTGGCGGCACCTAATACGAGAAAAATGACTTTGCCTTGTGTGTACTATATTGAAGATAGGCCGAATTAAGAGTACCCTGGTCCGACGAACGAACGAAGCGACGAGGCGAATCGATGATGTAAGGTAGGACGTGAAGGAGATGAGAGAGGTACCATTCAGTAAACTATTGTAATATTGATCTTTCCATACATTCATTCTCGACTTCCTCGTTGCCGTAAACGCGATTGTTAGTCATGATGTCCCGGGTTCAAATCCCGGGTCGGGACAAAAATCAGTTAATGAGTTTTACGTCAAGGATTTTTTAGTACCTGCCCGGAGACAGAAAATTAATTGTGTCCACCGCCGTGTCGCGGAAACAACGTAAAGCCGTTGGTCCTGCGCCTGGTCTCTCTCCGGTCGTGTTGGTTTACCGTCAAATCGGATTATGAGAGTGAGGGAATAGAGAGTGCACCTGTGCTTGCGCATACACTTGGGCACTATAATCCTGTCCTATGCCGATGGCTAGTCTCCAGTCCACGGAGGTTGAGGCTGGCCGCCGTGACCGAAATTCGGTCTGTAGGACATTATTGCTGTTATTAGCCTATGAATAGTTCACCGCTGAATGTAAGCCTCCTCCATAGATTTCCTCATACGGGTGGATTCCTCTATAGTTGTCACGCTTGGCAGGCGACTTGGCAACTGTTATTTTATACGAATTTCAGATGCTATCGCGATCTTGTCTTGTACTTGTAATATATATATATATATATATATATATATATATATATATATATATATATATATATATATATATATATATATATATATATATATATATATATATATATATATATATAATAAAAATTATTCTAGTCAATTTCACCACCATTGATGACGTTGAATTTCGTTAATGTATAAATGATTTAAATAAAAATGTAAATAAAAAAGAGACATCTCTTTTTTATTTACATTTTGTATTCATGTAATCGAAATCACCCAGGGGAACGTAATCATTAGCATAATTTTTTTACGCCAGGTCATTTTTGTTTTATGTAGTTTTTTACTGTAGTGTATACTGGTGTAATGAGAGCCGACAATGGGGTCCATTGCTCCCAATGACCAGTCCTGTCTATTCAAATAACATAAGTTTCATCATCGGTAAGAAATGGATGTATGCAAAAAATAGTATAACATGACTTTATCAATGTGGGAGTCAGTTCTTTGAACTAAATTATGAATAGAACTCTGCGTAATCTATTTCAAATCTTAATACAAGGTAGGAATGTTCTAAATCGCATGTGATCTAAAACATATTTCTGCAGTATCTATTTTCGGCATGCATGGAAATCTACGTAAACTAATTAGCATCTTTTTCCTGGGTTTTAAAGTTCTTAATCGTATGTTCGATATAAGAAACTATAGCACTGATGTAAGTATTCAGTTTTAGCTAGATCGTGATCCTTTATCCGATGAAGTTTATGACACGAATAAAGATTGTTTCAGTTACGCCTATACACCTCTCTATATCTATACTCTATACTATATGTATAGAGATATATGAATAATTTTTTTTTTGTAAATTGAAGTAACTGCGTGTAATATTGCATAACTGGCTTCTATTTTCTAAGGGGGTTATTTACATGCCCATGACACATATATAACAAAGTTTAAAAGTTTTGTCTGTCTGTTGGACTGCCCAGACTAATTCAAAAATGGCTGAACCGATGGTGATAGAACCTTACACACACACCAACAGATGGTGCACAAAAAACCTAAAGTATTTTTGTGAAAGCGTAAAATCGATAAAAATATACGTTCATTGACGAATTATTTAAAAAAAATCGTAATGACACCACTTTAATAGCTCGCATCCAGGAGAGGCCGAGGCAGGTCGCTAGTTATACACGTTATTGGTTAAAAGTAAAGTAAAGTAAAGTAAAGTTACAGCCTATATACGTCCCACTGCTGGGCACAGACCTCCCCTCATTTCTGAGAGGGTTTTAGGGCAAGGAAGTGTCCGCCGCGCTACTCCAATGCGTGTTGGCGAACTTCACATGTCTTCGAAATATTTTTTTGTTATTCCTCAGACATGCAGGTTTCCTCAGGATGTTTTCCTTCACCGCCGAGCACGTGGTAAATCAGCACTTAAAATTGCAATTAACAATTTCATTGGTGCCGGTGGGGATCGAACCCGGGTTACTCGCGTTCTGTTATATTTACAGCGAGCGTTAACCATCTGAGCTACCACGGCTCTATTGTTATTGGTTAAATAGAACATAATTTATATTTTAACGAGTAACTGATTATTATTTAACCAAAACAGTGGTAAATGACGCTCTATATTTTGGCTTGGCATATTTCGTCAATGTAATGAACGTCGCGTCGTTGTTTTAAACCCAATACCCTATATGGCAATAGCAGCTTAATGCTGCTGTGTTTTGTATGGTGCGTGTAGAGAATCGGAGACCCTTTTTATTGGAAAAGAAAAATTCCATCTTAGCCCTCACGGCTGACATGGCATCTGCATTTTGATTCGTAAACTAAGATAGATGTGGATGTCTATGGACCCCAGGAACCACTTACCATCAGATGGACTGTGTGTTATCGCTCACGTATCACCCTTATCCCATTAAAAATTAAAATGGTTTCATTGAAAATAATTTTATTTATATAATAAGAATCACAAACAAACAAACAGACCACGGGCCCGTATTTGTTTATTTTTTATTTTATTATATTATTGTTTTTACATGGTTTGTTAAAAATATACACTGCATAGTTGGGACATCTTTTTAGTAAATATATACCTGTGCCAGGATGGCCCGCTCTTCCGTAGAAAATTTCTTAAAAAATTCAAACTTTTTAAAAAATATCTAAAATAATATCTAAAATATCTTAAATAGTTTTTTGATAACAAAACTTAAATTTAATATATAATATAAATAATAACAAAAATAGTTTGTTTGCGTTTATACATCTACATCTTTTCGGATTGATAACCACTGCTTCTATATGCCATTTAACAATAATTCCGAATTTCGGTCATGGCGGTCAATCTCAACAGATACCATATACGAAGGAAATAATTATAGTGCACCAGTGTGTGCCCAAACACAGGTGCAGTCTGTCCCGCACTCTCATAGACCGATGTGGGGGAAATCCAATACGACCGGAAAGAGATCAGGCGTAGTCTAATGGCTAAATGCTTTCCGAGGCGCGGGAGTAAAACACCGCCAACTTCCTGACTCCCGGCTGCTACAGAGAATTTCTTGGTAGAAAACCCATTACTGATTTTGGCCCGACCTGTGATTCGATTTTTTTTGCGCCCGACGCAAATACGGGCAACCCTCCGGAAAGCGGGGGAGGGAGGCGGTGAATGCTCATAGCATATCACGCAGCCGGCTGCGTGGTATGCTCATAGTATACCACGCAGCCGGCTGCGTGGTTATGTGGAGACTTTTACCCACTAAACACCGGCTTTATGGATTGGCTTACCGATCTAACGAGAGATCTCTAAGCTGTATAGGAACGCGACCCTCCTTGGCAGAAAGGAGGGCGCAGATAGAAGTGTGCCTAACTAAGGCAGATTAGGGGATGTGTTATGTAGGCTCGGCCTGAGCCGCCAGGAGACAGATCAGGTCAGCTGAAAGCTTGTTGGGGGTCCGAGAGAGAGTTTCTCTTCTTCGTTCGTCTGCGCACACTATAGCGAGTGTGGATAGGGGCTGCATAGGCAGCTGTCTCGCGAATGAGATGATTTGGGTGGGACTCTGAGGCTTTGAAAAATCTCTCAGAGTGTGATTTAAGAAACTCCTGGATTGTTGGGAGCTCTAAGTCTCGGTGTAGGTTGGCATTACGGACGTAATAGGGCAAGTTAGTGGCCCTACGACAGAAAAGATTTTGAACTATTTGATGTCCATTCATAACTTTGGGTTTAGCATGTGCGAAAATGGGGGCCGCGTAGGTCATGACAGGTCGTATACAGACCTTATATAGGGTTCGCTTGTTGCGGAGAGACATTTTACTGTGTCTGCCCAACATGCTGTTGATGTTGAGCCTACCCATATAAAATCGCGCGGTGCGAGTTACCTTCTTGATATGGGGCTCGAAAGTGAGCCTTGCATCAAGGGTGACGCCTAAGTATTTGGCTTTTGATTGCCATGGGACAGGGGTTCCTAACATCCTGATTGGCGGAGTGGCGGTGAGACGGCGTCATTTATATTCGAAGCAAACGGCGGAGCTCTTCTCCGGGTTTACGTCGATACGCCATTTTTGGAACCAAGCTCCTAAGTCGTTAACTGACTTTTGGATCTTGTTCCGAATCTGTGGCAGTGAGTTGCCTTTAGAGTAAAGGGCTGTGTCATCTGCGAAAAGGGCTAGTTTAACACCGTTCGACGGGATAGGGATGTCGTTGGTAAATAGTATATATAGGAGGGGGGCAAGCACAGAGCCTTAAGGGACACCGGCTTTGATGTGACGAGTAGAGGATAGCGTGCCTTCGTGTCTAAAACGAAAGGTACGATCCTTCAAATAGGAGTCTACAAGGCGGACGAGGCGGTCAGGGAGGCCTAAGTCGTACAATTTGTAGATAAGGCGTTCATGCCAGACTCTGTCGAATGCCTTGGCAATGTCGAAAAAGACCGCGATGGTCTTTTGACGACGAGGATAAAAACCGCTGAGGATATATTCCACTATGCGGTGAACTTGCTGGGGGCACGAGTGGTTGGCACGAAACCCGAATTGTTGAGGGATGACAAGAGGGTCATTAGAGACAGAGAAGAGAGATACTCATTAGAGAGAGAGAATAACTCGTTCGAAGAGTTTGCCCATGGCCTCGAGGAGGCTGATGGGATGGTGATTGGAGGGGAGGGGGTGAGTTTTGCCTGGCGTGGGAATGCCAATGACAGTGGCCTCTTTCCAAGAGGTGGGAAAATAGCTGAATTCGCAGCAGGCGTTGAAGATTATGGCCAATAAGGCGATCACCTGCTCCGGAAAGTGTTTGAGGGCTTGGTTGGAGATGCCATCCGCGCCCGGTGCTTTTTTGGGCTTAAGTCCTTTGATGGTAGATGAAATCTCATCTTTGGACACAGTGTTAGGGTCAGAGGCGGTGAGGGGAGAGTTCCGGCGACGGACCTCGTCCTCCACTAGTTGGATATGTAGGGGGTCAGTGGGTTGTGAGCTGGGAGAGCATTGAGCGGCTACGCTGTCGGCGAAGCACTCAGCCTTTTCTTCGCCCTCGAAGGCAATAGAGCCGTCGGGACGAGATAAAGGGAGAGTATGAGTGATAGCGTCTATCCGGAGGACTCTCGCCATCTGGTAGTACGCTGTGTGAGAGGGAGAGATTTTCTCCATGAGATTGCTCCTTTCGAGGTCTCTGAAGTCTTTGAGGCGGTACGGAGTTTGCGTTGAAGGCGGTGGGCCGCGAGTCTATACTCGGGAGTGGGATAGCGTGCGGCTCTACGGAGGTCAGCTTTTTTGGCTTTGAGCAGGTTGCTAATATCTAGGGGAAGACTAGTTTTAGCAACCGGGACAACCTTTTCATTCTTTAAGAGAGGATGTTATAAGAGAGGTGAGATTTTCGACCGCGGTGTTTATTTTTCCCGTTGTCGAGGACGTCGGAAGAGAGGGTTATCGGAGGGCCGGAGAGTCCATAGCCGAGGCTAGAGACTTTTTGAAGCCCTTCCAGTTGGTTTAGGTTTTGGAAGTGGGAGTTGTAGATGGCTGATGGCCAAGGAGGAGGGATACAGGACGGTGGTCAGATCCTAGATCATCGAGAGACTCGATTGCTCTAAGGTTGAGGGAGACTCCTTTAACTAGAGCAAAGTCTAGCACGTCAGGAGCTTAGTTAACGTTGTCGGGATAGTAAGTGTCAGCGAGGGTGCTGTAGACAGTCAGGTCGAGAGACTGAGTGATATTCAGCAGCATCCTGCCACTACTAGTAGTAGTGCGGCAGGTCCATTCAGTATGCTTGGAGTTAAAATCTCCAAACATAATGACTGAGTTGCCTAGTGCAAGGATGGCCTCGAAATCACTCTTAACGGGGAGGGTTCCGCTAGGGATATAGCAAGAGGCTATAATGATAGACTGGTGTCCAGTCATGGCTAATTTAGTGATAGTGGCTTCCATACTGGTAAGCGTCGGAGTGGGGATGTGGGAGCAATGAAGGGACTTTTTGTAATAAATGGCACTACCGCCGCCTTTGCGGTCGGGTCTGTCATTACGAAGAAGTGAATAACTTTTGATAGAGAGGCCTTTAGAGACCTTAGGGCTGAGCTGTGATTCGAACGCGACCATTAAAGCAACAAAGCAGTCAAACCTGCCTTGCCAAAAAAAGGATGGATAGCTAGAGGCATAACTAATTGAAATGATATCAGTAGCGGCGATCTGTTCCAGCCGCAAGCCCAGTTTAAATAACTGGGATTCAGATAATTAACTCCTTGCACAAATGGGAGCAAGACGGATCTCTTGTTGTATCGAGATGCTAACCTGTACGACAGATTGCATTGCGACGTTTCGTAATCAATTTTACAGCGACATTTTATTAAAAAGTAATAACTATGAAATTTAAATTTATTATTTACAAATTTATTCCACTTAAAACTGTTAAGTTATCCGTCTAATAAATTATAACCTGACTAAATATAAAAGTTAGACGATTAAACTGTTTTATTCAAACTACTGTACTTTTTAAATTTGTTGTATTTTATCCTACGAATAATTTTTATTTGATGATTGAAAAATTGCCCCTTGTTTGAATTTATTTGATTAAAAGAAAAAGAATGAATGATTTACTCGTTAAATATTGTTTTATGTCGTGAGCTTCGACTGCCTCGTGTCTAGCTTATTTGTACATAGTTAGCGTGAATGCTAAACATATGGTCTTGGGTTTGAATTCCGGGTTGGGCCATAATGCTGTTGGGCTGTTTCGGTCAAGAAATTCTGAGTAGCAGCTCGGATGCAGAAAGCTGACGATGTTTCACCCCTGTGTCTCGAAAAGTCCGGCGGCTATGCACCTGATCTCTTTTGGATCATGGAAAATTTAAAACAGAGAGTATCGTTGCACTCCATATTGCTTGCATACATATTTGAGACTGGTTACCGTAACCGTAATGCGGTCTGGAGGACATTTTTATAGTGTGGTGAGCTAAATCAAAAGTACTTAAAAGCTTAAATCCTACAACGAATCTTACAACTATATTCGGTAATATCATACAAGCGATGATATAATCGAAGATTGATACAAATCACAAATACTGTGGCATTAACAATCGATCGATACAAGAAAACCAATTATAATATTCTTGGTTTCTCCTTTATTAACAGTTCTGTCCAGGATGTCAATACACTACACGGAATAAACAGACTCCCAGCGGGTCTCCGTCCCTTTGTTGTCGGCTGCTTTGTCTCCACACATTCGAACTAAACGATTTGGTTTGCATTCCTAATGGGTATAGCAAATGAATACTTTGCCAGTTATTTATTCTAGTTATAATGTGAGTGAGTGTATTCAAGACAAGAAGAAAAAGTCTACTAGACTTTTGTTAACCTGAATAACAAACTTCCTCCTTTTAAAAGACCGGCATCGTACAGGCAATTCCGCTTGTGCTGCAGTTGTTCATCATCGGCGGCGGTAGGCACCTACCATCAGGTGAGCCACATGCTCGCTTACCCCTCCTTCTACATCCTCTGCATCATCACCGGTTACCATCGCTTGCTTGGAATAGATTAAAAAAATGACCTAATCAACAATCATTGAGTGCACACTAAATCTGCGTACGTAGTATGATCGCGACGTTCTCAGGTGCACCTACCTTGCCGAAATGCGCGCCCTGGTTATCGACCTCGCGGCCGTTAAACTGGTCGCAACCGCTCTGAGAATTTTTAAGGTGCCTGCGCGACTTACGTACATGTCCTTCGTCCACTGATTATAATAAACGTTGAATGTACCAGAAACTTCGGAACGACGTTCTTCCGCACGGCGAAAATGTTTTTCATTCTCCCCCACACGAAGTGACGCTTATACCAATAAGACGAGATATTACACTATGTATTTATACGTAGTAGAGTCATGCTATAGCTATATTATGGTTGTACCGTCGGCTCGAGCTATAAAGGACCACGGTTTCACAGAATACCAGCGTAAAACAGCTTAATGCTGCTTTGTTTCGTATAGTGAGGGTAGAGAACCGGAGAACTTTTAACTGGACACAAGGCATTCTATCAGATGTGTTATCACCCCTAAGGACAATATATATATATATATATATATATATATATATATATATATATATATATATATATATATATATATATTGTCCTTAGGGGTGATAACACATCTGCATTTTAATCATTAATCGAGAATGGACGTAAATGTCTATGGGCCACAGAAACCACTAAACATCATGTGGACTTTGTGCTCGATTGTCACCCTGAGTCTGTACAAAAAGGATTATAATTGTAGTCTTAATACACCATTAATCGAATAACCAAACCGTATTACTAAATTTTAATACAGGGTAGATAATATATGAATAATAAAATACAGTTCGACTTTTAACGTGGTAAGGCACGTTATAGAAGGTCATCACAGCATGAGTTGCGGTGTAATAGCAACTAACCTAATGATCAAATCCAAGACCAATAAATTTATGGTCTGAGACTCATTAGGAATCAGTTTTGAAATCAATAACTACTGAGCCAAGCAGTTGGGAAAAAAAGGTAAGTAAAGTGTGTAAGTCCACTACTGAAATTAGCCCTGCCCTAGCACTAGCACAAAGTATATTCGAGCCCAACCTCCTTCTTCTCGCTCACCTTACTAGGTCCTTAAGAACTCTCCCATAAACTAACACCATACACCAGAATATTACCTGAAAACTTTTCTTCACCATAGGTTGTCTATATCACTACTTGGTTAAGATTGCACTGAGTAACCCTAGAATCGTCTATATCCCTATATCATCGGAATACTGTATCTATATCAAATTTTAGGTCTAATGCAATGGCGTGGTTTATAGCATTAATCTTGTAAAACTTGTTTATTTTGGGTTTACGAACACTCATTCCACCTAATGCACTAATATAATGTAGTGTCTTTTCTGGATGCTAAAAGCATATTATTGTACCTACAAATTATTCTTCAAAATCTTCGTTTTTTTATTTTTTATTTTATAGGATAGGATGACAAACGAGCACACAGTCCACCTGATGTTAGTGGTTGCTGTGGACCATAGACATCTACATCTATCCTCGATTACGAATCAAAATGCAGATGCGTTGTCATCCTTGAGGACTTAGGTGGAATGCCTTGTCTCCAGTAAAAAGGGTCTCCGGTTCTCTACACTCACCATACGAAACACAGCAGCATTAAGTATTCTATGAGAGCGTGGTCCTTCCCCGGTCGAGACGACCCATTCGTGCTACAACTATACCACTAATAAAACTGCAGCATGGCTCTACCACGTAAAAGTCGTTTGTTCGTCGTTCAAGACATTTTAAATAAACTGATTAAAACAGGTATTCATTGACAAACATGTCACATGATATTTAAATAAATTGATCAATAAATTATAAAATGTGGTTTGTTTTAATAAGGGAAAGAGTAAGTTAGGAGTAGTTAAAATACTTGTGTTAAATCATTAAGACAAGTATTTTAAAAATGGTCTCCATCATTACAAGTCCTGATCTAGTTTATACGTTAATAAGAAATCAATCCAACTGCAAAAACATACCGTAATTTCCTGTCTTGGAAACTTTAGTTTCTCAATAGGTTTACGTGACGTAAAGCTAGTAAGCTGATAGTTTTCACTGAATTTATAATTATTTATAGAATAAGAGTGACAATCTAACACATAGTCTGCCTCATGGTAAGCTTATGCTTGTGTACTATAGATATCTACATCCATTTTCGACTAAGAATCAAAATACAGATGCGTTGTCACCCCTGAGGACTGCCTCTTTTGCAATAAAAAGGATCCCTGGTTCTGTACACTCACCACACGAAACGCAGCAGCATTTAAGCTACAATTCACGCTGGTATAGTATGGTACACATTAGTGCTACAACCATAGTATAGCTGTGGCATGACTCAACCACGTGTAAAAACTAAAACTAGTTAACTACATGATCATGATCAGAGGTTGACATAGGGTAAAGGCTCATAAATAAGGTGGAGCATAAATTATATCCATCTCGTCGTTTCGTAGTTTGAGTTTGTTTAATGGTTGGATCTATTGATATCAGCTGATAACTGAACTAGTTTACCTAAATGTGACCGTGGGTGCAGGAAAGCACCCGAAACGGGACGTAAAAATAGTTTAAATTAAATGCAACAAAATTCTTAAAAGCAATTTTAATCAATGTGTAGTGTTCGCGTAAATATAAGAAATCATTATAGTCGAAATATCACCATCATTATAACAGCCCCTCATATGTTCACCGCTGAACGAAGACCTCTATAAAGGAGCCATATAGCACGGTCATGAACCACCTATGTCCATCGATTTTCTAGGGGCGACTCCATCTTGTGGGAGGCGACCTTACACTTCCCTTACCAGTACAAGGCTGCCTCTCGAGAACCGTTATTTCTTTAGAACACTGACATTTGGGATATCTTAGAAAATAGGGAGTGGGGCATATGAGGAAGCTCCTGGGTTTGCTGCTGCATTGGAGTTTCAGTCAAATGAGGCTCATGAACAAATTGCCTTATCTGCTTACCCGCATATAAAAGTGAAATGTCATGCATGATTCAATGAGTTTATTGCGAACGAACTGTAAACGTATTTATTTGCCACTTTATATCTATATTAATGCAGTAACCGATAAAATTATTTAGTGTACCCGTTTCAAAATTTTACATTCCAAGTATTTTATTATTTAAGTGTTGTTTTTATGTCTTACATATCCTATTTATTTTTAACTGTCTTTTATCGTAAACCTTTAAAGTACATTTAATTCTTGTACATCTTCAGTTTTCTTGTTTCTTTGTATTAAAAAAAATTCTAAGAGAATTCAATTTTTATTTTTATACAACTGAACCAACTGACAAACGAAATTACGGTGCACCTGAAGGTAAGTGATCACTGCAACCCATGGATAACTGCAACTAACTACAAAGAAGGAAGGAAACATGTGTTGTCAGTTTGAAGACTAAGATAGAATGCCTCATAGTCTATAACTATACTGAACAGTGCAAGCACTGCCATTCGACGCCAGAAAAAAACGAAAGATGTGGTACCTACACAGATGGAATTTCAGGCAGAAAAGAAATCCAATCACTAGGTGATTCGTTTCCTCCGTTTATACAAATTTTTGTGGTTGTAAAAAAATCAGTTGTATTATATTTTGTGTTTTATAGTTATATTATAATTGTAGCAGCAATGAGTCGGCTCGACCGGGGAAGGACCACGCTGTCTCAGAATACCAGCGTAAAATAGCAGCTCAAGGCTCCTGTGTTTCCTATGGTGAACGTAGAGAACCGGAGACCTTTTATACTGGAAACGAGGCATCCCATCCTCCCAAGATTCCATCTCAGTCCTCGGTAATGACCACGCATCTTCATTTTGATTCTTAATTAAGGGTAATTATATAAATATCTATGGGCCACAGCATCCACTTACCATCAGATGAAATGTGTGCTAAGTTGTCATCCTTATGCTATTTAAAAAAATTGAGCTGCGGGGGTGGGGCAATTTTTTCTATTCCGATATCTTTATGGTCAAAGTTTGATTCTTTTAGTAAAACCCACCATATTTCGTATTTAATTGGTCACCGTTGACGTTCCACTCGGAAAAGGTATATGGTGTGTTTGTGTTTGCCAGAAAACTCCAGCGCGCTATTAACATGACTTCTGGAAACCAGAAATAGCTGAAAAAATCAACGATAAGTTCAGTGGGTTGGCGTAATATTTTCGTTGGAGTTCCTTCACCCGGCCGTGGGTGGCTTCTACTCCGGTTCGCAAGTTTGACTACGATGACTCAGGCGTTAACTCGCTAACAGTTTTTTTTTAAATGACATGTTGTCAATTGTCACTGCATCTTATTAAAAATACATGTGTAGTCAGCAGCCTACGTACGTCCCACAGCTAGCAGGCATGCAGTAATTTGAGTCTTCTCGCTGCTCTAGTTCGAACTGTCGGTAGTCGTAAATATGGGAAACTACGAATAAATTATACAATATAATTTAAAATGTTAATTTACCATGTAGTGGCGATGTAAGGATATCCACTACCCCCATATTATCCCGTGGGTGTCGTAAGAGACGGCAGAGGGAAGCAAATCAGGGGAAGGACCACGCTCTCACAGAATACCAGCGTTAAATAGCAGTTAAATGTTACTGTGTTTTGTATGGTGAGTGTAGAGAACCGGAGACCATTTTTACTTGAAACGAGGCATCATCATTCTATCTCTATATTCGATCCCGTCTTAGTCCGCAGGGTTGGCAACGCATCTGCACTTCGATTTTTAATTAAGGATATATGTAGGTGTTTGTGGGTCACAGCATACCATCAGGTGGACTGTGTGCTCGTCTGCCACCCTTGTTCTATAAAAAAATATTACTGTCTCTATTTCTTAACGAACTTCAAGAAGGGGCTATATTATATTCCACTATACAATTTTATTTTTAAGTTATCTCTAAGTTCAGTAAATCGATTCAGCTAATGTTTCATTTACTGTAAGAGTTTATTACAGCAGTGACCCCATTTAAGTTTCAAGTATGTAGTTTCAAAGATAGCTGCCGTTTTCACAAGTTACAAAAATTTGTATAACAGGAGGGCTGCTTTTCCGCCCGGGAGTACATCTAGGTGGACACCACCCCCTTCTCTATTTCTGCTAACAAACGACAGTATCTGCACTGCTGTGTTTCGGTCTGGAAGGTAAAGAGAGCCCGTATAATAACGGGCTATAGGACAATCCAGTCGCGGATCGAATTCCTGTAGGAACTTCACCGCACGTGGACCGAGATCGTTCTCACGTGGACGCGAGCCGTTAATTACAAATGGAATCATCATTGTTTAAAAATTAAGATTATATATAATTAGAATTAAGAAGGTAGCACCGACTGGGGGGGACTGTGATGATTCGATCCCATGAATCATTCTCATGTTTAATAAATCTCAGCAAATGAAAGGTGTGATATGTAGTTACTCGGCATTCAAGTTGATACCGTAATCTTTCCAGTCCAGCAGCTTGAACATGTCTTCCAATGCAGTGAAGAGTTTCGGGGATATGACGTCACCCTGTTTTACACCTCTCTTTAGTTGTATAGGTTTCATACTATGGTTCTGTACTCGGATATATGCATCGAAGCCTTACTGATAATTGAAAAAAGGTAGTTGCAAAATGAAGATCTGTATACATACATAATAGTTTCTTATGTTTTATACATACCTATAAATATATTCTGAAATACATAATGTACACATATGGATAAAATAATAAATATAAAGTAAAATAATTAAATAAAACATATTTTATTTATAATAAAAAGGAGTTATCTATTGCCACTGAGATGATTCTGCCATATTATTTACGAGATGTTTCCGAGCTTTGGATATGAACAATAAACGCTTTCTGGTCCACCTGATCATGAAAATATACATAAAAAAATAATTTTAGCGTCTAGTCTTTTTATTTTTCAATCCCCTTTACTGATACTTTACACCAGTAAATATGTGCCTGTCTTGAACTTGTGGAGTTTTTTTTCATGATCACTCTGTTGGAGATAACGTAGTTTTACTCTTTAGAATCATTACACTTAACGTAATTTAAGGAATTTCTATTAAATAAATAATATTTAAACTTATTCAGTTTTATCCCAAAATATTTATATTAGTACTAGTTTAAAACGGGACTAAAAGATTTAGGTTTTTGTCACTGAGGACTATGATGGAATGCTTCTTGACCAGTCAAAGGGTCTTCGGTTCTCCTCACTCATATGAAATGCAAGGTTTGTCACAGTATTAACGTTAATACTTGAATTAAAATGTGTACTTATCTTATTATAAAACAAATCCTATATCCATCCTATATCCTATATCCGTTTTTATCCGATTCCATCCGTTAGTTTTGGAAGTTTAACTTTAGTACCAGATAAGATAATACTTGAATTAGTACATGCTGAAGGCGATGTCTAATATACAGCGATTTATATGAGTCCGGGCCATAGATATAATAACTGTGCATCCACTGATTAAAACGTAAAAATATATTAGCGTATTTTCAATAACTAAACGAATTAATTTATCTATTTTTTATTAATTAATCTAGAAAACTTCTATTTTTCCACCGACAACAGGTATAACATAAAAGCTGTATTGTCCAAAACGTAGCGACCTCCATAAATACAGTGCAATGCTAGAGAGACCCGTTCACTTTTAATCATTATAATATATATATATATATATATATATATATATATATATATATATATATATATATATATATATATATATACGATATGGCTATTGCTGTCCGTCTGCCTTCGAAGGATTTTTTTTAATTTTATTTATTTGTGCAGATAAATAAAAGATGACAATGTTTCTGTACTTTTTAACTGGAAACAAATAAAGGACACAATTATACTTGAGCATAAAGCAGAGCAGCTATTATATGGCTGTAAAACTAATGGGTCGACTCTACCGGAAAACGACCACGCTGTCACAGAAAATCGGCGAAAAATAGCAACTCATTGTTATTGTGTTTCGTATGGCGAATGAAGAGAACCGAGAGACCGTTTGTACTAGAAATTAGGCATTCCATCTTAGTGCTCAGGTATGACAACGCATCTGCGCTTCTTGCGCATCTTGCGCAAGGAAAGAAGTAGAATAGAATTAAGGAACAAGAGAGCGGACACAATTCAACTATTAGTAACAGGATGTTGAAGCCTATAGATATTTACATCTTACGTCAATTATGAATCAAACTGTAGATGCGATGTTACCACCGAGGACTAAGATGTGAAGATGATGCTTCTTGACCAGTCAAAGGGTCTCCGGTTCTCCTCACTCATATGAAACACGAGTATTATGAGTGTCGACATACAAAGGAGACTACCTTGGTTAAATTTGATACATAGGCATAAAGCTGCAGCACTCATCATTCATTTAGAGGGATTTCTCGAATCTTCGACGCTGCTTTTCGTCGCCGTTCTGGATATTTACATCATCTCATCATCTCTTACGAAAGGTGTTAGTGGATTATTTCTAAATTTACCTTTAAATGGATTAAATGAAAAATTCCACTTCTGAATATAGCCTCCACCACAGATAGGCTCATAATGAGGGTGTTTATCATAGTTTTTACGCTTGGCTGGCGCGCTAGCAACTGCAGTTTTTTTTTCATTATAATGAGATGTTAACAAGAAGATGCTGCTGCCCATATCCTGTTTCATTTTCCCTATGTTACAAGTAGCGGCACGTAAGTCTAGCGCTGAATGAAACGTGGAGGGGACGCGTACGAATTGAACTGCACGAATGCGACTGGGGAGCCAATCAGCGCCTGCAAGCGATACGCACGAGCCAATTAGCCCGACTTACGGCCAATAATGGTCATCGCTAGACTTTCGTCTCGCAAGCTATACCTCTTATATCTTTTACTTAACGGTGACTACTATTATAATTTAATTAATTTTATATAATAATAGGCTTGGTTCTTAAGTCGACTTTTTATTCTGAACAGACAACGCCTGGATTATAACGTTGTATTTGTGAAACTAGTTTGCTTTAAATGGAAAGCGAAAGTACTTACCCTGAACTGTACGGCTTACATAGAGGCGTATCAATGCAGGCGACATTTAATACGCAATCAATAATTATATGTTGACATTTATGCAACGCGCTGTATTGAGAGGAACTACGAGCAGGAAGCAATTTGAACGTCATAGCGACACGCATGTAATCCTCGAGGGGTAGGTAGAGTTAGAGCAGTGACCTACTAACTTTTAGACAAAAAATACGAGTTTAAACTAAAAACTGTGAAAGAAGTGATTGGTGGCTAGCCTCAACATAATCACAAACACAATATCTTACTAGTCGGCTTATACGACATGCTGGGCAAGTAATACAGTTAGCCCATTCTTTATTGTTATAACTCCCACATAAACATGGGACCTATGAGTCCCAGAGCAAAATTATCAGATCTGCTGCTATCTCGTTTTGCCGAACGATCTAGCTTAAAAATCGAAAGATACAACTGCGACTGTTTATATCAATGAAAATTTGAGGATTTAATCATCTCGTATGCTCCTGTTTCCATCCTCAAGAGTGGTCCAAGTTTTTTTAAAGAAATTATAAGGAGGCCATAATGGCTATGTCATTGTCTTTATTTTATTTTATGTGTTCATTTATTTTGTTTACTAAGTGTCTGAAAGCGGCGGCATAACTAAGCAGATTTGGTAATTTTAGAAGGTTTATAGTTTTTAAAATAATAAATATATTATATCAAAACATATCAACATGGCAGAGACGGATATAAATTGTATAGTAAAAATATTTGCTCTAATGAGAAAACGGACGAATACGTACAAATGCCAAGCGGGATTTAGTCCATACAAATGGACTAAATGCCGCTTTGATATCCTCTTATTGAGTGACGTGTGAAGCCAGAAGTCTGAACTCAAATCTATCAGGTTGGTGATGCATAATTGTGAAACTCTTTAAAGTAATGATTAGCAGTCGGCACCTAGGTTCACTGTTTACTCTTATGAGCTGACGTAGAAGAAGAAGCAAGATATGTCGCAAAATAATAGCCCTCTTATAACTGCTGGAAAATTAAGACACACTAGATAGTAGATTCTTAAGGATTTTACTTTATACAATCAAAATTTCCTAATAACGAAAGATGTTGTCCAGAGCGAAATCTGTCACAATAGGAGTTAATTGATTTTACGAAGTTAAGTTTGAAAAGTTTGTTGTTTAAGTGGTTGGAATTCGAAGATTTCTAATCCGCGATGAGTTAACGACACAGGTAGTCGTTCCCGCCGCTCATTTTAGCAGAGTTTTCCTCACGACAATTCCCCACGTCATTCACTCAACGCCCGAATAAAACTTCCACATGTGACGTAATACGTCAGAAACAATGACATAAAAAGATAGACGCTTTTGAAGGAAACTGAACTTTTAGTCCTGATTATAAAGTTGAAAATGCAGTGACAGTTGTGCGCAAAGAGGGTTTAGTAATTAAAAGTCGATACGGTGAGAGTCACGTGAAGTTTTTTGTCGGCATTCTTTAAAGCTATTAGCATCCAGGCGGTTTTTGACTTGTCGCGATTTAAAACAGAATGGGCCTAATGTATTTTTAGTTTATTAATAATATAATAATAATAATAATAATAATTCATTTATTGCATTACTGTGTACAAGTTGAAGATGACATAATATTATAGGTATCAACAGTTGCCTCATCAGGCGTGCAATAGATTTACAATGTTCATAAACATAATATATATACTATTTACATTTAACAGATTACATTTTTGCAATTTTCATTTAACAGATGATAGATTTACAATTAACTTCTAAGATAAAATATTAAAAAAATGCTTATAGATATAATTATAACAAAGAACACGATATTAACTTAAAATTATAGAATTCATTTAGCGTATAAAACGTATGTTCCACCAACCAGTTTTTTAAATTATGTTTGAATTTGGGTCCTTTTATTGTTTTAATACTATTGGGTAAGTGATTAAATACTTTAATTGCTGTTATGTATGCACTTTTATCAAACAATTTATTTTTAATTTGAGGTAGATATAAATTGTTTACGTAGCAAGGGCGTAAATTTTGCCGTTCCGAAAGTTTCGTTCTGAATAAATCGCAACTATTTCTAATAAATAGGCACAACTCTAAGATATATATTCCAGTTAAAGTTAAAAAACGTTTTTCTTTAAATAAATTCCTCAGGCTGTCTCTATTTGTTTTACGGTATATGATGCGTAAACATCGTTTCTGTAGTATAAACGTTTCATTTATGTTGGTTGAATTACCCCAAAAAATTATACCATAGATTAACAATGGATAAACATAACCATAGTACGCATTTCTAGTAACAGATTCAGAGGTTGACCAAGAAAGTATTGAAAGAACATAGCAATAACTCGATATATATACTCGATATATCGAATATTATTCGTATATAGTATATAATATAATGACCGTATATCATTATGCCCTACCCTGTAATAGTGACGTAAGAATAGAGTAGAATCATTTTTATTCGAAGTATCATGTTAGCTTTTACCACTAGTTCACGAAAATCCTCTGTCCTTATAAATTTTTGTAAACCACAATACAGAAACATCAATTTCAGTTAAAACTAATTAAAGTATGTACAATAGGCGGTCTTATCACTCTGAAAGTGATCTCTTCCAGACAACCTTTTAGAAACAGCATTCAGGAAGCGTTTACCTCATTCGCAGGAGTTATTTGGTTAGGGGTTATTAATAGTTACATCATGTACTTTATAGTAGTTTAATAACTCTTATTGAACAATTTTAGCGTAATTTTTATTTTTGATGGTATAAGCGTATGTCCTCCAGACTGAATTTCGGCCACGGCGGCCTGCCTCAACGGAAGCTAGCCTTCGGCGCAGGACAGGATTTTAGTGCCCAAGTTTATTCGCAAGCACAGGTGCACTCTCTCACACGACCGGAGAGAGATCAGACGCAGGACCAACGGCTTTACATGCTTTCCGAGGCACTGGGGTGAGACACCGCCAACTTCTTGACTCCGGACAACTACTGAGAATTTCTTGACGGAAAAACTCAATTATTAATTTTCTGGTCCGACCCGGGATTCGAACCCAGGACCTCATGATCAGCAGTCGCACTAGTACAACCACTAGACCAACGAGGTAGTCAGTAGTAATAAAAGCGTATACATTGCCCACGAAGTAATGGAGAATGAACGAATAGACTCGTTGGAGTCGATAACTTGGTTAAGCTATGCTGCATACATATTACTAGTATAATAATAGGTTGTAATTGTAGGCTCGACCGGGAAAGCACCACTCTCACACAGAATACTAGCGTAATACAGTAGCTTAATGCTGTTGTATTTCGTATGGTGAATATAGAGAACCGGAGACCCATTTTATTGGAAAAGAGGCATTTCATTTTAATCCTCATGGTTGACAACGCATCTTGATTCGTAGTTGGGGATAGATGTAGATGTCTATGGGCCACAGCAACTACTTGCCAACAGGTGGACTGTGTGCTCGTTTGTCGCCCTTAACCTATAAAAAAGACTAACCGGTATAAGATAATCCTTCACCCGCTTTTTTAAAGGTTTGGTAAATCCAGACAGACATATCATCAATGTTGGTATAACCATCCAATTAACGGCTAACATAAAATACTAGCTAGTACTCGCTCGCTTCGCTGGGCGCACGGGTGTACGATAATAACGTAGATATACGAGTATGTTAAGAGTGAGGGTAGCTTTCTAACAAGCGGTTAAACTCCCCCACTCGAACAAGCAGTATAGAGAACTGCTCAGACTACTTTGGGTCATTAGACGGGTGTCATTTGATGTCGTCATTCTGTCCGTCGTGATAATGCCTTTAGTACCAGCAAAGAATTTTTTTTTATGGGACTGTGGTAAAATCCGTTCTTAGTGAGTGTCTACATTCGGACATATTTTTTCTAATAGAAGAGGGGTAAACGAGCAGAGGCTCACCTGATGGTAAGTAACTACCGTCACCCATGAATAACCGCAACAGCAGTGAAATTGCAGACGCGTTGCTGGCCTTTAAAAATAAAGTAAGCTCTTTTATTGAAAGGTCGTATCGGTTCGGAAAAATCGCCAGTGGTGAACAATTCCACAGAGAAGTTGTACGAAGAAGAAAACTCCTAGTAAAACGTACAGTGGTTGGCCGCCAAGCATACAGATGGTGAGGATGGTATCTTGAATTTTGACACGATATGTGTTCATGAAATTTGGCAGCTGGGATTAATCCTAACAATTCCTCAGAGCACTCTCCGTGGTAGATGCGATAGAAAACGCAAAGGGATGCAACATCCCTACGCAGCGCCAGTGAATCAAGCCGACCAGAAAGAACTCGGTCGTCGACGATTAGATCCGCTCTGTGCTGGATGCGGTCAAGTGGAAGGAGCTGGCACTGGAGTGCTCCGGCCCATAGATGAGAACAGTATTCCAAGTGAGGCCAACTTACGCTAGGCGATGTGCCGGCATGCCATACTGTCTCGCTCAACTGTGCATGCTAACAACAACAAACAACGAGTAACTATACTAAACTTCGAGTCAATCGGGCGCATAGTTTTAGAGATATCGTGATGAGTAAGTCACTAAGTCAGTCAGGAGTAAGTAAGTAAGTCAGAAGGAGTCAAGTGAGACTTGTGATGTGGAGCAGCGTCAAAGTTGCGAGACGTCTGGTACTGGTCTGATTGTCAATCAATCTGCCAAATGAGGTGGCTAATCCTCCTTCAAGAGGAGAGGTCCATGTACAACATTGGACTTAACTTCAAAATAAAGCAACAGCTTACTTAAGTACGTCCCATGGCCGTATAGAGGCGGCGGAAAGGACTCCACTTCTCACATCATCACTCCTGCTTGGTAAAAGGTGACACAGAGAAATGATGCAGAAGATCCCGATAATAAATCAAAAAAAGCTAGCTAGCTCAATTGCGAAGCGTAGCAACTATGGCAAATTCCCCCCTTCGAGGCAATCTATGGCAAGTCCTATATTCAACAGTGCACTAATTCGCTGTAATGTTGATGATGATAAATATTTTTTGTTTATAATGATTACTACCTTGTTTGCACTTATTAATTATCTTAATAACAGCATACGAATTTTCAATACATTATTTGATCACAAAATAAATTATAACAACCGCAAAGAAATTAACGGACAGCGAGATCGGAACATCGGCGAGCATGATTGACGACATTTCAAACACGGAGCTCGCGAAACGACAGTTATCCTTTACATCGGTCTATAGTGAAAGCAGGAAGGATTGTGTTTGACGCGCGCGCTTAAGCGGACCACATATTTTCAGTGCTCTGATTTAAGGTATTGAAACCGCACTGCCAATTATTTATCTGTGCCGTGCTCCGGTGCTGTCGCCATGGCAACGGACGTGCAAATGATACGATGTTTTTTTTACGAAGCTCGTTAAGGTACCACTAACGGAACGTAAAATTGACATGTGAAACGTTTTTATTTCAAGGAGAGATGAAAAGAAAATGTTTCCAAGCGTCCATCCAGGTTGATGCCACGTTCAGCCCTATTTGTGATTTCAAGTAGCAGTACACGTATTGCTATGTCCCAGCTTCTGGCATGAATCACAGACTTTTAATTATCTTCTTATCTTAATCACAGACTCTTAATTATCTTCTTAACTTTAGGGATGACAACGTTTCTAAAATTCAATACTGAGCATTATTAGTAAATTTTTAAGTTAAAAAGTTAAAGTTACAGCCTATATACGCCCCACTCCTGGGCACAGACCTCTGATCATTTCAGAGAGGGTTTTAGGGCAACGAATAGTCAGCCCCGCTGCCCCAATGCGTGTTGGCGAACTTCACATGTCTTCGAAATATTTTTTCTTATTTCTCAGACATGTTTTCTCACGATGTTTTCCTTCACCGCCGAACACCTCCTCAATCAGCACCTAAAATTGCAATTAACAATTTCATTGGTGCTGGCGGGCATCGAACCCGGTTTGCTCGCGTACTGTGAAATTTACAGCGAGCGCTAACCATCTAAGCTACAATGATTATGAATTCTTGGTAACCTGCAATTATTATGTACAAAGTACACGGTTCAAACAAGACGAAAATGGTTTAGTAAATTGATGCTTAAATGTAATAAGTAGCGTACTTACCCAGATAGATGCCTAGGCATTCAAGTGTCTTAGGAATATAGAAAGACCCATAAAAATAATCCTTATTATTTTAACAACGTTGTCATGGAATACAATTGTAGAAATTTATACATGTAATATAGTAATACATGTAATGTTACAATTTTAGTAGGGCAAGTGACAGGCCAGCAGTGAAGGCTTTCACTGCTGGCCGTATGAGGACGCTCAAGGTCGCTCAGCGAGCTATGGAGAGGGCTATGCTCGGAGTTTCTCTGCGTGATAGACTCAGAAATGAGGATATCCGCAGTAAAACCAGAGTGACCGACATAGCCCAACGGATTAGTAAGCTGAAGTGGCAATGGGCCGGCCATATAGCTCGAAGAACCGATAACCGATGGGGAAGAAAGGTTCTCGAGTGGTAGCCTCGTACCGGTAGGCGTAGTGTAGGGCGACCCGCACTAGATGGAGTGACGACCTGGTAAGACATGCAGGAAGTCGATGGATGCAGGTGGCTCAGGACTGTGCTTTGTGGCATTACTTGGGGGAGGCCTATGTTCAGCAATGGACTTGTGAAGGGCTGTAATGATGATGATGAAGTGACAGGAATCCGGATGCTGCGGATCCGGTTATTCGCAACGAGGCTAGAGGTGCCTAGAAAACTTTACAGCTGGTGTGGTAAAAGGCGACTTAGGCAAAAACCGAGCAGATATTATCCCTTCCAAAGTTGGATATATCTATCTTGCATTTATACAAGATAGAATATATCCAGACCGGTGATGGAAACAGGCCTCAAAGTCCCATGACGCTGGTGTTGCAATCCACTAATACGTCCTAGATAGATAGGCATCTATGTAACGTGGGGTTGTTTTAACGAGTAGTGGACTGTTGATGAGTTGATGAGAAGGAAGGAAAAGAGCCTTTTACATGTTCGATTCATTTATTTGCAATAATTAACAAACCTAGCACCGACACACAATTCCATAATTACGTCGGCGTTCCGTAAAAAGAAAGTCCATTTTCTTCCGAAAGCATTTAATTGCCGAACTATAGACGGTCGATCGCGCGGCGTTCGCTACACAATTGACAGACCAAGTGTACTGGCGATCGATCTCACATCAGCCCACATATGCAGACCGTGAGGTACTCAGGCTTCACTAATGCAAGCGTGCGGTTCCAGCCGGCCGATTTTATCTGAACGCCTGCTACATTGTAGAGCGCGTAAATAGAGCATATTGCTTCGACAATTAGGTCTTACAAATTGCTTTTCTAAAAGTTTTAGGTTTGAATCCCATTGTAGCAAGTATATGTGTATACTTGTGTATTTTAATATGTTCCCAGCAGTCTATAGAAGCTAAAGGAAGAAACTTAAGGTCATCTTCTGTTCAAGCGGACATCTTCATAATCCACTGGATTAATCGTCCATCAGCAAACGATTCAATTGAAGGTAAGGTCATGGTGTTGGAACTGGTCGATGCTCATACCCTACATACATCTATCATCTATAATCTATCCTCCAATACGAGTCAAAATGTAGATGCGTTGTAAGTTACTATTAAAAAGATTAAGCTGCTAGTTTACGCTGGTATTCTATGAATTCAGCAATCTAAATAAATTTAAAATCAGATGTAGAGTTTATTAGTAATGTGTAGCCATCGCAGGTGTCATCTACGCAGGACAGGATTATAGTGCACAAGTGTACGCGCGAGCCCAGGTGCACTCTATTCTCTCACCCTTATAATACGATAGGACGGTAATCCAACACAACCAGTCAGATCGGTCGTACGATCAACAGCTTCACATGTTTTCCGAGGCATGGTGGCGAAACATCACCAACTTCCTAAATCTGGTGCTATTGAGAATTTCTTTACAGAAAGACCCAATAAGGGATAGCCCCAGATCTCTTTTTATACCATAAGGGTGATAAGCGAGTACACGTTCCACCTATTGGTAAGTTCATGCTCTGGCCAATAAACATCTACATCTATCCTCGATTAAGAATCAAAATGCAGATGCGTTGTCACACCTGAGGACTGAGATGGAATGCCTCGTATCCAGAAAAAGGGGTTCCCGGTTCTTTACACTGACCATGCGAAACACGGCACCACTGAGCTGCTATTCTTCTTTTTCTGGTATTCTTGTGAGAGCGTGGTCCCCCCCCCCCCCCTACGGTCGAGTCGAACCATTCGTGCGACAACCATAATATAGCTGCAATATGGCTCTACTACGACCACTAGCCAACGAGGCAGTCCAGAATATACTATACATTAGCGCATAGATACTTGCGGCTATCCTCGATTAAGCAACAAAATGCAGATTCGTGGTCACAGGTCACCTTAAACTGCACCACTATGATGGAATGCCTGGTAACAAGTTAAAATAGTTTCCGATTTTTCACTCTGGTTTACTGTGAGAGCGAGCTCTTCTGTCAAGCCGACCCACGAATAGCCACGATAAATAGGCGTAGTACCTGAAACCATTTAAAGTAAAAAAAATAAGTGAATTTCTTTATTTTTTGCAATCCTTGTATTGTGTCAGATAACGACTAAAAATAGAAAGTAAATTCCACTTGCCAGTCGTGGCAACTATGGCAAATATCCTCCCTATGAGGCAATCTTGGGGGAGGCTATGTTCAGCAGTGGACTTTAATAGGTTGTTTCGATGTAACGGTAATAGATCCAGGAAAATAATATACCCGCAGGTAACCCGCAATTGTAATGCTTCAAAGATTGCGAGACAAATCGTAATGCCATGTTAATTCATGTTCACCAGGGTGCATATGAAGGCAATAGCATTGGCGAAAAAAATCAAATTCAAATCAGCTTACGTAAGCTTTTTGCAACATAATTTACTCGTACATAACCTTAACTACTGTTTACGGTTGATTGGCGCATTGCCGATGCAACGGCTCTATGGACCTTGCTCGTTTATCATGAACTAGGTAACGTCTACCCCAGCTGCGATCACGCAAAGTCTAGACGATATGGCATTAGCCGATATTTAGAACGGACTCCTTGAGAATTATTTTTTGTTTGAAGCCGGTGCGTTGATTTATGGTTTGTTATATTTGATATGATGGATGAATAAGTTGTTGGTATAGATGTATTTTGCATATAATTAGTTTTGGTTCTTGGAAATTTGGATCAATATTTTGATAACCTGTTTTTTTGTACTTACATTCAGGTCGATCGAATTATTATTAGTCTACGCATCGTAGGAGATGAAGCAACGAACGTATTACTGTAAATATACAATAATATGAGAAAATATTTTATTTATTTTTGCATTATTTATATATCTATAAGTACCTACGAATAAATAAAATAAAACTGTCTGTTTGTAATGTCAAAATTACAGTTTTTTTACTGAATGCATATTAAAAGTATATATATACGGTACATATTATAACCGTCTATATGTTTGTCTTTCTGTCTGTTTGTTTCGGCTAGTCTCCGAAATGACTAGACCAATTTCAACGGGGACTTTCACTGACAGATAGCTGATGTTATAAGGAGTAACTTGGGCTACTTTCATTTTAGAAAAATAATTACGGATCCGCGCAAAAAAACCGGTCACGTGCGTGTCGGGTCACGGATGAGGTAGGGTTTCGTAGTTGCCCGTCACAATAGGTTGCCTTTCTTGATAATGAGCGTATTGATTAATGACTAAAAATGGGCCTAAATAGAACGATGGTAACTGAAAGACTTATTTTTCAAACAGACTTATAGGGAGTGGTGTTCAAAAAAGATTAAAAAACTTTTCGATTTTGAAAATAATATAATCTACAACAAATCATTCACATGTCAGTTCCTTACAAAGATGGTCATAGTAGGACTATCTGTCTATATATTCCCAGCAGTGCAACCCTCAGATATAGATGAACGAAACGTCAAGTAAATAATCACTGCCCTAAATTATCCTGAAGGTCGCTCGCGTAAACCAAGAGTAGGTACCACGTATTATAATGTATGAGGCTATATGATCGTATGCATATACTTTGAATGAGGCCTGCAATAACTACCAACTAACAAATAAGCGAAAGTAGTAAGTAAGTAAAAAAGACTTACTTGCCTATCCCGCATAGGAAAAATAAATCTATAGTAGTTATCCATAAAGTCGTTTTCTTCATAAAATGTTTATTGCAATAATTATATGGTAAGATAATTAAGTTCGCTACTACTACTTAAAAACATTTCCATGAGTTTCTCTTTGTTATGGTAAGCACTCATTTGTTAACAAGTCAAGGCTTATGGCTCCACGTACCCCTATTAAACTCTTTCTCAAAGTTATAACTCCACGTAACCCCATCAAACTCTTTCTCAAACTTATAGCTCTACGTACCGCTATTAAACTCTTTTTCGAACTTATAGCTCCACGTACCCCTCCCTATTAAACTCTTTTTCAAACATATAGCCCCACGTACCATTATTAAACTCTTTTTTAAACTTATATTCCCACGTACCCCTATTAAACTCTTTCTCCAACTTATAGCTTCAAATATTCTTATTAAAATTCCCAGATGGCGAACCTCTGAAAATTGATATCACCCTTGGGGACTAAAACATAAGGTTTTCTATACTCACAATACAATACTATACACAGCAGCATTAAGCTACTATTTCACGTAGGTATGGTATTGTATTTACACATTATATGATACACGTTAGTGCTACAACCATAATATAGCTGCAGCGTAGTTCTGCCCCCACAATTACTAGTGTGATTGTTACAAAATAGCAAGTAATTCGGGCACAATGTCTTCAGGTCTCGAATCCACCATTGAAACTATGTCACGCTGCAGCCGCAAGCAAACGCGGTAGTGGTCGCGGTAAAGAGTATAATGGAATATAGTATTACAACTGGAGTGTACCATGAATGTATTATGCGTGAGCCAGCCTGTTAAACGCCATAACATAAATCCACTACAATCAACTAGCAAACCCTTAGGGGTACACATACCCACTTTGAGAAACTCTGGTTTATACCATACAAAGTATCGATGCATATATTTTTAGAAATTAATTTGTGGCTTACAATGGTTAAGCAACAGTTGCATATTCAGGATTATAAATAAACGCTATGTGTTTTACGGGCCGTGAAATTAATAAATATGCTAAGTGCCCTGCAAAAGCTTAAAAAAGTCTAAGTTGCTTTTTAAATGGATTATGATTATCCAACCAGAAACTTAAAAGTATACCGCTGTTGAATATATTTCTAACTTAAAAAAAACAGCTTAACGCAGACTAGACTTCTAAATGGAGACAACTTTGAGCTATCAAGTTTTAGTATAGTTATTATATATATAGTATATTGTATAGTTTAGTATAGTTAAAATAGGATGGAAACTTCCTCCTTTATATCTGTAATGGAATAATTCTTGTCAAATATATTTCTATGTAGCATAAGACACGATTATTTGTAGTTGCGGTAGCTACGGTATTTTCATAAAAAACAAAAAAAGATGCACACTCGTCACTGAGTCGTCTTCTTCAGGAGCCCGTTTAGGTCATACCACGCGTTTTTTAAATAGAATAAGCGTAACAAATGAGCACACAGTCTACTTGATGGTAAGTGGATGCTGTGGCCCATAGACATCTACATTTATCCTCGATTAAGAATCAAAACGCAGATGCTTTGTCACCCCTGAGGACTAAGATCTCTTCTTCTTGAGGTCTAAGATCGGTTCTCTACATTTATCATACGAAACACAGCAGTATTAAGCTGCTATTTAACGCTGGTATTCTGTGAGATGGTATTCTTGTGTTGTAGGGAGGTCTTCTCTTATTTGTCACACTTGGCATGTGAATTGATAATCGTAATAGCAGACACCTTACCTTGTAGTGGCGGTGTAAGAAATTCCATTGCCCCGTATCATCCCGTGGGTGCCGTAAGAGCGATTTAGGGAAACAAATTATGGGATGAGCAGCAGCGTTTTCTTCCCAATAACGACTAAAAATAAATAGCAACGGCTGCGAACCCGCTTGCCAAGCGTAGCAACTGTGGCAAATATCCTCCCTATGAGACAATCTATGGGGGAGGTTCAGTAGTGAATTTTAATAGGCTGTAAGGGAACGGTACCAGACATCTCGTAAATTTGACGCCGCCCACCGTCGCCGGTTAAATATTTAAAGTTTAGCGAACTGAGATTAAGATGGAATACCGACATCTCAGAATCAATAAGATTTTTCTGAAATTTTCATATACTCACCATACGAAATACAGCAGAATTTAGCTGCTATTTTACGTTGGTATTATGTGAGAGCGTGGTCCTTTCCCGGTATCGAATCGACCAATTCGTGCTATAACCATAAGGTAAGCTGCAGATTGACTTTACCACGTGAATTGTTATAGAAATTGTTTTCAATTCCATGATGTGTCATAGAGAGTATTTCGCTGTATTGTATGACACCGATGGGATGAAATGTCATATATATAAGCCACAGCCAAAAGGAAACTTATAATTACGCGATAAAAATATTACATAGCAAAAATCAATGATACAATTTCTCATGCGGCGTCGTGCCGAAACTCGGAGCTTGTTTATAACAGAGCAAAAATGGCAGGTAAAAAGTTGCAATGGCGGCTTGGAGTACTCTCATTAAACTAATATAAACGAATCGCTGCCCGCATACCGCCGACCTTCCGGGAATCGGAGCTCTGTAGCCGCAGTCTATATAAATCAGTATGCGAAGTGGATGGACCGTTATGAAATTAGCAGGAACAACCGAGTCATTTGTTAACATGGCTTAATTATTCGTTTTTATGTTGTACAAACTTTTATTTTATCGATAATACGTATGTTAATTTTTACAACTCACATGACATAACAAATTTCTTGTCAGACTAAAGCCCCGACTTGAAAATATAAAATTAATATTATTTTAGGTCGTTGGTTATTTGAATTTGGATGATATGGGGTAGTGAATTTATTTACGCCATCACTACCGGTCTGCAGAAGTCATATACCATTAGAAGAAATGTTGGGTCGTTTTTCACTTTAACACCTGGGTGACGAAGTTTTGCTCTGTGTTTTTGAAAGAATAATTATAACATGGATGAAACCTTTCAAGATATATTTAAGAAAGAGAACCCGTATAATTTCAAGCTATAGGGTATTCTATCTTAGTCCTCAGAGGTGACAACGCATCCGTCGCCCTGTTTGATGTATGCCGCAGGCGTCCACTAGCTGAGCAGTAGCCACTTACATCAAAGACTGTATGTTCGTCTGTTATTTCACTTTTATAAAAAAAGAAAAAATCTAAATACAAAATTTCACCCCATTCGTTAGGGCAGTTTCCGAGAAATATATGACGCCCACACTAGGCCGGTGCTGCATACCTCATACAATTTACTCATATATTTTCATTAGCTTCAAGTTTTTCCAAGCTGACGTTTCTTTTTATGTAGTATACTTTAGTATACTTTAATTCAACACACCAGTGCCTTCTGGCGGGTTCCTGGTGCAATAGAGTGTGAAATGGAGAAGATTATGGGAATTTTGTGCATTTGCGGTAGTGCTATTGAAATGGTCCGCGCGAAACTTGTTAATTAAAATAAAAAGTCAAGTTCATGCGAATTGCGGTTTTGCGGTAAGAGGTGCGATCGTGTTCTGCGTTACCACAGTCTGTTGATTTCAAATATTAGCGAGATCATAAGATCTATAAACACACACACACACATATATATATATATATATATATATATATATATATATATATATATATATATATATATATATATATATATATAATGAGAAGTGGATGCTGTACCCCATAGACATCAACATCTATTTTCGATTAAAAATCAAAACGCAAATGCGTTGTCACCACTGATGACCAAGACGGAATTCCTTGCTTTCAGTGAAAAGGCTGCTTGATTCTCAACTCTCACTGAGGCTACTGCAGTGTTTGGACATCTGCACTACGTGCGACGGAAGAAGTACGTCGCCTCTATGGGGGAGTTATACGATCCGTAGCTCTGTATGGAACGCCTGTATGGCAAAAAGCCCAGCCATCCGAACCTATAGAACTAAAATCTACAGTGTCCCGCGGAGGATAGCTATACAAATCGTTCGAGGGTATCGCACTATATCTTTTGAGGCGGCGACAATCCTGGCTTGCAATCCACCGCTGGACATATTGGCGGACATGAACGTGAGAGAATACGACCGGATCCGAGCTCTCCGCCAGAGCGGTGGAAGTGAGCCAGAAGAGGAGCTCGATTCAATTAAACACCAGGAACAGCAAAATGCTTGGGCGACATGGCGCACTTGACTCGAGGAACGCCATGAACGCAAACGCGTCATTGATACAATCCTGCCGGTCTTCGAAGTACCTGTGCTTGCGCATGCACTTGGGCACTATAATCCTGTCCTGCGCCGATGACTAGCCTCCGTTGAGGCAGGTCGCCGTTGCCGAATTTCAGTCTGGAGGACATTATTATAATTATTATTATTTGCCATAGTTGCCGTGCTTGGCAGGTAGGTTATCAAGCGCAGTTTTTAATGATTGTTGAGCTTTTATCATATAGATGCTGCTGCCCATCTTCTATTTCACTTTATATTTAGCGTAACATAGGACAACTGGAATGATATGCGGTAGTGATTCCTTTAGATCACAATCCTTTAAACACATCCAAGCCTAAATCGCACTATCAAAGTTCTGAAGTAAATCGGTATAATATATAGAATCGCTCTGAACTATCACACGGAGCGTTGGCCGCTCCCCGGGCAGAACACCTTGTCCGGCGGGAGATCTCCCCTTTTCCTTCCACGGCCACACACTTGTAAATGATATTATTAATAAATTTTTGACATGAATTTAATCATTTTACTCTGTGACACTGCAGCAAATTGCAAATTTATACAATATACACACACTGCAGTGCGTCGGGTCCTTTCGGCCCGCGTTCGTCCCGATACAAATTGACATGTTTACGCCACTAAATCACAACGAACTCTGGAAATACGGCGCGGTGTACAGCACGGGACAGGTTCAGATTTATATGGATTATAAAATTTAAATTGACAAACTTTGGCATTCGGTGCGAATAAGGATACGTCGTATACAATCGTGTTTTAACGGTGTTAATTTATTTAGTCTTTATTATTTATGTACACCATAAAAAATACAAAGGACGGACTTAATTTCTTTAGGCATTCTCTAACAGTGAATCCATATAGTATTTAAATTCTTTATTAAGAAAAGTAATTTTTTGTCTCTCTCGCCCTTCTCTTTCGTTTTGCAAAGCTACCGGAAACCAGTTTCTCCATATGGAAAAATTGTATTAAGTTGTTCTAAATCGGATTAGCCAAAATCTAGATGATAATGCTTATAAAGTATGAAATCTAAAATTTGTTCTAGAGCCCTTAATGGTCTTATATTAGGATGGTGGACAACATTTAAATTAAAAAATATATATTATTTCAATCAATTAAAAGTCAGTGCAGACTGCAGATCCTCATATTTTTCTTCTATATATATATATATATATATATATATATATATATATATATATATATATATATATACCCATTATATATTTCGTTAATTAGTTACTACTTTAATTTTCTTTCGAATAAAAACATTAATAAATAAATATAATAATAATTAATAGCTTCAGCTAGTAATATATAAATAAAAAGCTAAGTGACCGCTGGAAATTTCACAGTACGCGAGTAATCCTGCTTCCTAGCCCACCGGCACCAATGAAATTGTTAATTGCAATTTTAAGTACCGATTTAACACGAGCTCGTGTGCGTGTAAACAAAATATTTCGAAGACATCTGAAGTTCGCCAACACGCATTAGAGCAGCGAAGCGAACATTTCCTTGAAAACCCCTTTCCCTTTCCCTAAAACCCTCTCAGTAATAAAAGAAGGCCTCTGCCCAGCCGTGGAACGTATATAGACTGTAACTTTAAATAATTATAAATATACACCTAACCGTCTGCAAAATTGACGGTTCAATTTAAAATCAATACACAAATACCCCATAGAATATAACGAAGCAATAACTACAAATATTTTTTGCAATTAGTAAGCCCACCGCACTAATCCGACTAAGCCTCTAGCCCTTCCGTTGCGAGGCATGCATAACAATAAAAATAAATGTACGGAACACTTAGGACGTTCGTGCTTGGCCGTATTTTAATGATCGCTTTCGGTCAACATTCTGATCCAATTAATAATAATAATGTGGCGGAGCAAAAACAACGTTACGATGTGCGATTTTCGGGGCGTAATCAGCTTGAACTGATCGCCTCGAGCTGGGGTCAACGCACCCGTGGAACTGGTTCAAAGTTACTTGGCCAAAAAAGCCCTTCGGCCGGGCGGAGGGTTGCGCCCAGCGACGGAATTCCCTCGACGAATTCGATTTACATCCGTGCGAATTGACGAACATCGAGTTGATTGATGTACCGATTTTATTGCTTTTGTATTCTGTGTTTTTTTTTTAAATAATAAAGCGTGTTATGTTCTGCTGTAATGTCGATAAATACAATGTTAAAATATTTGACAAACCAAATTAATTGAAATTACGGTATTTTTCTAGGATTTTGCTTTTTAATTAAGAAATTGAAAATGACTATAAAGTCAGATTCCGATGTTACAAATGTTTAGAATATGTGTACTCGAAGATATTTGAACATATTAGACACGGCATAACAATATGTAAATAGAGCAAATACCGTTACATTCTGTCAAATTCTGCTGAACACAGATATTAGATACTGCGTCATAGAAGGAATATTTGCCAAAGTTGCCACGTTTGGCAGGCGGGTTGGCAACCGCAGTGTTCTTTTTGCTTGTTATTAGGGAGACTCTGCTGCCTATCTCCTAGCCTGTTCCTTTCGCCGCCTCTCACGACACCTACGACGACATCAAAGGCATAAATTAATAAAACGTTGTAATTGTATTTTGTCATATGATAATATATTTTTGACGTGACAACGTCTTATAAATTGGTTTGCCGGGTGACACTTCAAGAAACTGCGTTACGCTCCGCTCACGTTATGCGCTCACAATGAGAGCGAGTGAGAGGCACGCGTCCCTTCCACTCGGGCATGGTTAGCCCGCCTAAGAGCGAGAGAGACAGACATAAAAAGTGTTATTTCATCCTTCTTCCTACTATACGAATGAATATTCACATTAAAATTATTTTACCACTCAAAGTCGTTGTCACGTAAAACTTTCGCCCGTATACCGACTTTACAGGCAACCAATTTTTTTTCTCGAAAGTCAAAGTCCCGGGAATTCCCGGGACATTGATAGTAGACTGTCTCGTGTCCCGGGACTTAAAAATTGTCGGGAATTCCCAAACCCTAATACCGGCGAAGGCGAACTGACAGCCACTTTATTTCAGTACTAAAATTTTAAACATACAAATATGATTAACATTTCGTCCATTCCATTACAGCATATTAAAGTCCACTGTTGAACACAGGCCTCTTCCATAGATTGCTTCATAGAGAGTATTTTGCCATAGTTGCCACGCTTGGCAATCGCAAATTTTTTTTAACTAATGAAAAATCAGAATACAGTTTAGACAACATTTAGGAAAAGCATCCTATAAAAAAGAAAAAGTGACTAGCATTACGACGGCCAGTTCGTGTACAATGAAATAAAAAAATATATCATAATCCATGATATATTTTATGAAATTGGTAAAAATTAATTCCGCTTCCGGGATCGTAAGAGAAGGGTGCCCACTTGTTTGTTCCCTTCCTGTACATCCTATATATGAAACCAGTTTCGTAGTAATCCCGTACGAATTTAGTTTAATCGGCTTTTTAAAGAGTCTCGTCTCTGCTAAGGGTGGTACCACTGACATATTTGAAGAAAGCACATCTTAGTTGAGACCTATTAAGTAAGGCAAAAAAGTATTATAAAATGATTAAAGCATTAAAGCATAAATAAATTAAATTTCAATTTCCCCATTTTTTGTGTCACTTTGTATTTACATTAGTTGAAACGAAAATGTAACTGTTCGTTTGTTTAAAATTCTCAAAAAGTTTTTCACAGATTGTTTTGAAATTTTGATACATTTTCTCTTCAATCAATTATAGTACATTTTCTTTAAAGAATCGGAGGCAGACCAGCCCGTGGTATTTCATTTAATTCGAATACGCTCGTTTTTATGTAATTACGTGGCATGAGATCTGTAATACATGAACTTCTAACCAGACTGAGTCACATTAACGCGAAGCGGCGTACAGCTAGTAAAATACAAAAAGTAAGTCACACAGGCATCCTCTAATTTCTGAGAGGATTATGTTCTAGTTGACAATGGAGGACTTCAAAAAACGCGGAAAAAGTTTATTTCCCAAACATGCAGGTTTCCTCGCGACGTTATCCTTTCCCGCCTACACGGAATAAATCAACGCTTAAAAATGTAATTGTATTCCTGATATTTAAAGTTTATTTACTCACACACGTTATATTATTTAAACTTACACTTATAAGTTGCTGAAAGTTATAACATGAAAAGTTACATTTGACCATTTGATAAAAACATTACGTAATTTATTAAATTTTTTATTGAAAAAACTTACACTTGTACCTACCTAAAATTTGTATAAATTAACGCTTTAATGTACGGAAATATATATTTCGGCCAAAATATCAAAGTACTTGTGTAAATATTAAGCAGGTGGAAGTAGAACCCTTTTTTGTGTCAAGGTCTAAGCTAAAATGTTTTTATCTTTTACCTAATGTATCATAATTATCTTTATAGGACATGTAAAGTAAGAATGACAAAATTTTTAAAAATAAATAACTATAATAAAGGTAAAGACCAACTTTGTTTTGACGTAGTAGAGCCATGCTGCAGCTATATTATGGTAGCAGCACGAATGGGTCAGTTCGACCAGGGAAAGAGCACGCTTTGACAGAATACCAGCGTAAAATAGCAGCTCAACGCCGATGTGTTACGTATGATGACTGTAGAACCGGAGACCCTTTTTACTAGAAATGAGTCATTCCATCTTAGTCCTCAGAGATGACAACGCATCTGCAATTTGTTTCTTAATCGAGTAGAAGTCTATGCACCACAGCATCCATGTGGATTGTGTACGTTTGTCATTCTTATTATAAAAAAAATGAAATGATTGCCACATTATAGCTTCTGAAGTCGATGCTTAATACTAAATGTAACGAAAAGTTAAAGTTGCTTGCCAGCCGTCCGGCTGAATATACGAGTTGTTCAGTATAACATTTGGTAAGGTTATAGTCAATTGCTATTGTGGCTGCGTAATAGTTTCCACTACCCATGTCGTCCCGTGGGTGTCGTCAAGGCTAAAGAAAGCAGAAAGTATGAAACAGCGTCTCCCTAATGACAAGTAGATAATGAGGACTGCGGACGCCTGCTCGACTGTCAAGGGCTCTCGGTGAACCCTATGGTAAACATCAGGCAATCAATGGGCAAGCCTATGTTCAATATTCAGCTTTGATAATCTGTAATGAATGAAACAATTTTTGTTGTATTTGTAGCTTTTTGTCTTTCTTCCTTCTTTCTTTTGTTTTCTACGGGAGATGCGTAAACATTAAAGCCGTACATACATAAACACTCACGCCTGTCACCCAGAGGGGTAGGCAGAGACTACGGACTTCCATTTGGCACGATCTGACATACTCTTTCGCCTCCTTTACATCCATATATCTACGCATACATGCTCGTCGGTTAAGGGTACTTCTAACGTGGCCCATTTTCAAAATATCGCCAATTTGATCGATAAACTTTTTTCTAGGTTGTCCCTTCCCGACTCTGCCGTTCACATCTGCCATATAAATTTGCTTTGTCACTCTTTCCTCATTCATTCTTTCTACATGACCTAACCACCGAAGCATTCCTTTCTTAATCCTGGTCACAACATCATCTTGCATACATTTATCAACATATTATTAAAGCCGCCTAGTGTAAACATAGCTGAGTGTAGGTATTATTTATTAATTGTATCGTCAGGTCTACCTGCCCAGTGTGAAGAATAAATCCTCCCGACAACGGGAGAGGTCCGTGTTCCCACGTCCAAAAGTAGACTTTAACGGGGTTATGATGAAGAAGAAAGGTACACATCAAATGTTTCAAGTTTTTAAAATAAAAGAAAAAGAGACGGAGCGATGTTTTCCCTTTTGAACTGACCACACGTTGAATCTAGTCCATAGTTTTATACTTCGATGTTATTATAATCGATCCGAATTTCTAAAGTAAAAGTGCCACACGTTTCGAGGAGTGCGAGCCTTTTCAAAAGTTTGTATGTGTGCACTTACGTTTGAATCTGTGAATTTCCGTCTCGAATATCTCGAAAATAAATTAAGATATCGATTTGAAACCAATTTCATGCAACGCGTAATTGCGTAGTGAATAAGATAAGATGTTATTAAAATCCGATTCGGTAGTTTCTTTAACCAATCAGATCAAATTCGAAGAGATATGGTAAGAGCAAGCTAGGAATTACATCCACATCAATTTTATAAAAATTACCCTCGCCGTTAATAGAATTATTTAACCTAATTATTATTATGTAAAAATAAATCCTAGTAATGCTATTCAGTTTACTTTTATCCCCGCTACCGCTCCAAATAAGCTTAAAATGCTGGTGCTATGTAAGTGGTTCACGACAGTAGTCGAATGGCGGAATCGCAACCATGACATTTTAAATTGGCAGTTCTAACCCATAACCATCAGGCTACTGTCGCTTGATTATCAAATTACGCAGATAATAATTTATAATCAGACAGATAGAACGATATATAAAATTTGCCAATTGATTCCATAAAATAATTCTGTTAAAAACCTTATTACTGTTATATCTTCACCTTTTTGAATATCTTAACCTTTTTAATTCACCATTATATGTAATTCGTTAATCAGATTCTTTAGAAATGTGTGTATTTGTAAATTTCATGAGATCACGAACTATGTATGGTCACAATGACAGTAATGAAGTTTCAATTCACAATTACTTTCATACGACAAAATTCTACGAGTATTTAAAACATTCGATTCGTACGGTTAACTTCCGGTATCATTATCATAGTATAAATATAGTGATCTGTATTTTCTTTGCAATTTTGCACTGCTAATTTTGAAACTACGTAGATAATGATTTATATTCGGATAGATAGAACAACATCTGCTTTTCGCCAATTCAACTGTGTGACCATAAAATAATTTAGTCAAAAACTCCATTACTGTAACCATATCATTCTTTGAGTTTCGCCGGTTTAATAAGTCTGAAAAAATTCGTATTACAATTTTACCTTTCACAGTCATGTCAAGGAGCGAGATAATAACGATATTATACCAAAAACTCGGTATCAATTCCCTAAACCGGTCCGTTCGGGTCGGTGTCAATGGGCGACCGAAGTCCCGTGGGTACGTCGCGCACTTCAACTTAAACGGGTCGGAAAAAAGAGAGGTGGAGCGGCCAATTAAGAAATATTCGAGTTACCGACATTCTCTCCGATATTATTTACTCCAAGTATGGCAATAATATGCAACGTTTTTTGTGAAAAATTATCCGTGAGCATGGCGCTCTACTTAATATCATTAAGAGGCTGAGGTTTCGGGACATTTAAGCACTCGAAGTCATTATAAGTGGAGGAATATTTCCTGACTTTATTCCCGTTATTAACCTCTCGTGTCCAAATTATGTTTACCTTGGTTTGTATTTGTCACAAGACACATCAAGTTTTGAATTTTATTAGTTTTTTTACCTTCTATTTGAGTTATGTTACTCTGTTTAATAAGGGAGAGTACTGTGATCTGAATACAGATATATTTTTTAATCTATTTCAGACCCAGATATCACAACATTTATTGTTGGCTAAGTATTATATATAAGCCTTGGTAGCTCGGTGCTGATTTACCACGTGCTCGACTGTGAAGAGTAACATCGTGAGGAGACCTGCATGTCTGAGGAATAAGAGAAAAAAATATTTCGAAGACGTGTGTGAAGTACGCCAACACGCATTGGGGCAGCGCGGCGGACACTTCCTTGCCATAAAACCCTCTCAGAAATGAGGGGAGGCCTGTGCCCAGCAGTGGGACGTATATAGGCTGTAACTTTACTTTAACTTTTTTACTTTAAGTATTATAGAGTTTTTTTTTATAGAATAAGGGTGATAAACGAGCACACAGTCCAACTGATGGTAAGTGATTGCTGTGGTGCATAGACATATACATATATACTTGTTTGCGAAACGAAATGCAGAAATTTACGTTGTCACCCGTGAGAACTAAGATGGAATGCCTTTTTTCCAGTAAAAAGGGTCTCCGGTTCTCTACACTCACTATACGAAACATAGCAGCATTAAGCTGCTATTTTACGCTGGTATTCTGTGGGATCGTGGTCCTTCCCCGGTCGAGCCGACCCATTCGTGCTACAACTATACTATTAATATAACTGCAGCATGGTTCTACCACGTATTATTTTTGTCGTAAGTATATATATATATATATATATATATATATATATATATATATATATATATATATATATATATATACATATATACTGACGTTAAAACATTTTGTACGTGTACGTGGTAGAGCCATGCTGTAGTATTACGTTTGTAACATAAATGGGTCGGCTCGATCGTGGAAGGATCCCGCTCTCACAGAATTGCGGCGTAAAATAGCAGCTTAATTTTTCTGTGTTATATAGTGAGTTTAGAGAACTGAAAACCCTTTTTACCGGAAACGAGGCATTCCATCTTAGTTTTTAGGGGTTACAACGTATCTGCATTTTGGTTCTTAATGCACGTAACATCTGATGGACTGTGTACTCGCTAGTCACCATGTTTCTCTACAAAAGTGTGTATACAGGTGTGTATTCTGTGTGGGAAGGCCAAAAACTCAAAAAAAATATACTTTTCATGGGAATTGTAATGTTAATACTATTACGTAACATTACAATTCTCATGAAAGATTTAACTCAGAGTATGTTGCTACAAAATAGCTACATCGCTGTTTCCAGTAGAGCTCTAATACTCAGTATATTCGTATCGAACAAACAAGAAATCGAGTTAATAATACTTGGTTATAAAAACTTAACTGAACTACAGATACCAATACACACTAATCGATGTACGTTTAAAACTTTAATACCTAACCACTTAATACTTTGTGTACCTAATAAGAACCCCTTGAATAACTAGAAAATTTCAAATTTCATGAAGAAAAATATTTTATATAATATGAGTCGTTAAGGTCTGTAAAGCGACATTTTTATTACTAAATGATAGTACTTATCAAAAAGCTAGACTACTTCTAGGTTGCTTAAAAACTTGAAATTTGATAACAAGTAACATCACTCAGGAAAAGTTAAAAAATACTACAACGTCACATTTACAATCAAAATACAGATGCGTTGTCACTCCTGAGGACTAAGATAGAATGCCTCCACGTAAAAAGGGTTTCCAGCAAGCTTAGTCGCTAACTTTGTTGATAGCAAAATAATAATCACTGTGTAGTGCGTTTCGTATTCTACATAGCTTTTCTATAAGAGCTACCTCTCATAAAATATACAACGAAATGTACTTCGAATGGATTATGGTTATGATTTCAAAAAGTTTTTATGCTACATTAAGCTGCTTCTTACGCTGTTGCTTATGCTTCTTTGCATCCGACGCATGCTTCAACCAAGACACAGCTGTAGCGTGGCTTAAACATGTAGAAAACTAAATAGATTCAAATATATCCTGTTTTCGAAAACTTAAAGACTGTATTTTATTTTCCCCTTGCAAATTCTATACATTTCTTGAAACCGTAATATGTTACTTCTTAAAAGAGTTGTAGTTGCATACCAGTATTTTTTAGATTCCAGTTACGTTAGAAGTAAACAATTTTTGCTTAAGCGCCACGAAATTTAATGAGATCCTTACTTAAGCCGGTAGTCAGACACAATTTTGTGAGGTTGAATTTTAATTGCATAGCCTAATAAATATTATCTAGGCCATGCTATATTACACAAAATTAGACATTTTGAAATTGGAGTTTAAACTTTAGATTTTGCTGAATATCTACAAACCTAATGTAACATTGTAGATGCTAATTAAAGAAAATTATGAAATGAAGGGCTCCGAATTTCAAAACGATGCCTTCCGAATCATGTTTCCTTTTTAATTTTAAATTACACACAACTGATTCGACAGTATCAGTCCATTCGCTTATGCATAATTACACTTTCGATAAAAACTGGCCTGGTCAGCCAGCGATACAGAAACAATAAAAATATTTAAGCTTACGGAATCACATTTATGGAAGGTTGGTATAACTGTAAAATTATTTAGAAATACAATTAACATAAAAATTATATATATGCACTTTTTTTAAACGTGGTAGAGCAATGCTGCAGCTATATTAATTGTATAGTTGTAGCACGAACGGATCGGATCCACCGGGAAAGGACCACGCTCTCAAAGAATATTTGGGTTAAAATAGCAGCTTAATGCTGCTGTGTTTCGTGTGGTGAGTGTAGAGAACCGGAGACCCTTTTACCTGAAATAGGGCCATTCCATCTTAGCCATCACGGCTGACAACGCATGTTCAATATGATTCGCGAATGTCACGGATGTAGATGTCTATGGGCCACAGCATCCACTTACCATCAGGTAGACTGTGTGCCCGTTTATCACCATTATCCTATCATAGGCCTACCTCATTGTTTCCAGGTTTGCTTAGTCGTTTCGCTTGGTAAACTGATTGACGATCTGAGTAGACTAGACATCTCGCAGCTTTGAGTCGGCTCCCCGTATCCGTGATCTGCTGAATTATATTTTTATCTGTATATTTTATTTTAAAACGGTGTTTTATGAGTGCGGTGCTAATAAAAACATATCAATCGCATTCAATCTTATAACAAGAATTGGATCTTTTTTATTATCTTAAGCCACCGCTTAACTACTAACCCACCTTATGGTAAATGGTGATAGAGCTGAAGTTAGGTAGGCTGAAGAAGGTATAAAACTGTAAATGGTGAAGCGCACTCATTTAACTAGAGCCTATTTATTTTAACCTTGAAGATACCCTTAGTGTAATAAACGGATGGATGAAATGAGAGATGCTTATAAGAACATGGGTTTATGAAAATTTCTAAAGGGTTATTATTTGCAGTTTAAACTGACGATAAGAAAACCATGTTTTTAATAAAACCGCTTTGGATTGTATGCAAGTGTCAGTCCGTGGACTGTAAACTTGTTTGTCATTATATTATTAAAAAAGATCGATCAATACAAAGAAACGGCTCTTTTTGCCTTGTTTACATACACCGCTATCAGATAGGGCATTACTCCGCGCTCCTACACCGTACCAAGCGTCTCATTTGATCTGGAGCGCTCGTATCTCGTACAAAGTATTTTATTTTTCCTCGGACCGCGTACGAGTTTTGGCAGTCACTTAGCGCACTGGTAGGTCCATACACCGTATGAACAGAGATGTAGAGATATTGGAAGAGACCTTGTGTAGATAAATTTTATTATAGACCGAGATGCGATCTCTTCGTAAAATGTGTGGCGTTACCATAGCCGACCGAAAGCGAAACGAAGAGATTCGCAATATGGCAGGATTGAAAGATGACCTTATCACAAAAATTGATAGGGGCGTACTCCAATGGTTTGGACACGTTGAACGAATGAGTGAAGACCGAATGGTGAAGAAAATATATAGAGCGAAAGTAAATATTAAAAGGTGTCGAGGTAGACCGAGACTAACTTTCGAAGACCATGTGAGCAAATTGCTCGAAGAGGGGAGGGTCAAGAGTACTCGGATACCTAGACGTGCATGTATGAAGAAGTTAATGAACCTGAAAGAAGCGAAAGAGGTATGTAAGGATCGTGACACTTGGCGATCTGTTCTCTCTGGCTACCCCGTTAGGGATTGTGCGTGACGATAAGTAAGTAAGTAAGTAAGTATAGACCGATTCAACAAAAGTTTTAACATGTGGTAGGACTCTTTTTTGCCTAAGAGTACGTCTGAGTGGGTACCACTCTGTTATCTATATCTACCACTAAATACTTGCACTGCTGTATACCAGTCTACGGGTATAGAGTAAGATATTCAATCTTAGTCTTCAGAGGTGACAATGCATCTGTAACCGTATTTGTTTGAAGGTGGAGGTGTCCCCAGTCCACCTGAGTGTAAATTCGTTTGCATTTCAGTTTGTTTCATAAAATAACAATTACAATGGAGTAGGGTAGATCTCATCATATCTTCGTGTAACGGCTTTGTCAAAACGTGTATCAACCTTAACTTTATCCAAAATTTTACACACTATTTAAAAAATTATGTGGTCAAATTTCATTCTTGTTTGCTTACTTCTATTGACAATGTTCGCACAACTTTTTATGTCTATTAAAATCGTAAGTGTTTGGCTGTAAGAAACACCTTTGAATTTTAATACCGTCAAAAAAAATCAAACACTCTGGATTTAAACTTCGTTTCATAGGAATGTTATCTCCGTTGTAACGGTTTCATACGTATATATATACGTATACATAAATTGCACATTGACAAATATCCAGACTCAAAACACTGATTTTTAGAGCATACAAATAAATACTTATTATTCTCACGATTTAAACTCACGATTCTCAAAATTGCATCCTAATTGAAAAATATTTGCAAACACAGCCGTGCAAATAGAAAATTTTAGAGTCTCATTGAATATCTTAACCTTTATGATTGATCATTACTTACAATTCACAAATCAGATTCATTAGAAATGTGTACATTTGTAAATCGCATGAAATCATGAACTATTTATGGTCACAATGATGGTAATGAAGTTTCCATTCACTGTTATCTTTATACCACAAAATTATATTTATACCATGCGTACGGTTAACTTCCAGTATAACAGTGATCTGTATTTTCGTTCTTAACATTATGCACTTTGCAATTTTGGACTGCGCGTAATTGCGAGGGCCTGGCCGAGTCAAAATGGTATACGTAATATAATGAGTAGGAATCTGTAATTGGACGATCTGGAAGATTTTATCCGACCGTGTTACTGCTCCATGCTTGAAAAACGGTCGCTATATTTAAGAAGGCATTAAACGTCAATCATGTGCTTATGTCAAGAGTTTTAAACAGCGTGTTCGTCATGCATATTTCACCCACGGCGGTAACATTGAAAGTAATAGGCGGTATTAAATAATTTTTAATTATGTAGAAAATATTATAGTATTGGAAACACAGAAATCCTCGCTGGTACTATAATAATGTCCTTGGGACTGAATTCCGGTTACGGCAGTCAGTCTTAACGAAGATTAACCATCTGTGCATGACAGCAAAAGAGTATATCTATGTGAGGACATAGATTTTTCATTGTCTGTTGGGATGATCTGTCTGATGATGATCAATCTGACACGACTGGAGAAAGATCAAGCGCAAATTCTCCGCCATGCTACGTTTTTTCTGTGGCATGGCGGTGAAACATTACCGAATTTGTTACTTGCGACTGCTATTGACAATTTCTTGACAGCAAAAACCAATTACAAATATTGGCCCGACCCGTGGTTCGAACACGGGGTCTTGATAAGCAGTCGCGCTAACGACCACTAGACCAACCAGGCAATCAACATTTGATGGAACACCAGCAACCCGGGTTCGATCCCCATTAACAACGCCGACAGTGAATGACCTGCATATTTAAGAAATAGACCAAAAAGTCGAGACCATAAAGGCTGGCCGACGTTTATTGAAACAACGCAATAGCTTCTTGCTCCGAATATCCTCTCGGAAATTAGAGGAGAGAAGAGTGTTGTGGGACGTATTTTTTATTATTAAATAATGAATTAATGTTATATGTGATATATTTTATATGTATAATTGAAATAATGAATGACAAGTGAATATGGGGTTCACCTGATAATTGGTGGATGCTGCGGCCCATGAACATCTACATCGATTTGTAATCAAAGCGCTGTCACGCCTGAGGACTAAAATGAAATGCCTCGTTACCAGAAAAAAGGATCTCTGGTTCTTTCCACTTACCATACAAAACAGAGCAATGAATGAATGAATGAATGAATGAATGAATGAATGAATGAATGAATAAATGAATGAATGAATTTTATTCAATATAGATTGTATAATGTTTATTGAAAGTCATTTTGTTTATTTAGCACTGGTTCGCAAAAAAACCTCTGTCCTGGGAAGAACCAGTAAGAAACCCAGCGAGACTTTTATCTAAACATATTTCAATTTACAATAAATTTATTTTGTACAATGTTTGTGTGATTTTTTATAGAACCAGCATGGTGACGATCACCTCATTCCCAGGGTTTATTTTCATTAAAGTATTAATTTGTATTATAATAACCAAAAACAAATTAAAAAGCAGCATTATTCAGTCGCTGCTAAGCTGCTTCTCGCTGGTATTCTGTGAAAGCGTAGTCCAAACCCGGTCGAGCTGACCCATTCGTGCCGCAGCCATATATATGTAGCAGCACCGTGGTAAATATACTACGTAAATAAATATAGGGTATGTTCCGAAATACAACCCAGTGTACTGTCCAATGCAAATGACGTCATGAATCGACGCTATCCTGGTGATTCGTTCCAAAACATAGGACACTATATGACGTCATACATTAGCGCCATATTGGAAAAGTTTTGGCGATTATTTTGTCATTTTGTGCTCCAAAAATCATTATATCTTTCTAATGGAGATACCAACAATTATTCTATAATTTTTTGTATTTAAATAAATAAAAACAAATTCTGGCATGCTTCATTCAGCGCACACACAATTAAAAAATTGTTTTATTGTGGCCGGATATCCGACTCAATATGGCGGCGGCATGCCAGTACAACATAGTGTCAATTGATGACGTCATTTGCATTTGCCAGTGTACTGAGTTGTATTTCGGAACATACCCATAGTCTGTTATATAACAATCCGTAATATATCTGTTCTTACTTTTTAACTCGTATTTATTATAAGTAGTTACATCCCTTTCTATATGTATGAATATTATGAAATAATACTCAAATTATATCTGCAGCAAGTTGTTGTTTATTTTTGTTTTGTTATACTTTTATTAATTGATGTGTCTTCAGATAGTGCAGTACGTGAGCGTTATATGGTCATCCGGTTAATATGGTCGCTTTCTTATAACTCAAAAACTGCAGCCTTGTTTACATTGGTGGATGTGTGGTACGATAGGTCTTCATCGGTCAATCAAATAATAAAGGGTCAAAATGCGCTCCTTTATCGACGCCATTTTGACAGTTGTCATTAAAGTAAATATTTTAGTCGATTTTAGTATTGTGTAGTTTAGTTAGTTTTTTAAGTTGATTTTTCGAAGTGTTCTTAATTATTGCCAAAGCTTGTTTGCTATTATTTTCTTAATATATTAGTATTAGTTATTAGACTTTGTGTTTATGTCTCTCCTCCTACTAGTTTTGGTTTCATACGGCAGCAAAGCTTAAGGTAAATTAAAAAAAAATGTTTGGGTTTGAATCGGCCCTTAGATGGTTTAGATTCACATTTGGACCCGGCAGGTGGCGTCGCTGTCGAGATCCAGAAACCAGCCGCGCGAAGCCGCGGCGGGTCGTTAGTTATGTATAAATGTTGCAATAAATGTTTGTTTCTTTCTTTTTCAGCAAGTGTTAAATCCAGTATTTTTAAGCTGGTTGGTTATTATGTAATTTCAAATCGATTGAAAATTGTTAAAGTGTCGAAAAAGCTCAGGAAAACCCTTCGTGTTTCTACTACTTCACTTAAAAGGAAGCGCCCGACAGATAACAATCGCTTAATAACATATTGTCAAAACGCGCGCCGACTTCTTTCCGTGAGTGTGCGCAATTTGTGTATGCCCAAACGATTAAGTAACTTCTACTTGCATATTTCTGAGCAATTTTTACGCAAAATACTGGTTTAAAATTGAGTTAATACTGAAAAATATTTGTGTTGGCTTAATTTGTATTACAATGTTTAACAATGCGGGTAATGACAGAGAAATTAATGTCTAATGCCTTAAATTCGAGCCCTCAAGCTGTGTGGGGGCTAAAATGATACCTATAACTTTAAAATTAAAATGTTAAAATGTTTGTACAACCGACTTGAATATAAATAAAATGCGAACATCATTAATGTAGTCAAATCAATTGAATACGCATTAATAAGGATAATTCAACAACTGCTGGTCAGATCTTGATCAAATTTATATGAGACCACATGAAGCATCGGCGTTCAAATAAAAAAGAATCATCTAAATCGGTTCTCCTTCAAAAATATAAAAAACATACATTCGAATTGAATATGTCTTTATTTTTTGAAGTCGGTTAAAAATAGAAAAAACTTGTATCAGATATGGATAAGTGAATACGCTAAAATGCCTTTTTAATACTGCAGTGACATCTATTTTCTATGATGTTGCTGTTAACCAGTTGGCTTTTACAGCCTTATCGAACTTAAAATCTGTTCACTATATGGTGTAAGCTGTGCGGAAAACAGTCTCCGATATACAACCCTCCCACTTCCATCATCAACTAAACTGAATGTCTACAATCGTTACTGCTATTAGAAAACTATAAAAATAAATTGGAATGACATATTATATCTTTTTTTTTAAAGTAAGTGCCTTTGTAAGTGACTACCGCCGCCCATGAACAACTCCAACACCTGGGGAATTGCGGATGCGTTGCCGGCCTTTTAGAAAGGCTCTTTTCTTGAAGGTCTCTAAGTCGTATCGGTCCGGAAAAATCGCGAGGAAGAAAACTCCCGGTAAAACGCAAAGTGGTGGACCGCCAAGCATCCAGATGGTGGTATCGTGAATTTTGACGCGATGTGCGTTCGTAAAATTTGGAGGCTGGAACCAATCCTAACAATTCCTCAGAACACTCCCCGTGATAGATACGATAGAAAACGCAAAGGGATGCAACATCCCTACGCAGCGCCAGTAAATCGAACCGATTAGAAGGAAATTAGGGTTCGTTGAGGATTCGAATCGCTCTGCGCTGGATGCGGTCAAGTGGAATGAGCTGGCACTGGAGTGTCCCGGCCCAGAGATGAGAACAGTATTCCATGTGCGGCCGAACTTACGCTTTGTAAAGTTGCAAGCGATGTGTCGGCATGAAATACTGTCCTAATAACAACTGAAAGTATTAAAAAACTGCTTTTGCTAACCCGCCTGTCAAGCGTGGCAGCTATGGCAGCATTCGCTCTGCGGGGCAAGCTATAGGAGAGGTTTATGTTCAACAGTGGAGTTGGTAATGGATGGAAAGAGATGGGGTATGTCGTTATATTAACGACTTAACTTTGACTTGATTAACGATTTTAGAAAGTCAACTTGGCTAAACCCGCAAGCAGCGCTTAAATGGACGCGGGACATCATGATGTTACCAGCTAACTATCTGCGCACACTGAAGTAATATGTACTACGTACTAAATGAAACGCCGAGTCTTGGACGTTTGCAAAATGCTTTACTTAGTCTGTGTTAGTCTGTGTCTGTTAAATGGTACTCTGTGGCTCCTTCCACTTTAGTTTTCGTTGTCTGTTCTCTACTTATGGTTCATAAAAGATAGCTTGATCTCTGCGACAGCTGTTAGTAAAATCACGTCTATGAAGTCCTGAATTTCTTGGTAGTACAGACAGTACCTGTCAATGTCATACTTTATGCACATGCACTAATTAGGTCGGCATGCCCATAAAGTATGACATTGACAGGTACTGTCTGTACCACTAAGAAATTCAGGACTTCATAGGCGTGATTTTACTGACAGCTGTCGCAGAGATCAAGCTGTCTTTTATGAACTTTAGTACATGTTACTTCAATGTCTGGCTATTGCAACCCATGGATAACTGTTTCTTTAATAAACTTTTTGAAGTGAAACTTTTTTTTTAATTTTTGTGATTTGAAACTCGATGAAACGAAAAAGCGACACTAAAGAGAGACAAACATACATTTTTAGGATTTAGCCTGTGAAATAATGAGATAGAATACAGTATACAGTGTTTCCTATTAACAAATTTAAACAAAGAAGTTTTTGGAAACACGAGGGGTATCCATGAAGACTCTGTAATAACTTCTACTTTCTTCTTTTTAAACCAGAATACAGCAATTAATGCAATGCCGCATTACGACTAAAAAAAGTAACAGGTTGGTACAAACACAGTCGGCTGAGTGACGAAAATCGGTGACCTGGTATGACGAGAATTGGATCTGTCGATTGATTTTATGTTTATCTTACATCCTGTTTCTTATAAATAGTAAATTAAAATAAACTAGATGTAACTTGATGTAGTAGTTTAATCGTGTGAATGAATCATGTAGCTTGAGGCGTATCTAGGAGGCGATCATTCAACGTCAGCGTTCTGCAAATATAAGGCTGACAGATGACGAATTAAAAAGGTAGGAACGGTAGGAACGGTAGGAACGGTACCACGCAACAAAAACTATTGGTTAATCGCATTAACATATCTCTGTAGTGGTGATAAAAACTTCGACGATTTTTTTTGCGTTAAGCGTGATGGAAGTTAACATCATTTTAATTTAACGCGAGAGTTCGTTGTGTAGATTTTTGATAGAAGTAAGGTTAATATAAGTTTACAAACCACCTGGTTGCCGTGGTCCATTGACACCTACACCTATTCTAAATTAAGAATAAAAATGTTTGTCCGCACTGAAGACTATGTTCTTATATGAAGATTATGTAAGGAGTTCAACCCCTTGCTACCAGTAAAAAGGGTCTCCAGTTCCATATCAAACGAATATTTTACACTGGTATTCTAATTGAGCGTGGTTCTTCACCCGTCGAGCCGACCCATTCGTGCTACAATCATAATATAGCTGCAGCGTGTCTCTACCACGTCACTGTTTATTTGTTTACCATTGCTTACAATTGGCAACATACAGACAGATTCGAAAATGAAAGGTCAGTGAACTTTTATATAAAATGAGAGGTCAGTGAACTCTTATATAAAATGAAAGGTCAGTGAACTCTTATATAAAACGGTAGATTTTGTGGTTATTACAAGGGACACAACAAATCAAATGGCTATGGAAAGGACGTCCCTTTGATAACTGTCCCTTTTATGGTCGCTAGGTTTCCTTCTACTAGAAATTCCATGTAGTGATTGTGTAAGAACGTCCATTACCCCATATCATCCTGTGGGTGTCGTAAGAGGTAACAGAGGGAAACAAATGAGGATATAAACGACTAAAAATAAACTTAAACTCCGTCTGTCAACCCGCTTGCCAGGCGTGGCAACTGTGGCTAATGTCCCCCTATAAGGCAATCTACGGGGGAGGCTCACGCTGCAGCGGACTTTAATAGGCTGTAACAGTAAGTATGACACTACAAAAATATTTTTGCATGTTTTTAAAAACTTTTTGCTGATCATGCTTACGATGTGTTAAATTGAGGCATTTAGAACGTTTACGTATAATAAGTGTTGAGGTAATTAAATTGAGTGTCGTGTATTTTAAGTTTTAGTGGATTTACGTCAAATTATGCTTAGTGTTGTTTAATGCGTACACAATCAGCAGTTATAAGGTGGATTCATTTCGTGTTCAAAACATGAAGCGAAATTAATAGTTTTTTTTTATAGAATAAGGTTGCCAAACGAGCACAGAATTCACCCTGCGTTAAGTGAAACTGCGGCCCATAAACATCAGAAACAGAAACAGAAACTTTTTTATTCAATATGGAGTATAAATAATACATATTGAAAGTCATTTTTTTTTTCATTTACCACTGGTACGAAAAGAACCTCTCTACCTGATGTTAAGTGGATGCTGTGGCTCATAGACACACCATACCACAAATTTTAATCAAAATGCAAATGCATTGTCGGCTCTGAGGACTAAGATGGAATGCCTCGTTTTCAGTAAAAAGGGTCTCCGGTTCTCTACACTCACCATACGAAACACAGCAATATTAAGGTGCTATTTACGCTGTTATTCTGTGAGAACGTGGTTCTTCCCCGTTCGAGCCGACCCATTCGTGCTACAGCCATCAGCCATAGGATTACTGCAGCATGGCTCTACCACGTATAAATCTTCTGAAATCTTCAATAGTTAGATTTATGTATATAATTACAAGAAAAGTCGAGGGCGCAACATGTAATAAATAACGAACTATTAGAATACAATTATAATAACAAAAGACAAACTTTACGGAGTTTTTAGCTCCCCAAACACAATACAGTCCGCCATCATAAATCTTAGGGCAAGCACACACATATTGTTATGTTAATGTAGAATAAACATAAATTTCTTGTGAACAAGGAACTGTATTTGGATGATTCAATAAAGCCGTGCCAGATCCGTGTATTTTGAAAAATACCGTTAATTCAGTTTACATGTACTCATTGAGTGGAGTCATTGAATGTTGTTTGGGATATAATGATAGCGATAGGTGATGCTGCTGTGACCCATAGACGTCTTCCCTGAGGACTATAATGAATTGCCTAATTTCCAGTAAAAAGAGCGTTCTGTTCGCATAATCAACTAAATATCTATCTAGCGATTTATCTATCACTCAACAAAGAAATAATAGCCGACTTCGAAAAAAGATTCTTAATCCGTCCGTATGTTATTGTGAACCAATTCAAATAATGTTATATCTGGGAGTCTATGAACATATAAAGTTGGAGAAAAAAATGTTTAGTCGACATTTGAGCTTGTGTGTTTTAAATCCTTAAAGACTTAAAGGAGTCGGAATATTAAACTTTTAGTAAAAAGTAAAATTACAAATAACTAAAAAGAATAACGTTCTACTACAAAAAAAAACTACAGCCCTGCTTGCATACATGGCTGTGTGATATGCCGATGAAGAGCTCGATAGCTCTTCATCGGATAAAGTGTCAAAAGGGTAAAATATTATTATTAGTAAATATTTTAGTCCATTTTAGTAAGGTATAGTGTAGTTAGTTTTTTTAGGTTGATTTTTCGAAGTGTTCCTCATTGCCAAAGCTTGTTTGCTGTTTTTTTCTTAATATATTAGTTATGGTATAGACCTTTGGATTGTCTCTGTCCTTCTCGTAGTTTTGGTTTTAGAGGCCTAAGCTAAGATAAGCTTAAAGTGACCCTATTACCCTCACGTACTCTATGATTTAGCACCGACTTGTAAAATTATTTTATTATTTTTAAAACTTTGAAGTTAAACTTTTACTTCTTATTAAAGTTTAATTTTATCACTTCTTCCTTTACGTTACGACTATCGAACTATGAAATGAGGCTTTAAATAGAGGCCGTAATATATTCTAAAATGACCAAATAAGTGCATACATACTTAGTACATTCACTAAGTGTTGAATCAAAGTTAGTTTGGCAACAACAATGAGTCAGCAAGGGAGTGGTTATTAAATTTATAATATTAGATTCGTTCTGACAAAGATTTTGCAATCATCTGGCTGTGTATATTTGTTTGAATTAAAAAAAGACAGTGAACAGGAACAATTCGTTCAGGCAATTTTAAAATGTTACCTGGTATACGTTATCACATTAGAGAAGGCTAATTGACCAAGAAAGGACCACCATGTCCCTGCATTGTGAATTGACACACCTTTCATATCCTCGATGAGTAGAAAGGCCACTTAAGTTCACGTTATTACGGTATTTTTTCCCTACTACTCTGCTATACTTTATTATATTATTTTAATTAATTTGATAATGTCAGCCTATCAAAGAATACTACTGATAATAGGCCTCCACCATTCATTGCCTCAATTGCCTACCATGTAGATATTTATCAATGTTGCCACGTATGTGAGGCGTGCAAACGCAGTTTTTATAATTTTTAAGTGGTTATTTGAGGACTTGTTTTAAATAAAAATGATTAGACATTCACAGTTTGTTGTGTGTGTATTGCGTTTACACGTATGCACACAAACACACTTCCTAAGTCTAAATGCTTATATACCAAATGAGGTGATGCTGCTGCCCGTCTCCTGTTTCATCTTCCTCCATCATTTCTTACGATACCCACGGGATGGTGCGGGGCTGTGGAATCTCTTTCACCGCCATGACACAGCAAATTATATTATTAAGATGCGATTATTGAAAAAAAAAAACCTCAGTAATCCCTGGCATGTCGTCTTTTTGTCAGCTCGTAAAAGTTCATGGTCATGGACCTCAATATATTGGCATGTCATACCTACTTAGAGAATTAAACAAGCTGCTAATAATGAAACAAGTTTTGAGAATTTCAAAGAGGATCTGCATAAACATTTAATAACCAATTAACAAAATGTTTTTAAAAAAATGAATTCTCTCCTAACGGCAGGTCATCGACTTTGATAAAATATTATTTGGCACCCGTTTGAAGTGGAACGCCCCGTCGGCCCTTCAAGTTTAAGGCGTTTTCACACTAACTGGATGCAATGAGTGGCAAACTGGCAAAATAAAAATGTATTCGTAAAAGTATGAAGTTGTTTTTGAAATTAGGCTTTAAGCACTAGAATTTACTCTAATAAAACAAATTACAACAATAACTAACACAAGCAAAGTTACAAGCAAAACTAAAATATAATTTAATCTGATGTTTATGTTGCTATTAAGCCGATGTATTAAATAAAGATATATCAGTTTATTTTACGTTGGTTTTAAAATCTACTTCAATCCTTTTAGCCAAAGTTCAAGTTCAACTGTGGCAATAGTCGCTGCGATTCCAGGTGGTCCGTCTGTGTGAGAGCTTATCGGGTTGGACGGGATTAGATTAACCCAGCCAAGGGACTAGACGTGCGAATGTTACAGTGTACCAAAATAAATATACACTAAACATAACTTTAACATTATTGCTTTTCTTTTTTTAATAAACTTCCAATTTATGATGATATAATTAAATTCTCGTTTTTCTCATGTTATGTCTAAATAAAAATGCTAAGATATAAATTAATAGAATTAAATCTCTTTGTGAGTCTTGCATAACGAATTTCAGTTTTTTATTTATAAAATTGACCAGCGAACTTACAGTCAACCATGCAGATAGTAAGTGACTACTGCTGCACATAGACTCCTGAAACAATCAAAATAAAGAAAATGAAGACGCTTTATCACCTCTGAAGACTAAGACGGAATTCCTTACAGCTTGCTTTTATTTTAGTTTAAATTTATTAAATTGACCGCCGGTTTCTTAACCACAATTTTATATTTTGAAGTTGTTATCAACAAGATGCTGCTGCCCATCTCCAGTCACCATTTCAGTTCTGTCAATCTTTTGTCTATCTTTTGCGACACTCACGAGATGATATTGTGTTAGGGGACGCCAACACACGGATGCTATACGTACAAACAACATGGCATACCGCCGTCTATGTCATCATCATTACAGCCCTTCACAAGTCCACTGCTGAACATAGGCCTCCCCCAAAGTATGCCACAAAACACGGTCCTGAGCCACCTGCCATCGACTTCCTGTGTGTCTTACCGGGTCGTCACTCCATCTAGTGGGCGGTCGCCCTACACTACTATTTTCTAGGTAAAATGATTTTGATGATACTTTTAATTGAAAGCTGGTGCTTCTCTTTTGGTCCCATATAAATTATCAATATCTGACCAGTAGTTTTTGAGTTATCCTTAATAATGGGTATTTGTAGTCGTAGTGTAGTGGTCGCCCTACAGTACGCCTACCGGTACGAGGCTGCCACTCGAGAATCTTTCTTCCCCATCGGTTATCGGTTCTTCGAGCTATATGGCCGGCCCATTGCCACTTCAGCTTACTAATTCGTTGGGCTATGTCGGTCACTCTGGTTTTATTGCGCATATGCTCATTTATGAGCCTATCACCCAGAGAAACTCCGAGCATAGCCCTCTCCGTAGCTCGCTGAGCGACGTTGAGCGTCCTTATAAGGCCAGCAGTGAAGGACCACGTTTCAGAGCAGTAAGTCATCACTGGCAACACTCACGCATCTTTTTGGGATTGCTCGTTGTCGCCTCCTTCGACAACACCAGGAAGAAATTTTCATAATTTTAGAAAAGTTTCTTAGCCACTCTAACACCACCTCAGCACGGCAACTGCTACTACATGGCCATGGGAAATATGGCAAGAATATTTCTCTGCAATAAAATCTATACCTATATTATAAAGTTAAATTTGTTTCTCATCTCTTTGAAATCCCGCTGTTAAACATCAAAGAAATCAGTTACCATATTATGTGAGCATAATAAAGAGTCATGAGTAACTGCCCTTAAACTTCATGAAGCCTCTGCAAGCGACTGTAAAATAAAACAAATTGTGCCCGTGAAGCTACGCTTGGCTTAACAAGTTTTACTTTAAAAAAAATGAGATGCAGGTATAGTTGGCATTAATTAAAGGACTTACTTTAAGCATTTAATGCATGAAATGAAATAAAATCTCGCAAATCTACTAACAGTGTATAAAACATAAGTGACTACGAAATGGCCACAGATGGGTTGTGACTTATAAGGACTAAGATGGAAGCCTCACAGGCTGCAATAATTCTGGCTCTCTATATCTTTCAGACCGGACCACAGCAATGCAAGCACTACCATTTGTCGTACCCAGTCATTTGATTAAGATTGTTGTACTAGTTTTTACGTGGTAGAGCCATGCTGCAGTTATATTAGTAGTATAGTTGTAGCACGAATGGGTCGGCTCGACCGGGGAAGGACCACGCTCTCACAGAATACCAGCGTGAAATAGTAGCTTAATGCTGCTGTATTTCGTATGGTGAGTGTAGAGAACCGGAGACCCTTTTTACTGGAAATGAGGCATTCCATCTCAGTCCTCACGGGTGACAACGCATCTGCATTTTGATTTGTAATGGAAGATAGATGTAGATGTCTATGGGCCGCAGCAACCACTTACCATCAGGTGGACTGTGTGCTCGTTTGTCAGCCTATTCTATAAAAAAAAAAAAAAAAAAAAAAAAAACTAGTTGTGGTGTACCCAGAGGAACTCCTGGATACAACGCATCTGTATCGTTTTTCAATTTTTCATACGTTGTTCATACGTGGTAGAGCCATGCTGCAGCTATATTATGGTTGTAGCACGAATGGGTCAGCTCGACCGGGGCAGGACCACGCTCTCACAAAATACCAGAGTGAAATAATAACATTTTTAATTTTCACTCAAAGACGCTGTTGCCCAACTCCTGGTTTATTCCCCCTTTCGCCTCTTACAACTCCCACGGGATGATATGGGGTAGTGGATATTCTCACACCGCCACTGATTTTGTCCAAGAAATAAAATATTTCAAGGATATGTGAATTGCATCAACATGTACTGGAACTGCGCGGCGATTTGATTGCTCAATCACATTCTCAGCATCTGTACGCCTTCTCTGATTGGAAGTTGGCTACAGGTTTCCATGAACTGCCGTAGCCACTTACCATCACATGGACTGCAATGTTCGTTTGCCGCTTCAATTTTATAAATGAATGGTATAGAGCCATGCTGTAGCTATATAACTCGAACTCGACTCGAACGCGGAAGGAACATGCCCTCGCAGAATACCAGCAACTTTAACCTGCAATTTTAATAGCAGGTTAAAGTTGCTGTGGTTTGTATGTTGATTGTAGAGAACCGGAGACCCTTTTTATTGGATACGAGGAATTCCATCCTAGTCCTCAGGGGTGACAACGCATCTGCATATTATTGATACGGATCTACATATTGACTTTAGCACATACATCTGAGACACAGTTTTATCCTAGTTCAGGTGCCTGTTATTAGACTATTATATAGACTATTTTAAATAAGGACATTATATAAATTAGTTGTACAGTTTATTGGAATAAAAATGATTAAATATAAAAAAATAATAATGTCCTCCTGACCGAATTCCGACCACAGCGGCCAGCCTGAACTGAGAGTAGCCACCAGCACAGGACAGAATTATAGTGCCCAAGTGTATGCGTAACCACAGGTGCACTCTCTAGTCCCTCATTCTCATAGTCCGATGGGACGGTAAACCGACATGATCGGAGAGAGATCAAGCGCAGGGCCAACGGCTTTACGTGCTTTCCGAGGCACGGGGGTGAGACACCGCCAACTTCCTGACTCCGGGCAGATACTGAGAATTTCTTGACGAAAAACTCAATGAGCTGATTTTTTCTTAACTCGACCCGGGATTTGAACCCGAGACCCCATGATCAGCAGTCACACTACTACAACCCCAAATACATTTTCAACTGGAACCGCTCCTGAGAAGATTAAATAGATTTAATTTAAACATTATCGGGTAAAATACAGCCTAGATCACTCCAATCATTGCTTTCATTAGTTCGTGAAGTTTTATTTTTTTTTTATAGAAGAGGGGGCAAACGAGCATGCGGCTCACCTGATGTTAAGTGACTACCACCGCCCATGATCAACCGCAACACCAGGAGAATTGCGGGTGCGTTGCCGGCCCTTTAGAAAGGAGTAAGCTCTTTTCTTGAAGGTCCCCAGGTCGTATCGGTCCGGAAAAATCGCCGGTGGTAAACTATTCCACAGAGAGGTTGTACGTGGAAGAAAACTCCTTGTGAAACGTACAGTGGTGGACCGCCAAGCATCCAGATGGTGTGGATCAAGTGTGGATGGTATCGGGACGTTTGCCGTGTAGTGCGTTCACGAAATTTGGCGGCTGGGATTAATCCGAACAATTCCTCAGAGCACTCCCCGTGATAGATGCGATATAATACGCAAAGAGATGCAACATCTCTTCGCAGCGCCAGTGAATCGAGCCGATCGGAAAGCACTCGGTCGTCGACGATTCGAGCCGCTCTGCGCTGGACGCGGTCAAGTGGAAGGAGCTGGTACTGGGGAGCCCCAGCCCAGAGATGGGAACAGTATTCCATGTGCGGCCGAACCTGCGCCTTGTAAAGTTGCAGGCGGTGTGCCGGCATGAAATACTGTCCCGCTCTGCTGAGCACGCCAAGCTTTTTAGAGGCCAATTTGGCCTTCCTTATTATAATCGGTTTAGGGATTTCGTATATTACATAGATAAACAGACAGACTAAAATTATAAAAATGGTTATTCGCGTCTATATAACGTCTAATAAAAGCTCGTTGTTTCGATATTACGAGTGCAAACAGGCACTTCAATTTCTTAAGTGTATAGTGGATAACAAAATTTACTGCTTAATTTCTTTATCTAGGGTCTGAGTTATATTGTTCCCCCCACAAGTGCAAACTGTGTGCAATGTTGAGTGCAACGAATATCCATAAAATGTACACTCATCTCCGGCAAGTGCATGACTGATTGCAGCTACAAAGTGAATTGCAAATGAGCGGCCATTCATTACGCGACCCGACGGTTTTACTTTATTTGTGAACACTAACTGAGAGACGAAATAACATCCTGTCTTTGTACGGTCTACAAAAATATTTTATTTAATGCAGTTAACATTTCTAAAGAATGAGTTTGAAGCGTAAATTTGTTTAAAAATGAGTCTTTACATTCTGGAATATTAATATTACTGGCAACCAGGTGGGATTGAATTAAAGCACTGACTTATAATTAGTAAAAAAAAATAATATGAATAGTAACTACTAATTACCGTTTTAAATAATATATCTTTAGTTTTTTGTGGGGAAGTTGACCACCGCGCAACGCCGTTGCTCGTTGCTTAGAAAATTATATTTTGAAGTCATCGCTATCGCCATTTATTGCATTGACTGTCTGCTGGCTCAAGCTGCCGTCAATATCTCCCAGAAACTTCACAGTTTGACGCATCGGCAAATAGTAAAGAAAAATATCAAATGATAATAATTTCTCATTACATACTAGATACTACCAAACGTATAATCGTATGAGTCCTTTACCAATGAAAGTAAGGAAGAAAGAAAGAAAGACTTAAAGACATTAGCAGAATTCGTTACGACAAGATTGCTATAACTAAAAAAAAATATATCTTTCTTAGTTTAGATATATAGCAGGAATATCACAAGTTTTTTTTAAATAAAGATATATATTTTAAATAAAGATATATTATAGAATATCTAATTCGCAATCATCCGTATTAATTAAATACAATGATGTGTCTTACCTGAATTGAAGAGCACCTCCCGCCCTTACTCAATCGCGTGCAGTAATCTCGTCAACACTAGTCCCGGCACCACTACTTCCTAGAAAGACCCAACATCGACGATAATACGACACGTGTTTCGCCTCTACACGAGACATCTTCAGGAGATGTAGACTCTACGGCGGATGACCGCTAAAGTTTTTTTTTATAGAAACTCGTCGAGCACACGGCCCACCAGATGGTAAGTGGATATTGTGGCCTATAAACATCTACATCTATTCTTGATTAACAGCTCCATCTACCAATAACGCAAAAATTAGGATTTTATTATAGAATAAGCCTGACAAACGAGCACGCTGGTCATCTGATAATCCGTAGACTTCTACATGTTTCTCGATTGAAAATCATTGTCACTCTTGAGGACTAAGATGGAATGCCTCGTTTAGTAAAACACGAATCAGGGGAAGCTGCGGGGAAAGCTAGTATAAATATAAATTTTAAAACCATTATGTGATGTTGACCGCAACCACGTGATTTATATGCGTGTCTTGTCTAATCTCGAAACGATAAACCACCCACCTACCGGCCTACGTAAGTTTTTGTTTTACAGCTCATGAAATTAGGACAGAGCTATGAAAATCGACAGCACGACAGGCCATTGGAATCGTTGCCAGGCGTTAGTGAGATGGAAATAGGGCGAATCTAGATTGAGTCGTTAGGGAATTGTCATTTAGAAAACATCAGCTGCTGGCCGAAAATAGAATTTGAATCTGTCACAGGAATAAAAAAAATTTTTATAAAACTTGGTATACTGACAATCTATTTACATTATCGAATGTTGTAAGTTCTTAAGTAAACACCCAAATATATATTATGATCCCGTTAACTCTATCAAAAGAAATAATCGAACTCAAAATAAATTGAATATTCAATTCCCAAAATTAAAATTATTACTGACAGGTCCCCATACGATGGTACCATCCGCCCTGTACTTCACCAACCGGTATGAGGCTGCCACTTGAGAACCTTTCTTCAACATCGGTTGTCGGCTCTTCAAGCTATATTGCCTGCCCATTGCCACTTATTACAAGTACAATACAAGTATGATATTTCTTGTGACATGCAAATTATAATAATTAAGCCTTTGACTTCCGTGTTGGTCCACTTTGTACGGAGTATTGCATTTAAAACGCGACCGACAGCAGTTCAAGTGTTAAATAAATAAATATACTGAATTGAAATGATATACAGTTTGTAAATAATTTTATAAGACTAAAGTATTTTTTTATACGACTAAAATAAAGAACGAACTTCAGTTCACCTGATGGTAAGTGGCTACCGCAGTCCAAAAACACGTGCAACCGAATTCACGCAGTCACTTTATGACGTAGTTTAGGTATCAAAGCCTCTATGCCTATGATGTGTTTACCTATGCCTCTATGCCCTGTTATCTACTTCATCATCTATTTTCTGTGATGTTGGTGCTGTTAGCTTATACGGCTCTTACAGCTTCATCTGACTCAGGGAAAGACAATGTTGATGAGGATGATGATGATGCTATATGATTTGGTAGTGTTACCAATCATCATGTCGCCTCTGTGGTGGTTTTTTGTACTATCTAACTGCTATCCGAGTGGGAGAGTGCGGAATTCCGCCTCTGACTGCTTAGCTCGTGTCGGTTAATGTTCTGGACGGTGAGAACCACCCAGGTACTCAGATGAACGGTGTGTATGCAGTGTGTGCTGAAAACCGATCCGTTATTCTGGTTGTTATGTCCAGTGTTGGATTTAAAAGGCTGGTGATGTCATTTTAAGAATCAATTTACCATCAGATTCTACCACTCTCCTACTAGTTTCTGCCGCCAAAAAGCAGTGCTTGCTGTGATGTGTTCTGGTCTGAAGGGTGTAGAGAACTAGTATAATTACCTATAGGCTATTAGGCATTAGTACTCAAAGGCAACAACGCATATACAGACTTCTTTGTTTTTTGAAAACGACTTAAGGTTTTCTTGAACTTTTTTATAGGGGCGACACCAAGGGAATTGATGGTGCGTTTCCGGCCTTTTAAAAAGCAGCAAGCTTTTTTCTTGAAGGTCCCTAAATCGTATCGGTCCGGAAAAATCGCCGTTTGTAAATAATTTCACAGAGAAGTTGTAAGAGGAAAAAAAATCCTAGTAAATGCACAGTGGTGGACCGCCAAGCATCCAGGTGGTGTGGATGGTATCGTCAATTTTCCGAACAATTCTTCATAGTACTCCCCATGGTGGAAACGATAGAAAATGCAAAGGGATGCAACATATCTACGCAGCGCCAGTGAATCGAGCCAATTAGAAGGAAATCGGTCGTTGTCGATTCGAACCGCTCTGCGCTGAATGCGGTCACGTGGAAGAAGCTGACACCAGGGTGCCCCGACCCAGAGACGAGAACAGTATTCTATGTGAGGCCGAACTTGCACTTTGTAAAGTTGCAAGCGATGTAACCACATGAATTACTGTCCTGATCTGTTGAGCATGCCAAGCTTTTTAGTGGCCAATTTGGCCTTTCCTTCTAAGTGACCTCGAAACTGCACACTATTTGACATGTCGACGCCGAGGATTCCGATGCTAGCTGAGGCAGCAAGGGGAGTGCCTTGAAACTGACGTGATACGATAAAGGGGTTCTTTTTAGCGGTAAACGCGCAAAATTTTGCCCTCTGGGTATTGAACCTAGATTTAGTCGACTTTGTTCAGTCGACTGCAGACACAAGTTTATTCCGTTTATTGAATTTATAACCGTTATTCAGTTTATAAAATATCAATGATATACAGAAGAAACTGCGTTGGTGATAGCACGCAGCCTTGTGGAACACCAGCATTAATAGGCTTGTAATCAGAGCATGCACCGTCTACTACGACCTTGATGCTTAGATTAGCAAGGAAACTGGTGATAAAATCACGCTATTTTTCGGATAGCACATAGGAAGGGAGCTTTGAAAGAAGCATTTTGTGCCAGACCCGATCAAAGGCCTTCGCTATGTCCAAACTAGCGGCCAATGTCTCCTCCTGGGACTCACCAGAAGATCTAGAAGATCAACAGGTGATCGACCTCAACGGAAATCTAATAAAGTTTTCGTCGTAGTTGATCAGCTGATTAGGGAGCGGTGATCCGCAAGGTACTTCATGAGCTGGCAGTTTATAATGGATTTCATTGTTTTGGAGAACAAGGAGATGATGGCGATAGGCCTATAGTTGGGCGTGTCTGAGCGGTCCTTGTCGGCACTACGACTTGGGAGTAGGGGTATCGAAAAAGACGCGTTAAAATTGGTGCCAACTCCGGAGCACGTCTTCAGCACAATGGGAGGAACTCTATCAGGCTCACTTGACTTATTGATGTCCAGGAAGAGAAGCGCTTTGCGAACCAAGAGTATATAAACAGCACAAAAAAAGAGTATGTAAACAGCAAATCCGGCATGGAGCACTCACGCCGCGTGAAGGTCGGCGGTGTGTACCTTACGTCATCGAGAGTCGAGTTGGATGCAAGGAGAGAGCCTAACAGATCTGTTGTCTCCTTTGCGGCATGAGACAGTGAATCGTCCTCTCTGTGCATAGATGGAAGAGATGGCTGTCAGAAGTTACCTTGGACAGCCTTGGCAAGAGACCAGAATGCACGGTTACCCGAAGAAAGCGAACTAGCTTCTCGCCAATTCTGCCGATGTGTTCTGACCCTGTTTTGACAATGCAATAGCCACATGCCAACAAGCGATTTACATGGTAGAGCCATGGTGCAGCTATATTATGGTTGGTATGGTATTATGATTACGAATGGGTCGGCCAACCCGGAGAAGGCTGCTGTGTTTCGTAAAGTGTGTGTAGAGAACCGGAGACTCCTTTTACTGGAAACGAGTCGTTCCACCTTAGTCCTTAGGAGTGAATACGCATTTGCATTTTGTTTCTTAATCGAGGATATCTATGGGTCACAGCATCCACTTACTATCAGGTGGACTGTATGCTCATTTGTCACCCTTATTCTATAAAAAAGGTGGGCTGTAACTAACTGTGTGTCATGTCAGTTTTTTTAAAGTATGTGTGGTCTTTTATCATTTTTACTTTTGTATAAAAGTACTGAAGAAACTCTCCGCGTTCTATATTTTTTTGCTGTGATATTAATGGCATTTGTTTATTGATTTGCTGACCGTACATCGAGGATGGCTGTGGGAAACTTGCGCGGGCGTCACCGCTAATTTAGTGCAAACATGCGTGTTCGCTTGTCTTTTTGTTTTCGTATATTTACTTTTTGGTAGTGTGTGCGGATGACATCCAATAGGTATACCGCCGTTGAGTTTTATGGGGAGATAAATTTTTTATTACATCTGTAATGAATCCCGTCTCATGAAGTCATCAGAAGCTTAAAGGTGCACAGTGTGTTGGTGAGATCGAAACATTAAAGTAAACCGCTGAGAAGGTCTTGTGCGGAAATTTTGGGGATAAGATAGATCAATAAGTAATACTAATTTGAAATAAACTTTAGGTATTAAAAATGTAAAAACAAAAATTTTAAACTAAATAAATGAATCAATTAAAAATTCGCATCCAATTAGTAGTATTATTGATAGATCAATTTCATAAAATGTAAAAGAAAAAAAACTGGAAAATATCAGTGCCATAGGCTTCTGTTCCGTTCACTTTTATTCCAAAAAAAAAATCATGTATATGTAACGTTACTGCTGCTGTATAAAAATACTTTTTTGTATTATTTCTTTTAAAAGTTACTTGTTAAGAGTCCTCTACTGAGGGTGCGTTTTACATTCATAAATTAACAAACACCAAGACCTGGCTGAAATAGGGACCTGGAATAGGTTTACAATTTAAAAAAAATACGTGTAGAAAATAATAAAGTAAAACTAAATAAAATTCGTAATAGCCTATCTATAGTTGCTTTCCATTCTTATTTTTCTAAGTATTGATCTTGAACCAAATAGCATTGCTTGCTCCGATATGTTCCGGTATGATGGGTCTAAGCCCGTATAATTATATCTATAGGCTATTAAGCATTCCAAATTAGTACCCAAATAAGACAACGCGTATATAAGTTTCTTTGTTCTTTGAAAATGACTTAAGGTTTCCTTGAACTTTAGGCTAATGGCTATACCATTCGCGAGGGAACACAGTCAGCGTTCTTGGCACGATACCACGGGGAGTAGTACTGAATGATAACTCAAGTTATAATTTTTTTCAATATAGTTTTAAATATCTCTGAATAAAAATCAATTGCTTCCTGTTAGTCTAAAACTAAAACACAGCTCGACCAAAATTGATGATTTTTTCTGTGTTTTTAAAAGGCTATATGGTCGTTTGGACCCGATAAGTTGCGCCATTATCGAGTTACAGAAATCACCTGTGCGAAATCAGGGCGAATCGCTAGTATTATTTATATAAAAGTAAAGTAAAGTTACAGCCTATATAAGTCCCACTACTGGGAACAGGCCTCCCCTCATTTCTGAGAGGGTTTTAGGGCAAGGAAGTGTCCGCCGCGCTGCCCCAATGCGTGTTGGAATTCCTTCACATGTCTTCGAAATATTTTTTTCTTTATTCCTCAGACATGCAGGTTTCCTCACGATGTTTTCCTTCACCGCCGAGCACGTGGTAAATTGTTTGTATAGCAATTAAATAATTAATGAATTTGAATTTATTTGTTTTAAAAATAAAAAAACACATAATACACACACACATCATGACTTATATAATACACATCATACCTTGTTCACCATTATCTATCGCCTATGCTTTCCTGACATTCAAATCAAAGTATTTTCAAAAAACAATCCAAAAGGTTATAACATGAGATAAAAAATGTACTAAGCTTAAACGACAGTATTATTGTTATAACTATATAGAAAAAAAAAACGCAGCGTGGAATATAAAACTATATTAAAAGAGTATTCCCAACGTTTAAGAAAACTCGCAGAATAATTACTATATTAACACAGCACAATAAATATAAAGCTACCTGGAAAGTGATAAATAACTATAAAAATAGTACAAAGGAAAAAGCAATTATTAAAATTATTGTTGATGGTGATATCATTGAGGATCCGTTAGTTATAGCTAGGATATTTAATAATTTCTATACCAACCAAATTAAAAAAGCTACCCAAATACTGATAATATATATATATATATATATATATATATATATATATATATATATATATATATATATATATATACGTTGACCACCCACAACATCATTAGACATAGATAAAGCTACAAAATCTCCCAAAAATACGAACAGTACTGCCTATAACGAAATTTGCACAAGAGTTTTAAAATGCATATCCGGTTTAATTGCTCCGGTAATTAGTTATATTTTCAAGTTATGTATTTATAATGGTATATTTCCGGAAAGATTAAAATCTACAATCGTCAAACCACTGTTGGCAGCCGCAGTTTCTTTATTTTGAACTGTGTTTTTTATTTTGTGGAATTCCATTTTTGGTTTCCCTTTATGGCCTCTTTCTATCCCACGCGATACTTTAACGTGTAAACATAAGAAAGCATTAGGTACTGATTTGCAAGCCATAGGATTTGAGTTCCGTTTATAACGCCTTACTAAAGGTATGGACGAATTTAGCCTCTAGCTAATTCTGATATTATTTTTACAACCGCTTCTTACATTGTATATTAAACACTATTATTGTCAAATAATCACAAACAATCGCTTCATAAATACTTTGTAGTATTGTGTTATGATAAAGTATCAGGTAAGGAGATAATTTTGTCAACAGTTACGAATATTAGCGAGGTCACGGATGAGGAAGTGGGTCTTATCGTCTACAATGCTTCTCTTTGTTGATAACGCTATCAAATATACCTATAAAAGTAAGGTAATCAAATATTTAATTTATTTAAAATTTCTTTTTCATTCTTTTCTTTATTATATATCAAAATAGCAACTTAATGCTGCTGGGTTTCATATGGTGAGTATAGAGAACCGGAGACCCGTTTACTGGTAACGGGGTATACCATCTTAGTCTTTAGGAGTGACATCGCATCCGCCTTTTAACTCTTAATCTAACAAACATTACTTTAGCAAGTTTAACCAACTTTTACAACCGACTTCCAAACGGAGGAGGTATTCAATTCGATTGTATGTTATTTTTATGTGTCTTACTTCAGAAGTTTTTTCCGTTTTTGTCAAATGTTTTGTCTGCCTGAACCGATTTTGATGATTCTTTTTTTATCTGAAAGTTGGTACTTCTCGTGTCCCATATAAATTTGATCAATATCTGACCAGTAGTTTTTGAGTTATCCTTAATAACGCGTACTTAATTAACTTACTATATTTAATTTAATACATTGGTGATATTCTCATATTTATATTGAAGTCGGTTGTACAATTTTTTTTTAATTTTACTTTTGTTAAAGAGTAAGTAACAAACGAGCACGCAATCTACCGTAACTAATAAGTTTATATTGGTCTAGTAAATTTGTTACATTAAGAATTAAAATGCAGATGCGTTGTCACCCCTGAGGACTTAGATGGTATGCCGCATTACCAGTATCTACCCAACTAGATGAGTTGCGGCAGATGGTGTGCTTGTTTGACACTTTTATTCTATAACAAAAATAAAATAAAGAAAATTTGTGCGCGTTAAAGCGATATTTTTTAGATTCGATCAATAAGAATATTAGTAGAAGGAATTTCAGTTCTTCCAGCACATTTATTTATCATTCAGTTATGATAGTATTGCCTCAAATTTTACCAGTCTTTAATTTTATTGGACATGTCACTACACGACACGTGCGTTAATCCCTTGAGCATGTAGATATTTTATTTTTATTATATCTGATTAGATCTGCTTACTGTTTAGTATTAATAAGTTAAAGGTATTAAAGGTAAGGTATTAAAAGTAATGATAATAAATAAATCCCTCACTGATCCAGTGTTGAGGTAAGACTCCTTTAAGAATAACCTGTAACATACTATTCTTATATGTTCTGTCTTTATATGATTTCTAAATTTTCTTTTATTTTTATATCTGTGGGCTTCTTCACGATGTTTTACTTCTCCGTTACATTTACGTGGTACTGGCACGCTGCAGCTATTTTATGGTTGTAGCACACGGAGTCGGCGATGCCTTTATGTCACGCTCTCACAGAGCACCAACGTAAAATAGCAGATTAATGCTGCTATGCTTCGTATGGTGAGTGTAGAGAACCAGACACTCTTATTACTGGAAATGAGGCATTCCATCTTAGTCCTCATGAGTGACAATGCGACCTCGATTTTTTTATATCACTGGATTTCAAACGAGCACACAGTCCACCCGATGGTAAGTGGATGCTATGACCCATAGACATCCACATGTATCCTCAATTAAGGCTCAAAATGCATTGTCACCCCTGAGGACTAAGATGGAATGCCTCGATTCCAGTAAAAGGGATCTCCGGTTCTCTACACTCGCCATTACGCTGCTATTTTACTCTGGTAATCTATGGCGAGGCCAGCCCCGGTCTAGCCAACCCATTCGTGTAACAACTATAATATAACTGCATCGTGGCTCTACCACGTAATATGATTTGAATCGTAATTGAGTATAAATTTAGATGTTTATGGGCCACAGCATCCACTTTCCATCACGTGAAATGTGTGCTCGTTTATAACGCTTATTCTATTAAAAATCGTCCCGCCACAAGCACAAAGTCCATCTGACGGGAAGTGACAAGTAGACATCTACATCTATATATAAAAATCAAGAAGCAGACGTTTACACGATCTAACCAAACGTCAATAAAATTAAATACATTCATTTTACATACTGTAACGCTTCCCTCCTCTATATATATAAATATATTAAATATTAAATATTTCCCCCTTTTCAATAACATTATAAATATGTGACCAGGAGATAGCGCCATTGAGAATAGCGTCCCACCAAACAACCATCACAAAGACGCAATGCTGCAGAACGCAACAAGCATCAATACGACTATCGTCGGACTTACACCATACCAAGGTTCCCCATACGTCCCAGCAGACATCACCACCCGCATACCTCCGTCGACCAGAACCACAAGAGTGCGTCGAATCAGGCGCAGCACACCCGCAGATCCATCACAAGGCGCAATAACGCAAGTAGCAGTAAGCATCAATGCAACTATCATACGGATGGCGCCCCCTCACAACACACCCACATGATCCCTATCAACTTTGGTAACAAAGTTTGTATTGTTGTTAACTAAAAAATATCACCAACGTATCATAGCAGCACGCTACTAAGACGCCAGTGAATATAACTCCACGTATCATAGCGCTGATGCACTAAGGTATGAAATTGAGTATGCCTGTTAGACTTAAAAGTGCCACCAAACATACTCATCCCAATCTGAAAGACGCCGCCCTCAAACGGTATGGGTGTGCGATGTCCACGGGAAAGCCGTATTGCTACAACAAACCCGCTTACCACCGGCACTAATATGTTGTTAATTAAAAAATGCACCAACGTATCATAGTAGCACGCTACTAAGACGCCAGTGGACAAAACTCCCCGTATCATAGCGCTAATGCACTAAGACATGAAGTTCGGTATGCTTGTTACACTTAAAAGTGCTACCAAACACACTCATCCCAATCCCAAAGATAGACGACGCATCGCTATGCGCTACGACGCCACCCACAAACGGTATGGGTGTGCGAGTGCGATGTCCACGGGAAAGCCGTATTGCTACAACAAACCCGCTTACCACCGGCACTAAGATGATATGTCTAAGACACATCGGTTAGCGAGTCCAAGTTTACCTCGGACCAATTGCTCGTGAAGCAGCATACACGCCACCATAATATTCCTTTTCAAGTCCCTAATAAGGACTAGTCATTTTGCTACATTACTAAGAGCAGTCGATCACCCGACCACTCCATAGAATGCTTATACATCAAAGAGACCTTCTATAGTATTGCTTTTGTATCATAGACCCTACATTCATAGGTCATTCATATATAGGACTCGAACCCACGACCCTACTATTGTAATGCAAATTCATCATAGAGACCTTCTATAGTATTGCTTTTGTATTGTAGACCTAACTTTCATAAGTCATTAATATATAGGACTTGAACCCACGACCCTACTATTGTAATGCAAATTCATCATAGAGACCTTCTATAGTATTGCTTTTGTATAATTGAGTTCAATATCATAAGTTCCCTAATATAGGACTAGTCATTGTGCTACAGTACTTCAAGCAGTCGGGCACCCGACCACCCCATATATATGTACAACTGCAGATATGTATCTCCGGCAGCTCCTCCATACAAGACATCTATACATGAACACCTTCCACAACTTAGGATAATTTTCTTTTATACATGGAGTTCGTGTTCCATGACTTAGACAATTTTTAACAAATTTTCAAATTATAATATTTTCGACTTGTATTTCTATTATTTATCTTATTTTAAATATTTTTACAAGTTTTTAAATAAATTTATTATATATATATATATATATATATATATATATATATATATATATATATACAGAATGGGTCCCACATATATGCAATAAATGAAACCACAAGTAATGCTAGTCCGTAGAAGTGTAGAAAAATTAAATATTAAATTAAAACCCGTAAAATAAAAAAAGTGAAATTTTCAAACAAAATAAATATTAAAATAAATTCAGTAAAAGTGAACACTCTGTTTAGACAACGTACCTTGACCCCTTGGAAGAGTGACAACGTTGCACGCGGGTGGCACGCCGACAAAAGACACCGCTGTCGATATGGCGCAATACCAATAGTTTGCACTGCGTGGCAACGTCGCTTTTTAATGTTCAAGGATTCAAGTTCATTGAATCATTGACTTAGTGACCCAATTCTATAGAGTGTTCAAATTTGCTTAAAATTAAAACTCTACTTTTTGACCTAATTACTGGACCGATTACGTTCATTTTTTGTATATCGTCAGCAAAGGCGATAACAAGTATATGGTTTCATTTATTGCATATATGTGGAACCCATTCTGTATATATATATATATATATATATATATATATATATATATATATATATATATATATATATATATATATATATATATATATATATATATATATATATTATAAAGACTATTTTGATGCCCCTTTATATTGAATTTAATTATTAATAATAATATTGGGCCGTCACAATACCAATACATAAAATATATAAGCTCTCACCCAGAGTAGTGGACAAAGATCACGGAATTTCAGGTACTCTGACACACCTCCGCTTCTCATACTTCCAAATATTTACACATACTCGTACATGATCGTCGATTAAGGGTTCCCTTAATTTCGTCTATTTTTAATATAACGTTAATTTGGTAGATGCATTTCTGTTTTATACACCGGATTGCATCTTAAATGAAAGGAAAAAATGGTGTGATAGGTGAACGAAGTAGAGACGTATGATTTTGGTTGTCTTCCTCGGTACGCCTGCCCGGAGTGACAATGAAGGCGAACCGTCTCCCGTTGTACACCTACAGCCTACACTGTCCCATGCTCATGTCCAGCAGTGGATTTCCACAGGCTGATGAAGATAAGGAACAAAAAAAAAACGTTAGTAAGCTTAAATAATATTGTACCAATACAACCTGCAGCCATGTATTGAAAACATTATTAAATGGTTAAAATCAAATAATCTAAAAGTTAATCTAGAAAAAACAAAAATTATGCAATTTACACAAAGAAAAAGTACTCAAAGTAAGAAATAAAATAATTTCTGAAACAAAAGTAGCGAAATTCTTAGGAGCAACATGTCATGGGAATCGCATTCAATAGAAGTCTTCAAATGAATGTATAAATTTTCATTTGCACTGTATAATCTGTCGAAAATAGCTGACCGAAAAACTGTTCTAACAGCGTACCATGGCTTTGTGGCTTCGACCCTGCGATATGGTATCATATTTTGTGGACTATCAACATACAGGGAACTAATTATGAACGCTCAAATATTCGAGCTATATGTGGGATAAAGCCTACAGACAGTTGCATACCGTCCTTTAGATCTCTTAAGATATTAACATTACCCTGTATTTATATACTAGAATCGTGAAAGTTTACATAAACATAAACGCTCACGCCTGCCACCCAGAGGGGTAGGCAGAGACTACAGACTTCCATTTAGCACGATCCTGACATACCTCTCTCGCCTCTTCCACATCCATATACCTACGCATACATGCTCGTCGGTTAAGGGTACTCTTAATTTGGCCCATTTTTAGTATATCGCCAATTTGGTCGACAAACTTCCGCCTAGGACGTACGTTCCGACTCTTCCATTCACTTCTGCAACATATATTTGCTTTGTCAGTCTTTCCGCATTCATTCTTTCTACATGACCAAACCACCGAAGCATTCCTTTCTTAATCCTGGTCACCGCATCATCTTGCAAACCACACTCTTCTTTTATCACACAGTTTCGTGAAGATTTGTAAAGTATATGTATGTATAAGTATAAAGTATGTAATCCGGAACTTTTTGATATAAGAGTACAACCATCTTAACCTTCGTCCTAGAAAACATAAAATCCAGACAAATGTATGTAAAACTGCCCTTATGAAAAAGTGTTGTTGAAATGGCTCCTAAATTATGTAATAATTCACGTATAATAGATCACGTAAAATGTTATAATGTGCAAAAATAATTCACGTATAATAGATCACGTAAAATGTTATAATGTGCAAAAATTTGCAAAAATAATTTACGTATAATAGATCACGTAAAATGTTATAATGTGCAAAAATTTGCAAAAATAATTCACGTGTAATAGATCACGTAAAATGTTATAATGTGCAAAAATAATTCACGTATAATAGATCACGTAAAATGTTATAATGTGCAAAAATTTGCAAAAATAATTTACGTATAATAGATCACGTAAAATGTTATAATGTGCAAAAATAATTCACGTATAATAGATCACGTAAAATGTTATAATGTGCAAAAATTTGCAAAAATAATTCACGTATAATAGATCTCGTAAAATGTTATAATGTGCAAAAATTTGCAAAAATAATTCACGTATAATAGATCACGTAAAATGTTATAATGTGCAAAAATTTGCAAAAATAATTTACGTATAATAGATCACGTAAAATGTTATAATGTGCAAAAATAATTCACGTATAATAGATCACGTAAAATGTTATAATGTGCAAAAATTTGCAAAAATAATTCACGTATAATAGATCACGTAAAATGTTATAATGTGCAAAAATTTTAATCTATTATGAGTAAATTTCTTATAGATAAATGTTATTATAATGTCAATGAATTTCTATTTACTAATAATTTAAATATTTAATTTAGTAATTTTATTTTGACTCTACACTTTGTTATTTTGATTTGCTTTCATATATATTTAATTTTATGATGTGTGGATATATAAATTCGTATGCTGTTAAAGCATTTCACTTAGGTACTATAAAATTATAACATTGTAAACCTTGTTATCTGTGAAAACGAATAAAATGATTGATTGATTGATTAATTGATTGATTGATTGTATATATAATATTACGGCCTATCCACGGTCCACAAAAATCCACTGTTGATTACAGGCGTCCCCTACAGTTTTCCCCATAGGGTGATATTTGCCAGTGTCTCTCTTTTCTGGCAGATTTTTTAAAGTATAAGGATGACAAACGAACACACAGTCCATCTGATGGTAAGTGATGGTAAGATGCTGTGGCCCATTACATTTATCCTCGATTAAGAATCACAGATACATTTACCATGCGAAACACATCAGTATTAAGCTTCTTTTTTTTTCACGCTAGTATTCTGTCTGAGAATAGAATAAGCGAAGTACAGGGCGTCCCCTCACAAGATAGAGTGATAACCATGTAAGAGACATGCAGGAAGTCAATGGATGCAGGTAGCTCACCACCGTGTGGCATTCCTTGGGGTAGGCCCACTATGTTTAACAATAGACTTGTGAAGGGCAGTAATAATGATGATGATGATGATGATGATTTTATGAGACCGCCCCTTCCGCGGTCGAGCTGACCTATTTGTACAACCATATTAAAGCTGCAGCTTGACTTTACCGCCTAAAATTTTAGGCAGGAAGTTTGGCCTTTTAAAGGTGCCTGGTAGATGGTGTAAAATGTATTAAAAATTTGATTACCCAATGGTGTAACTGCTATAGTTACATTTTTAATTTAAAAAGGTGGTTCATAGCGTATCATGGCACACGTATGTGCATGACGTCGCCGTGGGTTCGTACGAAGTTGTAAGTAAGATTTTTCATTGATTAGGTTCCACCCGCGCTTTAAAGGTAGTGCAAACGTTGTGGCGTTTAGTATATCACGGCCAGTAACAAATAATTTTGTCGCATACCTCTCAAAAGAGCGCATGCGTACGTTGAAAAAAAATTCAAAGTTGAACATCACTTTGTGAAAGCAAACTAGCAAAATTTCAAGGCACACGTGACTATCAACGGAATCATCGACCGTTTTTATTTAGATTCCTATCTCATGTAAATATAAGCTGCAGATAACGTGAAATCTACTGAAGCAGAACAGAGCAATTGTTCTCTATGTGGTTCGTTGTAGAAATAAATTCAGCGTGCGCATACGTCGTTTCGGACTTTATCACACTGTTATCACAATATGATTAACCCAGTTTGCGATATATGTGTTTAAATTTTTTGTTATAAAAATGTTGTGTAATTTTTTGTTATGTTAGTCGTCAAAATGGTCGCCGGTGTCGACTGTCTTTTCATAACTACGTATTTGCTCTATCAGCAATGATTGCAAAATACACACTCCTATTGCAAAATTTAAAACTTAGTGTAGGTAACTAAAATTAGCGTCATTTACATTCTTACCTCGTCTAATATTTATTTCCTGTTTGATGCGGACTAAGTCATTTTATGATATTCGATACTAGGTATGCATAACAATAAAATTTCACTGAACTTAACTAGTGTGACTTTCATTTAGAGTCGTAGTAGCTCAAGGACTTAGCACTCGCAGTAAATATGATAGTACGCAAGCGACCCGGGTTCGATTAGCGCCGACGCGACGCCACTAAAATTGTTAATTGCAGTTTTAAGTCCTAATTGACCACATGCTCGGCGGTGAAGGAAAACGTCCATATTAACTAACATGTCTGAGAACGAAAACAAGTTAAATCGTATGAAGTCCGTCAACACATGTTATGGCGGCGCGGCGGACCTTTCCTTGGTCTAAAAACAGAGCACAGACCTCTAAAAAAGGGGTTTTTAGAGGTCTGTGCTCTGGAGTGGGTATGTACATAGTCGCATAGTCCGTAAAATTTACTATACTTTATGTTTATTTATTCACCGCCTGGTTGCTGGCGGTTTAAGGGATTCCCGCACACCATGGATTACGTAAGAAAAGACTGGGATATGCTAGAAAGATCTAATTCATTCCGACAAGCACTGTCCTACCCCTATCGCACCGACTCATTTGCGCTGTTATTATATGTTATAGTTTAACATATCTGGTGCGTGGGTCTGCACTCAAAGCCTTATACAACATTTGATTGCCGTTCTAAAATTATTAAAAATAAAACCATTCCAAATTCAAATAAAAATAGCCCGTGAACTGGCAACGTGTAAACAATGTTAAATATTAAATGTCCAAGGCGTTCCGTTGGTGTACCCACTTCCTGCTATTACGCAGCGACTATCACGCTGATAAGCAATCAGACACGTGTATCGTATATCTGGCAAGGCGATAGCTGGCGCCTAGCGGGCGCCGGAGATAATGTCGCGACTAATCTTTTGATGAAGTAGTTCAGTAGGTCTTTAGGTAAAAACGTGACAGTAAAAATATTTTTTTATAGAATAATGGTGACAATAAGCACAAAGTCCACCTCATGGTACGTAGTTGCTGGGGCCCATAGACATCTACATCCATGCGTTGTCACCTCTAAGAACCAAGATGGAATGTGTAGTTTCCAGTAAAAAGTGACCATACGAAATACAGCATCATTTTGCGATTTTACGCTGGTATTCCGAGAGAGCAGGCAACTGAACGGACAGATCTCCAAATGCATGCGGCAGGGCTTCCGCAACTTCAATATAGCTGGTATTGACGAAACAATCGAACGGAATCAGGACTCCAAAGTCTGCCAGAGATCTGTTGACCAAAAGAGCCAACTATCGAAACTGAAGACCGAATATAGCAGCATCGTTTCCAGGACACCTAAGATTTTGAGTGAAAGTGACAGGTTTATGGACAGCAGCACACGTTATCGTTGGAGCCACACGCTAGTGTGAGTAACGAACCAAGAGCAAGTCTTATCCGACGGTATTCCGATGATATTCCGGACGTGAGTCTGAGCGAGATTAGAATGGCGCTCCAGTAGCACAAAAACGGCAAGTCCCGGGGCAAGAGATTGAATTACAGCGGAGCTTGTGAAAGCGGGTGGAAAACCGTCTTTCCTCTATGCTACTCCGTAGGCGTGGAGCATAAGTGAGACGGTCTTGTTATTCAAGAAAGGCGACAACGTCTCCCGAACAAGCCGTTTTACGAAAAGGCTACACAACCTTCAGCAATTTGTACAGAAGTCCGAAGAGTACAATCTTCCACATTGTCTTGCGTATGTGGACTATTAGCCTTTGATTCTGTCTAAATTTGGATGGTGCTGCAGTCCCTTCAGCGGTGCCTAGTTGACTGTCGGTATATATAAGTGCTGAAGTGTTTGTACATCAGGACTAAGATGGCTACCCGAGTACAGAACCAGAGTATTAAACCCATCCTACTGCAGAGAGGTGTAAGACAGGGTGATGTTATATCCCAATCATTAGCAGCATATTGATGTTAATACCGTATCTTTTCCTAGTCGCCATTGGGCGAGTACATCGTCATTACCTACTGAACGATTCGATTTGCCGACGATATAGTCCTTAGGAGCCGTAATAGCTCAGATGGTTAACGCTCGCTGTAAATATAACAGAACGCGAGTAACCCGGGTTCGATCCCCGCCGGCACCAATGAAATTGTTAATTGCAATTTTAAGTGTTGATTTACCACGTGCTTGGCGGTTAAGCTAAACAATGTGACGAAACCTGCATGTGTGAGGAATAAGAAAAAAATATTTCGAATACATGTGAAGTTCGCCAACACGCATTCAAAAATGAATCCATTCCATCCATCCATCCATTACATCAGATTTGATAGACCACAAATCCTCGCGAAAGAACATCGATTCCTACCAAGGATGATACGTGAGGTTATTGAAATTAAAAAACATCCTAATTTCATTAGAGAAGGAGGCTGGGTACTACCACCTGCATAAAGTTAAAAGTTAAAGTTACAGCCTATATACGTCCCACTGCTGGGCACAGGCCTCACCTCATTACTGAGAGGGTTTTAGGGCAAGGAAGTGTCCGCCGCGCTGCCCCAATGCGTGTTGGCGAACTTCACATGTCTTCGAAATATTTTTTTTCTTATTCCTCAGACATGCAGGTTTCCTCACGATGTTTTCCTACACCGCCGAGCACGTGCTAAATCAGCACTCAAAATTGCAATTAACAATTTCATTGGTGCCGGCGGGGATCGAACCCGGTTTGCTCGCGTACTGTGAAATTTACAGCGAGCGCTAACCATCTGAGCTACCACCTGCATGGGACCCTATAATTAATAAAATTAAAACTAAACCCAAGCATACCACTGCATGACTTTTTTTCATCATCCAGACCCGAAACAATTATTTGTAGGCCATACGAATACTTGTTCCATGCGGGATTCGAACCCGCGGCCCCCAGCGCAGCAACTCATTGTCAAGCCAGTGCGCCACGGAGCTGTCACTTTATCAAAGTACATCTCTAACATACGAGTTCCCTCATATCTAACGTGACCATACGTCCCACTTTAGGCGAGACGGTCCCGATTTAAAGGCTTGTGTCTTGCTATCCATAATATACATAAAAATATCCCGCTTTGACAAATAAAAGCGTAGCATCATGCAAACTAACTCGTGCCATCAATATGACACCGCGCGTACCAGGTTTGCCAGCATGGCCTGACTAGTTAGGTGACTATTCTGAAAACCTACACCTTTGAACTTAAAGTTAGGAAGTGACAATTTTTTATTAATCTACAATAAATTATCAAACAACATAGTTATTTCTAGTTAGTATTTATTTGCTGTTTAGAAAAACTTAAAAAGCCAGCAACCAGATTTTGTATCATTCTAAGTTCTCAGTGTTTCTCAGTGTTCTAAGTTCAGTGTTTTATTTTTAAAATTATAATAAATGGTTCCAGATTGAATTTTGGAGGCACAGTGGTGAAACCCCGCCAACTTCAATAAGTTCGAAATGAATATTCCGGGCTGCTACTACGAATTTTGTGACAGAAAAACCCAATAAATGATTGTTGGCCCGACTCGGGGTTCGAACCCGGGACCACTTGATCGGTAACTGCGTTTACTACCGTTACAACAAGAAAACAGTCAAAAGTGTTAAAACTATAATAATTTTAAAGGTGTCCCGCTCTGAGGAAAATAAATGGTCACTTTACTCATACCTATAACAATTTTTTACTTAATATTATACTCTTTTATTGAAATTAAACTCATAATTCACTAAAGTATTTACTGGTGAACACATATCTTGATTTAATTGAAATTTATTCCATTACATTCGAATGAAACTGCTTTTTCACTTAGTGGACGTACCTAGAATTGTAGATTTTGAGGAAACTTTGCGATCTTTTTCTATGAATTCAAAATGTGTCAATCGTGTTTTGGCCCATAATTCACTAAGCGAAATCTTTAACTTTCATAATGAATTAAAAAAATGTGAATTTATAGTTATTAACGACAAAAAAATTGATTTTCTGCGCACCTATAAAGCGTGAAAAATCTGCTTTTGGTGCCCACTTCACCTTAATGCTCCATATCATGATAAATGTTAACAGTTGTCGTAAGGTCGGTACGCTATTGTTTTACTCTAAGCTAGTTCTCAGGAGCCAATGCAACTGTATTTTTACGAAGTAGAACCATGTAGCAGCCATATTATTTTAGCACGAATGGGTCGCCTCGACCGGGGTAGGACCACGCTCTAATCGAATGCCAGTGTGAAATAGCAGCTTAAAGCTGCTGTTATTCTTAACGGAAAACAGATGTTGATTACTGTGGGCCACAGTATTCATTCACGATCAGGTGAACTGTATGCTCGTTTGAGACACTCTCTTACTCTATTTAAAAAATCTAAGTTTCTATGTTTGTATTTGATTGTAAGTGTACATGAGCCACGGTGCAAGGTAAAATATTATCTTTTGTCACTCTTATAAATAGACTCAGGCGTTGCTTTACTAGCTTCATTACATCACAGACATGATTTTTAAAGTTATTACCGATGCAGACTATAACCCCAACTAACCTTAGCCAGTGCTTCACCTCGATCCCACCTGGTAAGTGCTGATGAAGTCCTAGATAGTAAACCAGGGTACAAAAGCTTTAGGCCTATTCACTCTTGCTTTAAAGACACCCATATAAAACCATAATTAGCTAAGACCCACATGAAAAATGAAATACACTTCCTTTCCTCACAAAATTGCATGCACTATCGCTACCACAACTAAACCTGATACCACTGCACTAGGGAAGGCCCACCACCGTTGAAATACGACACGTTTTTCTTGGCGGTGAGAGAAGTGCCCTTCAAACTAGGTGAAACACACCATTTTGTTTTCAAGCGCACCTTAATTAAAAAATATCACACCTTTAATTAGCAGCATAGCAGCGTAGCAGCTCAAATTCCCGGCGTGGTAAGTTATCAGATCGTCCAAGGTATGTCGTCTGACGCACTTTTAAACATCGTTTACACAGAACTAGACTTAATGATTGCCATTAAAATAAAATAAAAATAATTAGCATTAAACATAAATAAATATGGAAATTGAAACAGATATAAAACTGTGTCCTCGCTTTTGGCTAGCAACAAAAATTATAGTTATGAAACTCAGGGTCAAGTGGTCAGCGACCCAGAATGCGCTTCAAATAGGCATTTTTATAAACAATTATTTTACAGATAACTAATGCAAAACGATAGTGGCATGTCGACAGATTTTTTGTATTGCGATATAGGATGTGTTCCGATATACACTATGACCATTGTAAGGTGTGACGTGAACTCAGTGTAGGTACTGTGAAGCCGTTCCTTTTTATAATGTGCTATACTGGTTACTGTTTAAAACGGAACGCAGTCTAGTATATTGTCATCCCCATTTTTCGGTACTATATTAAAATGAAAATATTTATCATATACACGTTTTCTGTTAAACAAGAAAAATTATTATTTGAATGTTGTTGCTTTTAAAAGTTGGTGTCCGAGTTTATTCGAATAACAATATTAATTAATAATAATAACAATCATTCGTGGAAGCTGTAAAATCTCTAGGCGCTGTTGCTTTTTGGTCACGTGATCAATGTACTCAGAGTTCTGAGAGCAACTTACCTCGCAAGCGTCAGTGCTCACAGAAAAAAATGGCGAGGATTTATGACGTCATATTTCCTTAGGCTACTGCGGTAATATACTGGCAGTCGATAACGGAACGAATTTCTCACCAGTGAAAACACTGAGCAGTGCCCGCACTGTATATCAGAACACGGATATAATATTATGTACACCCGTGTATGATGCTATCTATCAGAGTTAGTAAAACGGACGGTCGTAGGTTTCAAAAGAAGTTACAATATAGTTTTTTAGAAAACAATTTTTTTTTCATCGAAAACATTTTCAAAGAATCGCTGCTAGGAAAGTGTACCTGGACAGAGAACCAAAATCTTACCCAGTCCCGACGACAAGCGGCAGTCTACACTACATTGTTCCGGTCTGAAGGTTATAAAGATTTAATTAAATTTAACTACCAAAAGATTAAATTTAATTACAGGCTGTACGGAATTCCATCTTAGTCTCTCGATGCATCGAGTCTTCTATCTTGAAGTTGGTTGCAGGTGTCCATTTATACTGTGTAGAGCCACGCTGCAGCCATATTATGGTTGTAGCACGAATGGGTCGGCTCGACCGGGGAAGGACCACGCTCTCACAGAATACCAGCGTAACATAGCTGCTCAGTGTTGCTATGTTTTGAGACCTTTTTCACTGGTAACGAGGTATTCCATCTTAGTCCTCAGGGTAATAATGTTCAGCGTTTTGATTATTAATAGAGGATAGATGCCTATGAACCACAGCATCCACTTACCACCCGGTGCAATGTATGCTTGTTTGTCACCCTTATTCTATAAAACTATTTCTATGTTCGATATTTTTTTCTAAATTATCATTATATTAGAAGTCCTTGATTCCGGTATATGGAATTTCAATAGAATCGACAAATTTATTTAGGAAAAATAATTGGCATCGAATATTCTGACCTCGCATAAAAATTAATCTAGAATTGTATATTACAAGAACTATAAACTGTCAAAAACTTGCGACCTTTAAAAACTAATCGTTACACAAACGTCACGTATGGTATTACAGGAAAGATCTAGGTTAATATCAAAGATATATATGTTTACGTAATTTAAATAATATTTGTTAGATAATAATTTCTTAAATGTACCCGAACACTACACATTGAATAAAACTATTATTTAAGGATTTTATCGCGTTAAATTACTACTTTAATTTCTTTTATTTTTATTTGTCTATTATCCTGATGTTTCGGGTGCTTTACAGCACCCATGGCCACGGGGGGCCTGAGATGTTTGACATCCCGATATCATAGTTAGTCCGGCTACTTTCAGGTATATTAATTTTTGGTCCGATACAATATTTGTTAGATCGCTGCAGTCGAATAATTTTTTTAAATAATTGTGTTTGTGTTCTTTGTTCTTATCAGCCCTTAAAACTGGCATGGCCTCTCTCCGTAGGGAGTAAGGCTGGATCGATTTGCTTTAATTACCATGCTTGACAGGCAGCCTAACACTTGCATGGCACGACGTTGTGCAATTTTGCCATTGGTGACTGTATTTTTTGTGCTGTTGTGTCTATGTATTTTTTGTCTTATACCGAGTATATTCATAAGTTACAGTACACATCTTCGGTGTTGAGTCATTCACGCTATTGACCGGTTTTTATATTGAAATACACCTTACAATTTATAGGTATACTAACTGCTAACTATTTCTGTTTGAGTTGGGACAGTGGTATAGTTTATAAAATGTAATTAATTAGATAATATAAAATAAATTATTAATAAAGCTTCAAACCGAATATTAGCAAATTCATTATAATAATCATCATCATCGTTACAGCCCTTTACATTTCCACTGCTGTCCTCCCCCAGGGAATTAATTACAAATTAATTTAGTAACTTAAAAAGTTTAAAGTTTCAGGCTACATATGTTACACTGCTGGGCACATGTCTTCTTACATTTCTGAGACGGTTTTAGGGCAAGCAAATGCCTGCTGCGCTGCCCAAATGCGTGTTGGCACATTTCACGTGTTTTTGAAATATTTTTTTTTATTATTCAGACATGCAGGTTACCTCACGATGTTTTCCTTCACCGCCGAGCACGTGATAAATTAACACTAAAATTGCGATTAACAATTTCATTAGTAACTTACTAGAGTTTTAAACATTCGAAGAAATAGCCTCTATGTGGACGAAGTCGATGCTAGTCTTACATAACACGAATAGTTTTATCTCATTAACGAACGTAATTATAAATCGTAAACATAATTCTGTCATATTCTTTCCTTCTATTTTGGTGGCATAGCGACGTATGAATTTAAATTGATTATTTATTTATGTAAATCTTTTTTGCATAAATTCTTTAGAAGTTAACTAATGGAGTGCTTTATCAATGTCTCACATTGACAAAGCTGTGCAATTAAAAATATTTTAATAAAAATTTAAATCTAAAAACTAAAAGCGTAGCTGAGGGCCAATACTCTCTCCATGTTAGCCCCTGTTCAATTTCTTAGTGTAAAGTTTTTTAAATATCAGTATCATTAATAATTACGAATATGTATAGTTGAGACTTTATTAATAATTAGGTTAATTTGTTTTTTAATAATGTTTACTCATCATTTACTTCAACTTTTTTACTATTACAAATTTCTTCTATACCAGTAACTTGTTTTAAAAATACGTTATTAGTTTAATTAATTATATATAAATAATTTAAATAAAGTATTTTTTACGGATTTTATCGCGTATATTAACTTATTTTGTATTCTCGATGTTACGAGCACTTTATAGCACCCACGGTCACGGGGGAGGGGGGGCTGGATGAACCCAGGGGGCCACCATCGGTGCTACCATAAGTGCTGTAAAAAACTGTTAAATGTTCAGGTCAGGTAGGTTAAATATAGGTCGTAAAATGTGTAAATAACGCACTGGAAGATATAACACACGGTAACACAATAACGTACTGAAATAATATAAAGGTCAATGTTCATTTGGAAATAGGTTCAAGTAAAATCCATTTTAAAATATTATCAATTACTTATTTTAATGAAATTAAGATTAAATGATCAAAAACTAATCTTAGACTGTGCATAGCTCGCATGTTTGCGAAACTAAACACCAAAATAACACAACACAGTAGAATTAAAGCCTTTAACAAAATAATGTACTAATCAAAGTAGGGTATTCATAAAAGAAATATAACGAATTTAACAAATACGTTTACAATTTACAATTAGTACAGATACTGTAATTATTACCATTTATCGCGGAATATTGTTTTACTGTTCTTTTTTTAATTATAAGGGCTATCCCATTTGACACTATTCGCGTTCGCACAGAGCCATATTTAAGAAGAAATTGAAATTAAAAAATGCGTTTTTTTTTTTTGTAATCAATGGGCGAACTATATAATATAGTATTAATTTAATAAGTAATGATTTAAAAAAACATTTTGTATTTATCTAATATACTCAGCATAGAAATATAATAAAGCCATATTAAAATGTGTTTTAATAATAACTTATTTATATTTTGCCAGTTAATAAAATTTAAAAAAATGCTTCTTATCATTTAAACATCTTTTTATAATATGGACCTGTGTGACGAACTCTTAATTAAAAACGGACCTTTGTCAACATTGGATTGAAATTGAGATTTGATCGAAATTGTTATTGGATTCAAGAGTAAGCTTGCTAGTTCGGCTACTGATGGACCACTAGTAATAATAAAACAGAATAGTATAACACTCCACTCTTATGTAGGTACATCAGAATAATTCTATATTATTTTATTTGTTGCATTTTTTCGTCTTGTAAGTTGATAGGAGACAAATAAATTTTGTATGCAGCTTTATTTTGTTGATTCAAAAATATTTTTTTATTTTTTGTGTTTAAGCCTCTTGAATATTCTGGTTATTTCTACATTATTCTAAAAATAATTATCAATGATTTGTTAATTAATAATATTATCATACTTTTTGTTAGCGTATTCACAATCAAACATGGGCTCACTCAAAACTTTTAAAAAGTACATTTTTACGACCTTACCCATATATATATATATATATATATATATATATATATATATATATATATATATATATATATATATATATATATATATATATATATATATATATATAATTATATATATACATATGTGTGCGTGTGTGTGTGTGTGTGTGTGTGTGTGTTTAATAAATGAAGCAAATCTAACATCACAGCACCAAGTAGTTCTATATACTGGCTGTCCACATGACTTAAAGACATAAAATTACTTAATATAATTTACTTTTTAAATTTCAAATTTTTACACTTTAGTTCAAGCCACTTTCCATTGTAATTTACCGCCATTAAGGAGTTACTGGAGAAGCTATGATAAAACTTCGTACGGAGAACTGATGGTATAAATAGATAGCAGACTACTTGCAATGTTCGAAAACAATGTTAGGTATTTCATGCGGTGAAGCATTACAATGTGCATCGAACTACGGTTAAAACGGTACTATAGGCAAGCTCTTATCACTGCAAAGAATTACGCAAACTGGACAGCCATAGAGTGGAAAAACGTTCTTTTTTTCTGATGAAACTAAACTAAACAGGATATGCTCATACGGAAATCGGAATCTATGTACGACGTCTTCGATCAATTATATACTTATTGATCGAAGTACGACGTCCACCGAACAGAGCTTTCGATCCTAAATCAATATGATATATATACAATCAAATGAAACCAACATTAAAGCATTGCGGCGGAAACATGAAAATCTGGGAGTGTTTTTCTTATCATAAAGTCGGGCTGTTAGGCTTATTCCAGGTAACATGGACAAATTTCAGTGCAAAATATACTGGAGTCTGGAGGAAACTATGCTACCTAACGCAGAAGACGTTCTTTTTATCATTTAGAAGTTTCAGCACGATAACGACCCTAAAGCAAACTGCACGCTCAGTAACACAATTCTGCGACTCGTAATCTGATGGACTGGCCAATTTAGAGCCGTGGACATGCGAATAAATATTAATTTTAGCCTAAGTAAGTACTAATTTACCTTTTTATTGTTTAGTCTCGTTGTTTGATATAAATTTATTTACAATAAGTTGTTTTCTGACTCAACTCTCAAACAGTTTGCAGATCGTTCTTTGTTGTATGTCCATTTGTATTTTTAATTTAAAATAAAAAATGTTTAAATGTTAAAATGTTTGTTTAGTAAAGACGGGGGATGAGTCGCTCGCGTCCGTAGGCTTTAACCACCTAACGTTAGACCCACCCTACACGTGTCCCCAGGGTAGTACTAAACGAGCGACAAAGCCGGAAGAACAGACTCGGCTACTCGCTGTGCGGCAGTAGCCTAAAATCTACTATCCCCTGGTTCGCATCATGAGGTATATAATTCAAAAAATGGCCCCGAGTTCTCGGCGTTTAGGGCAGGGGTGCGAAGAATCTCCGGGAGTAAAACCAGCGATGAGGTTTGCCACCAGCCCGTCTGGCTACGCTGAATGTATGTGGAGCAATGGATGATAAGATGGACGAAGTATGGAAGAGGAATAGATGTGTAAATGAGACGAAATTAAAGGTAAAGGATACCACTGCACTTGGAATGTATACCGCTTACTGGTCTGGTGTAGTCGAAATAGAGTGGGCATGCCAGGGAATCGATATCATCCTTTCAGAAAGGATGGGTCAATGTGTGAAACAGAATGAATGCGTAGGCTGCTATGGATACGAATGGAAGTGGGCTTAAAGAAGTTGCTTGTGCTATGGTCGTACGTCCAAGACATGTGAACTGTTTTGGGACATGATAAGGATAGTAATAAGTCCTTTTATATGAAATTGGCGTTTTGTACGGGAGGAATATAAAGTCAAACTTTTTTTGTAAAATATATTTAATTAGTCAAAGTATGCACCGTTGTTATCTATGCACTTTTGCCATCTGATAGGTAGTTTTTTGATGCCTTTACCAAAAAAACCATGGGAGCGAGAATCAATAAACTGTTTGAAGGCGGTTTGGACTGCCGCATCGGAGTTGAATTTTTTTCCGTGTAAGAAATTATCCAAATTCCGGAAAATATGGTAATCTGTTGGAGCAAGGTCCGGGGAGTACGGTGGATGTCGCAGACATTCCAATGGTAGCTCATCTAACTTGGTGATTGTTTGTTGTGCAGTGTGTGGTCTTGCGTTGTCGTGAAGCAGTAGTGGCCTAGAGCGATTGACCAATCTCGGTTGCTTAGCAGCTAGTTCTTCCTTCATGGTTTGCAGTTGCTGACAATAAATATCTGCCGTAATAGTTTGGCCAGATTTTAGAAAGCTGTAGCACTAGTCCACCAAACACTCACAAGTAACTTTTTCTGCGTCAATTTTCGTTTAGGCCAGGATTTCACTGGGTTTCCAAGGTTAAGCCATTGCGACGAGCGCTTCCGATTATCGTACAGTACCCACTTTTGATCACAAGTAATGATTCGATTAAAAATCCCTTCATTTTTGTGTCGGTTGAGCAAAGTAACACAGCAGTCGACGCACGTTTGCAAGTTCGATTCACTCAATTCATGAGGTACCCATCGTTCAAGTTTTTTTACTTTTCCGATTTGCTTCAAGTGGATTTATGCTTCAAGTGAATTAATACAGTTCTATCACTACCCCGCAGCCTGCAGCTATTTCTGAAGTGTTTTGTGATGGATCCGCTTCCACAATAGCCTTTGATTCTTAATTTTCCACTTTGGACTCCGGCCGTCCATGGTGTTGGTTTTGAAGGTCGAAATTTTCAGAACGTAAATGTTGAAACCAAAAACGTACCGTGCTTTCTTTTGCGACACCAGCGCCGTACACATCATTAATCCTTCGAGCTGTTTCTGCAGCACTGGTTCCACGGTAGAGCTCGTACTCGTAAATATACCGATATTTCATGTTTTCCATTGTGCGGAAATAAGCGACGCCAAAGAAAAAAAGACATGCGTGCAGCTCACACGCGACAGAAGTGAAACCTTTACATGAAATGAAATATAAAATATATAGTAAATATTTTACGGCAAATGATTTATTTAATATTACAATTTAAACTACAAGTTCGGCATAACATATAAGAAAATTTAATTTTATAGTAGATATTATGTCACTCACTAATTACAAAAAGATTTACACCAATTTTACCTATTACGAAGTTGAAGTTTGGCCGTTCTTCACTGTTTGTTTAATCCATAGGCCAATAATTCATATCCTAATAATCCATAACAAGCCAAAATCCAACGACACCTTCGTACCTTGTTGAACAAAACACATAAGCGACGCCGTTTCGGCGGCGTTTCTTTTTATGTCCAGCGAGGATTGAGCCATAATGCTTAATATCGAGTATCACTCGAAATGCTAAAGGCTGGAGCGAGTGGCGCGGGCGTGCTTGTACACTTTATTTAATGTATGATGCCACGCAGCAGCTATATTGTGGTTGTAACACGCACGAGCAGGCTCGACCGGGGAAGGACCACGCCCTCGCAGAATACCAGCGTAAAATAGCAGCTTAATGCTGCTGTGTTTCGTATGATAAGTGTAGAGATCCGGAGACCCTTTTTACTGGAAACGAGGCATTCCATATTAGTCCTCACGGGTGACAACGCAACTGCATCTTATTTAATGATTTCTTATGTTTACGCGAACACTACACATTGAAATAATACTAGTTTTTACGGATTTTATCGCGTATATTTAACTATAAATACCCGACGTTTCGAACGCTTTACAGCACCCATGGTCACGAGAAGGACTGAGATGTTCAACGTCCAGCTGTCATAGTTAACCGCGGTTACCATAGATTAAAATTTAACTTTTGTTGCGATCTATACAGTATGAACTTATGGTATCATGGAGTCTTGCAGTTGTATGCTTGGGTTGGGATTTAATTTTATTTATTATAGGATCCCAAGCAGATGGTAGCACCCAGCCATCTTCTCTATTGAAATTAGGATGTTTTTTGATTTTAATAGCCTCGCGAATCATCCTTGGAAGGAATCGGTGTTCTTTAGCGAGGATTTGTGGTCTATCAAATCTGATGTAGTGACGGGGGCGATCCTGTACTGTGTGTACTGTGTGTACTGTGTGTAACTAGTATTATTTCAATGCATTTTATTTCATAATCGAGAATAAATGTAGATGTTTATGGGCCACAGCATCCACTTACCATCAGGTGGACTGTGTGTTCGCTTGTCATTCTTATTCTATAAAACAATATTAATTCTACTTAATAGTCACATCCTGAAGTAGGCAACTCCCAACTTCTTCCGGAACGGAAGCGGGTACCGAAAGAGTGGTGCAAAGCATTTATAGTCCCAATATATAAAGGAAAATTTATAACATATAAAATTTCAAGTTAAAAAAATAAAGTTGCCCCAATATATAAAAAAAATTCTTAACTACAACTTGCACATCTTTTACAGCAGAACTGTAAAAGATGTGCAAGTTGTAGTTAAGAAGGTGAATACGGATTAAGCCTTTTCCATTCGCTTCATCGTGGAGCGGTTTTTGTGCGTTCATGGACTTGAAAAAGGCTTATTACAGAGTGAACAGGGATGTGTTATGCATTGCATGGCAAATGTGCTATAGCAAACACTGAACTCATTTGGGTTGAGCGCTGAATTGATACAGATATTAAGGTCTCTTTATAGGGACTCTTGTGCTTGTCGTAGGATTAATGGGGCCTACTCGGATTGGTTTGGCATCCAAATAGTTGTCAGATAGAGCTGTATAGATTCCCGTGACTGTTCAACTCATTTGTAAACAGTTGTTTGGAAACTTTGAAAGTTGAAGAATGTGGGATGGGAATGGGTGAATTAACCGTCTTGAGTGAGTTAAATGCTTTTTGTACGCAGATGACCAAGTCATATTTGCGTCGTCTTCGGCCGAGTTGCAATTATGAAAATTAATGATTACATTAATGAACAGGTAATTTAAAGAAAGGGCAAAGAAAGTGAACGCAAGTAAGATGAAAGTAATGGTTTATGAAAGAGAAGAAAGTAAAACGGCATGTGAAACAAGAATAGAAGAGGAGTTGGTTGAACAAGTGGATAAGTTTGTGTGTTTGACATGTGTATTTAGAAAGGATAGTAGATAATATGATAATGATATAGAACGACGAGTGAACGCAAGAAATAGAGTAATGGGGCTATACACTCTATTATGGAAAGTCAGAATGTGTCAAAAAAGGCACGTGTGGCATTTTACAATGCTGTGTTAGTCCCTACTCTAATGTATCGTAGTGAAAGTTGGGTGTGGCAGAAGAAGCAAGGGAGTAGAATAAATGCTGTAGAAATGCGAAGAATCTGAATGACAGATTGAAAAAATGTGTGATAAGAAAAAAGTGTGGAAAAAAGGGAAGAGAGAAAAAAGAAAGGAATGCTTCGGTGGTTTGGACATGTAGAAAGAATGAACGAGGAAAGAGTAACAAAGCAAATCTATGTTACAGATGTGAACGGCGGAGTCGGAAAGGAACGCCCTAGAAGAAATTTTATCAACCAAATTGGCGATATATTGAAAATGGGCCAGATTAGGAATACCCTAACTGACGAGCATGTATGTGTAGGTACATGGACGTAAAGAAGGCGAGAGAGGTATATCAGGATCGTGCCAAATGGAAATCCGTAGTCTCTGCCTACACTGGATGACAGGCGTGCGTGTTTATGTATGTATGTATGTATAGTAAAAAACTATATTAACATTTATTACCTTCGTTTCGAGCACTTTGTAGCACCCATGTTCACGGTGGAGATAGTTTGACCAAACAGTTGCAAAGTGCTGTGGTTGCGTAGTGTACTTTTATGTAATCCTACTGCATAATACATATGTTATACTAAAACAAGTTACTTTAGAGAGTAATCACAAAAAAATCAAGGTATGTTCTGTTAGAACATTACTTAAACGAAACTTCTGCAGTGAACATGTTCAAGATCGTCCCCGCCATTACATCAGATTTGATAGACCACAAATACTCGCAAAAGACCACCTAGAAATTAAATGCTCTAGGTATTTTCCGTTTCACAATTAAAAAAAAAACAAAGTAAACTTTGCAATTTGTCGAAAACATTTTCAAAGTCCCAATGTTCGTAACATTACGTGGAAAACTTCACAGTCAATATTTACAAAGTACGTAGTTGCCATAAATTGTAAAATACGAGGAAATTGATTTCACCGTTTATTCCTTTATAACAACATGAACACTTCAAATAGTCCCCACTACAAAACTGACGGCAATAAGGTGTCATCACACTACACAGGACCTATGACTTTTTTTTAATATAAAGAAATTTATGCTGGAGATCGTTTCCAAACTATTTATAATATGAAATGTATAGTCAATTATGAAACATAGTTTGCCTTTGGATGTTCTTTTAGAAAAGAGTGCCACTAGTTTCCATGCTGATTCTTTCCAAGACTATGTTTTTCCGAACTCCGAACCAGTAGCAAATTACGCATAAGAATGAATGAAATAGAGTATTATGTATAATCGACGATTATCTATTGAATAAAAAAATCTATTACTATTTCTAAAGTTGCATACTGATTTACAAAGAAATGCAGCAAAGAAGTTGACTTATGATACATATTCAAATGAGTTTGATCAATTTTGGCTCATTTGAATATTTTATATAAGTCCAATCGGCCATAGATGGGGAAGTTTAGACGTTACGAGTTTATGTCTGAAGTAATTTAGAGTTAACAGTAACCTATTTATTTAATACATTTACTGCTAAATATAGTAGAACGACATTTTCTACGGAACTTTTACCCTATTGAATCAGTCTTATTTTGCCGTCATTATACGCCGTTATTTGACCGCACCTTTAGGGAACTTACGTAGTAAACACGCTCCAAAGTACATCGAGTTATCTATGTGCACTGATAAAACAGTTGCATTATTTGTTATCACACTTCATAGAACGACAGAAGGGAGTCGTGCGTTGTTTTATCTTTTCTGTGATATTCGCTTCAAATCATGTGTACATATTATGTGTATATATATTTGGTACAGCAATGCGACACGATCGGAGAGAGATTAGGCGCAGGACCAACATCTTTACGTGTTTTTCGAGGCACGGAAGCGAAACTGCCAACTACCTATCCGCGCTACAACCTAAGAATTTTTTTTCGTTGACCAAAGTTCTACTAACGCCTAAACATCAAGAATCCGACGTTTTTTCGCATGAAATCGTATCTAACAATCATATTGAACATATAAATGATATAAAAAGCACATTGTCAGAAAGATGAATGATTGTTGAACTTATTATTTTTTAAACCGATTAATTGTTTTTTTTACATTAAAAAAGTGGTTTTAGTTATTATGGTGTAGATATATCAAGTCCGCATGGAGAGGTAAACACGATAACTTTTGAAAATATCAATTGTTCAACTCAAGCTATTTTTTAATCTCTGCGTCTATCGTGTGGGAAGCCATGGAATGTAAATGGCAGTTTAATTTTGTTTCGTTTAGTTATTATTAATTTTTTCGGCTTTGAATGTCCTAATTTTCGGTATTCTGAGCAGACTTGTTATAATATATATTACTAAATACACTTTGACTCATTCCGGGCTCGGCCACCGTCGTGAGTGGATTACTGTTTCGTTAGCGGCACGTGATGATAAATATCAATCGCTGTAGAAATACAAAATATTCCAAAAATCAAATTCGATTCATACTTGACCAAGGTAAGATAGTGTTATTATTTTTATAATCACAGATATTTTTTTCAATATATTGTTTTTTTTTTTTGAATTGCAGTCAGGAAGATGCTTCTATCCATGATCTGTATCATTTTCCATTACCTTTAACCATACTCAAAAGATCACATATTGTGTAAGTATACTAGAAAATGATTACCTACACTTTCTGTATAAAATGGTTGATAATTCCTTATCAAATATTTTTATAGATTAGGACTCCCATAAGACATTCCTATCTATATTCACTTGTAATTTAGTGTGTTGCGATATTCAGATTCAGATTCAGCGTAAATTTGATATTTCTTTCATATGTCACCGTAGGCGAGAACAAACCGTTTTTGATCACCAGCTAGCGCCTTATCAAAAGCCACTGCTGGACATTGGCCTCCCCTATAGGTTACCTCATAGCGGGGGGGGGAGGATATTTTCCATAGTCGACACGCTTCGACAGCGGGTTAGCAACCCAAGTTTTTTATTTTCCTGATTTGTTTTCCTCAAATTGCTCTTCATTGCTCTAAAAACTTAGGAATGAAAAGATGCCTGTGACCAGCCGTGGGTCATATAGACACACTAGCTGACACACGCTCGCTTCGCTGTGCGCACGATAGTATTTTATTGCGGAACCTTTTAAATTTTTTATGCTTTTTATTAATATATATGACAAGGAATAACACTTGGTGGGCTACGGCCCACCAAGCCTTATTTCTTGCGGGCCACGTTATTTGAATTCGTTATGATTCAGAAGGAGGCTGCTAAGCGTGATCTGGTTCTCCATATCCTACTGTACCGCGGATCCCGCTCTACATCGTCAAGGCGTTCGTCAAGGATCTCCCCTTGATGACAATGTTCTCCTAACAGAAACGGGGCTTCTGGGGCTGCAGGCGGTACTCTCATATACGCTGAAGGTGACCACCGTGGCGCTTTAGCCGGTAGAAGTCCAGCAAAAGTTCCCACAGCGGAAGTTATCTATGAGTATTTTGCCACGATAAAAAAACATGAGGTCCGACTATGATGTGTTCAGCGGCATGTGCGGTCAGGGCGTTGCGTTCGGTATATATTTTGAATATACAATCAGTGCATGTTGCCAGTGACAACCGGTGGAACGAAGCCGAGAACCTTTAGTGCTGACGTATTATGAGTTCAAATTCGCTCATTCGCAAGGTGAGTGAGAAAGATTTTATATTCAGTCTAAATTATATCACAATGTTATCTTACAATGTTGTTAAATACTGCATAATCCCGTCAAGATTTTGAGCGCTGCCATAAAATTATATTAAAAGCTTCATGAGCTGGTGTCGGGTGAAGCGTTATCCGCAACGGGTGCCCGCTTTGTGTCAGAAGATACAGCTTTTTAATACTTTTTTTACCTTGTCTTCAGTCCATGAATAATGAAATGCGATGTAATTCCTTATTCGGTGCTCTGCTTTGTTGTGTGTCAGTTTGGAAGCGATTTAATTTGACTAAAGTAATAATTTTTGATACGGATCTTTTAACTTACTTGTTTAAGTTACTTTTTATATGTAAATGCACTCGTGTGTGTAAATCGTAGAAAGAAGATTATCATAATCCCACACACAATCATAGCTAAGGGTACCAAAATTGCGGTATTCGAAACCAAATCCCCCATACTGGTAATGATAGCTTTGCTATGGGCATGGGTTGGCAGTGATATTATGGTTGTAGCACGAATGAGTCGGTTAAACCAAAAGAGGATCACGATCTCACAGAATACTATCGTAAATTAGCAGCTTAATGCTGTTACGTCGTGTACTGAGTGTAGAGAACCGAAGACGCTTTGTTGAGACGAGTTGGCAACGCATCTACATTTTGATTCTTAATCAATGATAGATGTAGATCTCTGTAGGTCACAGCATCCACTTACCATCAGGTGAACTGTGCTGTTTGTCAAGTTATGGATATTTTAATTTTTATATAAAAAATGGGCATTGACACTTTACTCACTAAACTAGCGCAGCTATTGGCAAATTAATAGTAATTCACTTAGCAATTCTTTAAAATTTGGCACCTGAATCGAAGAAAATGTTCAGAGAGTTCAGATAGGATCGAATTTTATATTCTACAATTTTAGTCAATTTTAAAGCTAAGAATGTTACTGTAAATGTGCATTTGCTTGACGCTTGACATTTGTTCGTGCGTAATTTCACATCCTACGAGAAATGCGATTACCTGCTGCTAATTGGTTACAGCAGGCCATGAGCACCTGCAGGCCATGAGCACCTGCAGCCTATTTAATACAAAATAGGCTACAGATGCATTAACGCTAATGGTGGGTGAGTTACCCAAAACGTCAGGAATTGAAAATAAGTAAGTTTAAATAAAGTTAAAATAAGTCAAACGCGTTAAAATTAGTTTTACTTTATATGTAATCATCGGCTGAATGTTGCAAGTTTTGAATGAGCAAGCACGCTGCATTATCAACAACAAAGGCAGTACAAATTTTATAATGGAGTCACGGCGTGCATGTGTTATTTTTAATTCATGAAACAAAACGCATGCTGAATGCGCGTGCAAGGCGTCGGCGACGGGAGAAGTTAAAAAGACGAAAAAATCGACCGTTTCCGGGCACTAAACAAATTTTTGCAAAGTATACGTGAGTCGCATCGCTGTGCCATAACACATGGAGTTGTAGTGCATTGCTCCGTTGTGTACAATCGTGAGCTATACCTTTTTTATTTACATCTTTATTTGGATATATATTATATGAACATTCACATACATTATAAGAATAAACTACCGTATTAAAGATGTTAAAATTTAATTGGCTAAGGTCTACGTAATAAAATAAAATGATGATGACATTTTTATTATGTTGGTAATAAATTTATTACTATTATCACTCACTTTTGTATGGGATTGTACATTTCTGTAAAGAGAACGTGGTAATGTACTACTTGCAAGCATTTCTAACTATCAAATTATCGTATTCCAAGAGAATTTATATCACATTTTTGACCGATGGCGTTGTTGCTGCTATTAGGTCATAAGATAAATACTATTTACAACATGCACAAGACAAGAAACTCACCAATATGTTAAGTATTGAATAGTTATACCGAGGAAACTCAGCCAGTGTGATAATTTTAACTTAACGTTTAAAATAATTTAAAAACATAAAAATATAGTCCTCAGGGCTGACAACGCATTTGCATTTTGATTCTTAATTGAGGATAAATATGGATGTCTATGCTACGAAGTAGATTACGACACATTCGCAACTGTGTATGCTATAATCAAGTTCTAAAACTCGATGATGTAACGACTCAGGGTTTCGATCGTCATTAGCGACAATGGCCCGATCAAATATTCATTGGCCGGAGATTGGCGGATTTCCTCCACGCACGTGTTCCGCACACGTGAACAAGCCACATCTGCTGTGCAACGCTTAGGTTTGACCACATTAAAAGCTATATTCAGCAAAGGCCTTACTTTACTAAATACATTTGGTACAGATATGGAGAAAAGTAAACAGTGAAATTATTTAAACTGCAGTAAAAGGTGTAAAAATTTTAACATTTCATCATATACTATCGAAATCAGATCCTTCATAGATATGCTTGCGATTATTGACTCTTTTAGAATTTCACAAGTGCTTTTGTATTTCCTATCACATATAGACCTTTTATTTTTAGAGTTCATTAAAATCATATGATAACCTACGCCTGAGCTGTTACTAAAAAAAATGTTTTACGTTAATAAAAATAAAATCCGACTTAAATAAACTAAACAACATGAACTGATTTCCACATCACAGCTTCCCAATTTGGTGCTAAGGCATAATGTATAGAAGAAACAAAGCCCTGGCTTTGGAAGTATTTTTACCACGAGCTCTAGGTAACCACTAGAATCCAAATAATACCGTAAAAACTTCATACCCTAATTTCGCACCCTTAGGTGTCGAAAATGTTCCACAAATTTATCAAAAATAATATATATATATATATATATATATATATATATATATATATATATATATATATATATATATATATATATATATATATATATATATATATATATATATATATATATATATATATATATATATATATATATATATATATATATATATATACAATCAACCATACAGTCGAATTTACTAGCTCCTCCTTTTAGAAATGAATTATTACTCAAATGTTTTGAGCAAGAATTCATTTTAGCCGGCTTCACTTTACGTGGTAGAGCCTTGCAGCAGCTATATTATGGATATAACACAAATGGGTCGGCTTAACCGGGGAAGTACCACTCTCTCACGGAATGGCAGCTCAATGCTGAGGCATTCCATCTAAGTCCTCTGGGGTGGACAAATTGCGTTTTGATTCTTAATCGAAGATAGATAAAGATGTCTATCAGGTGGACTGCGTGCTCTTTTCAATCTTTAAAAATTTATTTATATTTTACTTGATTATATACATTAGTTAAAGTGACTAAATATACATTATCTCCCCTGTGAGCAGAAAAACAAGCTTCTTTAAGATTTTATCTTGTTTAAATATTTATATAAGTTAGGTGACGGTTCTGTGAAAAGCACCCTAGGGTGTACTTGTTGTGAAAGCAAAACCTTGGTATATTTGCTGGAAACAAATTATTTTAGCGGCAAATTCCACTTTAAAATATACCAGTTATTCTAACTTTTGCTACGGTTTATCAAATATTTGAATATTACAAAAGTGTAATCTAAATATACAATAATTATTATAACAATAGAAAACTAAAATTACCTACCATACCGTCCAACTCCCGCGGTATAGTTGCCAAGAACGCTGGCTGCGTTTGCTCGCTGAATGGCTACATGGTATTTGAGCGGGGAAAGAATCAGCCTACTTGTCACTAGCGGCAACGACAAGTCACAATACAGTTCCTTTAGGAACTCCAACACACGTGGAGCCCACGGACCACAGTCTTTACAAAAAATGGCGCAAATATGTAGTCTTCTCTCAGAGACGCATATTTGTATCAGCTCAGTCAAAGTTATACCGTTGGGTCTCCTGCATTCGTCTCTAAAGATGTCATAAGGCTCTGAAACCGAGAGAGCATTTATAGGGACAAGATCCTTTTGGATAACGTGTTTCGGAGAACCGCGACGGGAAAACCTACCAGAACTTAAATTAATTCGTGCGGCGTTATTTGAAATATCCATCTGTAATTTTTTCCATAAGCAACCTATCTATAATACTGGTCTTGCGACACCTCTAAAGGTACTGCAACCAATTTTATCACTTATTATATTTACTATAGCTATAGACAGTTTTGTCCCGCATTTGCAAAGAATTGCACTAAATTCTGTGAAATTTCGATTATCTTATCTTACAGTATGTGTGTATCCAAATGTGCATTAACATTTTCTTGATAACAATTTAAAATAACGTGACACTTAGGCTGAAATCTAGACCGTAGTTAGGTTTTACTTAGACTTTGCTTTCGAACTAAGACAATGTCGGTATTTATAGAGCTAAATTCGAATTCGAGCATAGTCAACGAAAACGACGACTTACGAAAAACTTAGGATATTATCCAAAACCACCGTACTAGTTTTAAATTTTTGTTTTTATTATACTCTGATTATTATTAACAACAATAAATAGGTTGTTTTAGGCCGCCTTTTAGCCTTAAATAGGATTAATCCATTTTCTATTTACGTAATTTCAAAGTTATTTTGAGTTTCTTAAAAGCGTCTTTTTTCTTTATGATTTTTGCCCTCTTCTCATCCGTTCCTTGCCACAATCGTAGAATCAGTAGAAAAGAAACAGCAATTTTAGTCAAATATTTACATATATTATTATTTTTAAATTTCTGAAGTAGTCTCTCTATATCCTCCATTATATCACAATGTCCTTAAACAAACCAGGGTTACAGAAAAGTCCAAAATATCGGGTCTTTTTGAATTTCATAAGCTTAGCTTAATCTCAGCCTTATACAACAATAAATTCAGAACCAAAGATTATGCCAAGCTTATACTCAGCTAAGTTTTTCGTAATGAAAGTCTTAGCGAAGTCAAAGTACTTTTTATAGAGATCTATACGAGTATCTAGCCATAAGTAAAATATCACCGCTATGAGACGATCTATGTTGGATGCCTACGTTTAGCAAATGGACTTTTGACAGGCTATAATAACTGAAGGAATATATGAAAGTCAGCCATAGTCGAAACCCCTGTCCAAAAGTAGACTCTTACGGGCTAATGATGATGAAAGACTAAAGAAAAAAGAAATATCGTGCCAAAGTATTGCCACTATATAAAGAATAAAACGTTTAAATATCTTATTCTCTGTCATATAAAGATATTCGTTAAAAAGTAGTTTGTATTCATCAATGGCCTCTCCATCCATGCTGGCTTAGGTACAATGAATATAGTCGTTACTACAAAATTAGAAACTTCAGGCTCCCATCTAGATAAAATGTTCTAATACTGTAGATATTATTATAATATAGGCTCTTAAAGGAACTGTGGATAATCACGAAATTTTAATGTAAAATAACTTTCGAAACAGATTAAAATAATGTTATTATATTAGTAATAAAGCACATTCATTAATATTTATATACAAATTTACATAGTTTCAATGTAGATCTACAAAATGAAAAAAGGTCAGGGTTTTATGTGATCTAAAAGTTTATTTACATAGCAGAGTGATGTAAAATATTATTTAAAATAAAATTAAACTTTAAGTTAAAATTATCACGCTGGCTGAGTTTCTTCGGGATAACTATTCAATACTTAACCTTTGGGTGAGTTCCTTTTCAGCCCTCTCGTCTTTAGCAGTGGCAACTAGTTGTGTATGTAGTGTAGAAATCTTACCGTGCGTAAACCCACGGACTCGTACTCTACAGCAAATGGCTCAAATGTAGTGTAACTTTATAAAATGCCGAAAATCAAGAGGCTTTTAGAGAATCTCGAATTTCCCCATTTTCTCGGTTTATTCTCCTCTCTCGACGCCCCGGCTCTAAACGAAGTGTAATTGAGATGGAAGCCGCCAGTGTCTGCGCACGTAGCATCCCGAAAGTAATACCGTCGATTATTTTGCTATTGTTTCTAAAATATTCCACAAGGGAGATTCACGAACTGAGAGAGCATTTACAGAGACAAGAGCCCTTCGGATAATGTCATTCAGATATTCGTAAGGACACATTTATATGTATAATGTATGAGAACAAATTTACTTTTTTATAAAATACTAACTCATCTGAGACTGACTATTTAAGAATTAACTATTATTTAAAATCCACGGTGGTACTTTATGACGCTCAGAGTTAAAGGTACTAAATCTCCACGAATTACCACCACGACTATTAGGTACCTATTCCACTTAAATGAAATTTCCGAGGTTTTTTTTTATTTCTACAAAGTAACAGTTTTAATTACAATTCAATTTTTCGTACCAATAAACATCATTTTGTTCGTCTTAGCAATACACAATTTGCTCTTATATTTTATTTTATCTAAACTTTTATTTACATACCATTGAAATTAACATTAACTTTAATTAAATATAAAGTAGTTACTATGTTAAAATTGTAAATAATAAAATACATATTTGGCATTTAAATTGTTTAGCATTAAAATCCGTTCTTAGTGAGTGTCTACATTGCGGAATATGTAACTATACTAAATTTCTACTCATTTGAGAGAGAGAGAGAGAGAGAGAGAGAGAGAGAGAGAGTTTTATCGTAGGTTAACCTAAACTATAACCAAAATGGTTTCGCAAACCTAATCCATAAAAACACATTTTTGAAATTATTCGAATATCGAGAATTTTGTTTTTGATCTACTTACTTTTAGCTGAATTATTTTTACTTCATTAAAATATATTCAGAAAATGTGGAAAATCCTTACTTCATAACTGCATTTTATTTAAGGTATATCATTGCACTACCCCATATCGTCCCTTAACTGTCGTAAGAGGCGGCGGGGGGAAAACAAACAGGAAATGGGCAGCAGCGACTTCCTGAGAACAGCTCAATATAATTAAAAGAACTACGGTTGTCAAATCGCCGCCCGCCTGACAAGCGTGGCAACCATAAAAATGTCCTTCCTGTGAGGCAATCTATGTAGGAGACCGATGTTCAGCAGTACAATTTTGATACGCTGTAATGATTGTAACTACTGTCTCTCTCTCTCTTCCTGGTTATGTGTCCCACATGGTGGTGGGGTCAGCCTTTCTTGTCTTACGCCTCCGCTTCGCTCTATCCTCGACTTCATTTTCGGAGACTTCGCACTCTCTCATGTCCTTTACCACTACATCTTTCCATCGTGTTTTGGGTCTGCCCCTGGATCTTCGACCTGGGATGGAAAGTTGTAGTGCCAAGTTCCCTACGTAGTCTGGTGGCCCCCTCTTCACGTGCCCATACCTAAAATTCTGTTATGCTGTAATGAATGTACACTAACTTAAAATTCTGTTATGCTGTAATGATTGTACACTAACCTAATTTTCTGTTATGCTGTAATGAATGTACACTATCCTAAAATTCTGTTATGCTGTAATGAATGTACACTAACCTAAAATTCTGTTATGCTGTAATGATTGTACACTAACCTAATTTTCTGTTATGCTGTAATAAATGTACACTAACCTAAAATTCTGTTATGCTGTAATGAATGTACACTAACCTAAAATTCTGTTATGCTGCAATGATTGTACACTAACCTAATTTTCTGTTATGCTGTAATGAATGTACACTAACCTAAAATTCTGTTATGCTGTAATGAATGTACACTAACCTAAAATTCTGTTATGCTGTAATGAATGTACACTAACGTAAAATTCTGTTATGCTGTAATGATTGTACACTAACCTAATTTTCTGTTATGCTGTAATGAATGTACACTAACCTAAAATTCTGTTATGCTGTAATGAATGTACACTAAACTAAAATTCTGTTATGCTGTAATGATTGTACACTAACCTAATTTTCTGTTATGCTGTAATAAATGTACACTAACCTAAAATTCTGTTATGCTGTAATGATTGTACACTAACCTAATTTTCTGTTATGCTGTAATGAATGTACACTAACCTAAAATTCTGTTATGCTGTAATGAATGTACACTAACCTAAAATTCTGTTATGCTGTAATGATTGTACACTAACCTAATTTTCTGTTATGCTGTAATGAATGTACACTAACCTAAAATTCTGTTATGCTGTAATGAATGTACACTAACCTAAAATTCTGTTATGCTGTAATGAATGTACACTAACGTAAAATTCTGTTATGCTGTAATGATTGTACACTAACCTAATTTTCTGTTATGCTGTAATGAATGCACACTAACCTAAAATTCTGTTATGCTGTAATGAATGTACACTAAACTAAAATTCTGTTATGCTGTAATGATTGTACACTAACCTAATTTTCTGTTATGATGTAATGAATGTACACTAACCTAAAATTCTGTTATGCTGTAATGATTGTACACTAACCTAATTTTCTGTTATGCTGTAATGAATGTACACTAACCTAAAATTCTGTTATGCTGTAATGAATGTACAATAACCTAAAATTCTGTTATGCTGTAATGAATGTACACTAAGCTAAAATTTTGCACTGTCATATCCTACATGCAAGTAAAAGATCAATAGAAGAGTTAATACTAAATTCTCTTTGCCTTCAATACCAAAAGTGTTTTAACTTTTTTAAATTGATCAAATGTATACGTGGTAGAGCCACGCTGCAGCTATATTATGGTTGTAGAATGAATGGGTCGGCTCTAACGAGGAAGGACCACGCTCTTACAGAATACCAGCGTAAAATAGCTTAATGCTTCTGTGTTTCGTATGGTGAGTGTAGAAAACCGGAGACGTTTTTACTGGAATCGAGGCATTCCATCTAAGTCCTCAAGGGCGACATTCGATTCTTAATCGAGGATAAACGTAGATGTCTATGGGCCACAGTATCCACTTACCATAAGGTGGACTATGTGCTCGTTTGTCACCCTATGAAAAAAATATCTATATTCTATAAAAAAATTTACATTTATACTTAGGGAAGTAATTTCGAGTCTTGATACCGGTGTACATTGTACTTCATCATTATCATTATTACAGCCCTTTCCAAGTCCACTGCTGAACATAGGCCTCCTTTAAGGAATCCCATAAAGCACGTTCCTGAGCCACTTGACATGTATCCATTGCCTTCCTACTAGTCCTACCAGAACATCACTCCATCTAATGGGGGACGCACTACACTTTGCCTACCGGTACGAGGCTGCCAATCGAGAAGTTGTTGTTCTTACCAGTCAGTTGTTGATTCTTCAAGCTACATGGCCGACCCATTGCTATTTCAGCTTACTAATCCGTTGGGCTATAACGGTCACTTTGGTTCTACTGCGGATATCCTCGTTTTTAAGTCTATCACGCTGAGAAACCCGAGCATAGCCCTCTCCATAGCTCGCTGAGCAACCTTGAGCTTCCTCATACAACCATTAGTGAAGGGCCACGTCTCAGACCCATATGTTATCACTTGCAACACGCACTGGTTGTACAATCTTGTTTTGAAGTTTTGAGGTGTGTTGGTGATGTACCAGTTATTTTCGATATATTTGGATACATTATTTGTTCGTCAGGGATTTCTCCGTCAGTCAGCAAAACGTATGCAGATGAGACAAGTCTGATAATATTTAACTTAAAGAACGATATATGCGTTTTCTACGTGAGTGTACTTTGCATTCATGAAACTGTTGCAACATGCTAACTTATGCTGTTAATGGGCCCTTAAAATAACATTAGTTTAAAAAAAAGAACATTTTAAATGTATGAGCAATAAGCATTTATATATTTTACATACATTATACATATATAAACAATACGCCTGTTACCTAGAGGAGTAGAATATTTAGAATATGTATATACTATGTAGATTTACATTTGTTACTAGGGCACAACTCTCTTGCTTCTTTCACAACCATATACGAGTACATAAGCATAAAATGCTTATTGGTTAGGGGTACTATAAATTTGGCTCATCTTTAATATATCGCCAATTTGGTTTATAAGCTTTCGTCACTCACTTCTGTATCAAAAATTCGCTTTGTCACTCTTTTCTCATTCGTTATTTCAACGTGTCCAAACGGCTGAAGCAATCTTTTCTTAATCGTGTTTTGAACCTTTTCTTGCAAACTACACTTTTCTTTTATTACACAATTTCTCACCCCATCAATCAGAGAGTTTCGTACGTGGTAGGACCATGCTGTAACTATATTAGTAAGTATAGTTGAAGCACGAATGGGTCGGCTCGACCGCGGAAGCATCACGCTCTCACAGAATACAAGCGTAAAATAGTAGCTTAATGTTACTGTGTTTCGTGTGGTGAGTGTACAGAACTGGAGACACTTTTTACTGAAAACGAGGCATTCCATCTTAGTCCTCACGGGTGACAACTCATCTTCATTTTGATTTGTAATCAAGGATAGATGTAGATGTCTATGGGCCACAGCAACCACTTACCATCAGGTCGACAATGCGCTCGTTTGCCACCCTTCGCCTATAAAAAAGACACCCGTAAAATAATTTAACATTAATGCTGTAGAAATGTGGTCATTAAGACCGCATAGAAATGTGGTCATTAAGACCGCATTTCTACAGCATTATTGCTAATCTCATGGTTCTTTTGCAAAAAAACAGCATTGCAAAATACCGCACGTGCTTTCTTTTGTTTATTATATATAATTAATTATATATATAATTAATTATGATATTTGAGTCCTATAAGGCGTTGGGACCGGTATATCTACCAAAATAAGAAAACATTCTTCGATATTTTAAACTTCCTGAAGTTGAGATCCAGCAATTTAAGGCATTTAAACTTAGCTTTTTTTAACACGGGGAAATGCCTACGCATATCCGCCACGGGAGCTAGGACGGGCTATGGCGGACTCGCACCGACTAAATTCCCATGATGTTCCACCTTCGTCGCATATTGGCAGGGCCACGGGAGCGCCATCGCACACATCCGCGGCTCCACCAGCGCCGGCTGCCCCACGGCGGTGCCTCCTCGGGAGAGGACTACTCCTCCCCTTTCTCCTTCTCAAGTAATCCGCACCCGAACACATGGCGTTCCTTCTTCCACGGCCTCTAACTATACCTGCGCAACGAACGCCCCGTGTCCGACAGCCGCAGCCCACCACACACCCAAAAGTGCATACATCCGAAGTGGGCTCGCCAAGCCCACTCGCAGTTTTTTTTTAATATATATTAATTATGTACACAAAAGTAGTGTACATAATTAATATATATTAAACAAACAAGGTCCATTTCCCCCAGACAAAGAGTTCTTGCTAACAACGCCATTGCCGGGTCACCTAGAAAACCAAGGTGTTTCAATCACTCCTAAATATTACGCAATGCATAAACCTTATTGATATCGTAGTTGGGCGCCATAAAACCTACTTATTTTATAGAATAAGGGTGACAAACGAGAACATAGTCCACACGATGATATGTGGTTTCTGTGGCTCGTATACATCTACATCTATACCTAGTTAAGAATCAAAATGCATCTGCATTTTTACGTTGTCACCCCTGAGGACTAAGATGGAATGGTTTTTCTACACTCACCATACACAACACAGCAACATTAAGCTACTATTTTATGCTGGTATTCTGTGAGAGCGTGGTCCTTATTCGGTCGAGCTGACCCATTCATGCTACAACCATGATATAGCTGCAACGTGGCTCCACCAACTTCTTTTTGTGATTGCTCGATGTAGCCCCATACCGTTGCAGGGTATATTTCTCTTTATCCTCACTCTTGGTAGGCAGATTGACGATCTCAATACCAGACGTCTCGAACCTTTAATCCTGCTACTCGTCTCCGGTCTGACAGCCTAGACAGATTCTTAGGGAAAAATCTAGCCCTGTCCACTACTATTTTTTAAAGTTACTTCCACACTTGGATTTTTTCCTGCAACGTATCGACAGTTTACATACATAAATGTCATAAGGAGAAACATCCACATTCGAAACATTTAATTATAGGCCATACAAATACTTGTTCCGTGCGGGATTCGAACCCGCGGCCTTTGGCCCTGTAACTAATTGTTGAGCCACTGCGCCTCGGAGCTGTCTTCGTCGTATTTTACTTCGGAGCAGAGTTTTACAAATCAATTTTCCAATTATGTAGGTACTTACTTATTTTTCCATATAGTAACGTCCTCGTATTATAATCGCAGTAAGTAATTTTATTTAAAACGAATACCGTGCACTTATAACCATAAAGTAGACGGAGGAGAAATTATTTATATTTTATAGGATTTTTTTGTAAAAGCGTATAACATCACCCAAGAATGAATTACTGACTGATCATCTAAAGTTTGAGAAATGTGCATGTGTGTATATAGATAAATGTGTGTGTGTATATATAGATATATATTTATGGCTATGTGAGATTGTGTCACTCTCATGTTTCGTGGTTGGCGTAGTTTCGAAGTTTAACGTTTGGTTTCGTTGTTTTGTGCAATTTTATCAGTATCGACTACAAATCGATGTCTTATTATACTTCAATAATGTCATATCATATGACACAAAATATCACTATCTTCTAATATATAAAAATTTATGTTTCTTTGTTTGTTCGCATTTTATGAGCTACCGTACCGTTCATCAGACTGCGCTGAAACTTTGGCAACTTGAGCAATGGTTATAAAGCATAGTACAATTTACATACAAGTAGGTGGCACACGAATCGTAACGAGAAATTTATTTGAATGTTATAATAAGATATCATTCAACTTCAATTAATGTATTATCATTCCTAATTAAACTTAATAAAAATATAGGTCTTCCAATTTTAAAACCATATTTCCATACTTATTTCTTCTGAAGCTGCAAAGCGCCGAGTACCAGCCAGTAATTAAAAAAAAACATAAAGTTGGTGCAGATCGAATAGCACCAACTAACGATTCCCACCTGAGTTACTCAATCGCACTGTTGGTTAAAGCGTATATGAGAGAACACCGAAAGATATACTCAATTAGGAAATTGGTCATATATCACTGGGATATTGTATTAAAAGGATAGAAAGAAAAAAGTTTTTACTGACTATTGAAAAAGTAGCCCTAAGTCAATAACGTATAAGTACGTAGAACTATTATTTATTCTGTGGCACAAACCCCATATCACCTAAAGTTTGGCATTACATTAATGTAATTGAAGAGTATTATCGAAAATACACACAAAAACCGTAGACAGAGAAAAAGTTTCTCTGTGTACGACAAAAACACATAGAAAAAATAAAATACAGAAAAACTAAAATAAAACAAAAGAAGCTAAAGGGAAAGTCATATCACTAAAGGTTACTTCTACAGATGGATTTAAAACCTTCCTTTATTTTTAAAAGTCAGTAAACATACATACATCTTAAGTAGGTACGTACGTCAATGTATATTTATCTCTTTTTAAAACCATCGTTTATGGAAAAACGTTAACTTTTTGTAGCAGTAGAAGCAGTCATAAATAAGCAAATTGCATTCCTTTGGTTTGTTTTACTCATTGCGGGTAGTCGCAAATTTTTAAGTAAAACAACATTCCGTTCTCAAGGTACCGCTGCTGATGAGTTGTTCCTTTTTCATATACGCTTCATAGTTTGTTTTTTTTTATTAAATGTTGCCATTGTTTAATTAATTAATTTGAATCGTAAGCTCTTTTAATCAGAAATCCTTGAATAATTTAGTTACTTATTTCAATATGGTGTAGGAAGTAGTATAGGTACAAAGTTCTTGTAGTAATAGGTACAGAAAATGGCTACGGTGCATATAAACGGTAACCGAAATTATCATTTATATACAATCTTCTGTACTCTAAGCTGTAGTCCTTAGAATCCACAGTGCATCGACTTTTTGTTCAGTAAAATAGAAGTATAATGCAGCAGTGTTCCGTATGGTGGTCTGCGCGCAAGACCCTTTCTTACTGATGACTAGGCATACTGTATCAGTTCTCAAGAGTGACAATCGCAACTGTATTTTGTTTCTCATACGAGGATATCGATGGCATCCACTTACCGTCACGTGGACGGTATACTCGTTTATCAGCCTTACTTCTACTCGTATTAAAAAAAAGTAAGACTTATTTGAGAATTAGAATATATTTCGTGTGTTGTAAAGTCCATAATATACTTTCAAGCTGTAACGTTGGTCTTTTGGTTGTAAACGCGGTTGCTGGTTATGACGTCCTGGGTGGGAATCCCGAGCCGGGCCGAAAATCAGTTATTGGGTTTTTCTGTGAAGATGTTCTAGTCTAGTCGGAGTCAGACAGTAGGCGTTATTTTACCCTCGTGCTTCGGAAAGCACGTAAAGGTCATGCGCCTGATCTCTCTACGATCGTGTCGGATGAAAGTCTCATCGGACTATGAGTGTGAAGGAATAGAGAGTGTACTTGTGCTTGAGAATACACTTGGGCACTCTTATCCTTTTCTGCGTAGTTTCAACGGAGACTAGCCGCCATAACACATTCGGTCAGGAGGAATATTATTACATCCTTTTAAAAATGTGAGGAGTGCTGTATTTTGCTGCGGGATGCTTGTAGACTGTTTATTCGGGTTATTTTAAAAACCCTTGCCCCAACAGTACGATTTTCTCCTATTTCATAAAGACGTTTTACATATTATATAAATTGTACATAAACAATCGTTGAGAATCGCAACAATTATTTGTAGGCCATACATATACATATACAGAGCGGGATTCAAACCCGTGGCCCTGCAGTGTCGCAACCAAACTTTTGTTCAATGCGCTACTGAGCCGTCAAAAATAAAATTAAGTCTAAATATATTCCACTGATGGGCACAAGCCTTGCGTCATTTCTAAAAATGTTTGGAGGAGCGAAGCGTTAGCGGCACTGATCGGTTAAATTGTGTGTTGCGTACTTTAAAGGTAAAAGTTAAAGTTACAGCCCATATACGTCCCACTGCTGGGCACATGGCTCCTCTCATTTCTGAGAGGGTTTTAGGGCAAGGAATAGTCCGCCGCGCTGCCCTAATGCGTGTTGACGAACTTCACATGTCTTCGAAATATTTTTTTTCTTATTTCTCAGACATGCAGGTTTCCTCACGATGTTTACCTTCACCGCCGAACACGTGATAAATCAGCACTTAAAATTGATGGTTTAGTACCGGCGGGGATCCGCCGAGTAAGGTACACGCCCGCCCATTTCACACTGTTATTTTAGTTGCTAAACCAATACCGAAAAACCGATATGATTTCCGGTGGCAAGTCAGTTTCACTTTGCAGTTTTTTCTACATTATATTACGAAACTAGACTAAAACTACACTACTACTAAACTAGCCTTTTAATCCAAAAAATGGCGTGTTTGTCCTAACTGTGTAGTACTGCACGGTTTGCTCAAGGCACAGGATTGCGGTTTCTGTTAACAAGTGCGACCTAAAGCGAAAATGAGCATCATGTAAATGAATCCGGATTGCTCGCGTACTGTGTAATTTACAGTGTGATATTTAATATTTCCCAAAACAGTTATGACTGTTGGGTAGAAAACTCACAGATATCTTGACTAAAAGACTTTGCTTTTAGTGAATTCTCAAATTAAATGTCCTCTGTCGACCGATTGCATCAGCATAAAACGGTGACGCCTTAAGCAAAGTCTCCACGGCGCCATAATCGATTGTTCAAAACGAGTTTAAACAGCTGCTTTACTACACTTTAAGTTGAATAATTAAAATTAATTATTCGCGAAAATGCGTCATAGCCGACCTTACTAAATTTAGTTAAATCCACGCGATTTATTAGATCTGTAACACGGTTCGAATCAATAATTTAATTCATCAGCTCTAATATTGTGAATGATAGGAAGAACATACAGCGACAAGTGTCTTAAGTTCCCGAGAAATGACTCAATTGTGAAATAATATATGGGGTGGCATTTAGTTCGTACAAATGTATTCCTCAGTTTTCTACCTGGATACTGATAGTAGAACAAATATTTTTAAGATACGTAGGAGACGTACATATGAATTTTATTTTTCCGTAAACTAATTGTTTTAAAAACTAGCAACCTAAAGTCACAAGAACTGGCCGGTTATACAATCGTTGTTATTAATACAAGAAAAAATTTAACAAACATTAGGTATAAAACGTAAGCACATTTAGCCACAACCCTTCTTATCATATATTGTTCAAAATCTCTCCAATCTTGGAGGACGATACAAGGAAATTTATGATTGGTCAGTACCTACTTCATAGGTATAATCAATCTGAGCTAAAGTTGTTTATCCCGGTTGTCCAGCTCGATCGTTCGGGCACAGGCACAGCGCTGCAAGTAGATCGTTAAAAAAACAGTAGTTCAAATTTCTCGCAGCCTAGATAAGCGTGTAACTGTCAGCACTCTGCAGCGTAATACAGCGTTTGGTTACTCGCCGAGCACAGACGAATAGGTACGAGAAGCAAAACGTAAACTCGATATCGATTTCTAGCTCGAGTCAAAGAAATGCTCGTGTGTATTTTCTGAGGTTATTATTTTAATAAGAATAAAAAACTTATAAAATAAAAATAACACGTCGTACTCGTGCACGAATACTCGTATTAAGTTTAAATAAGAGTAAGACGTAAGTATTCGTCCGAAAACCGTGTCATAAGATAATCTATCATCATCGCCCCGTCCGTGACGTGGTAACACCTTAATACCGCCCTGCAGTGTGAATGGGATGGCTCGACCGGGGAAGGACAGCATGTTGACGACAATGCTCTGCTAAACACGATGATTAGGACAATTCCTCCTTACAAAAGACGAAACCTATGTCTAGAAGAAGAAGATCACATTAAACACTACGATATTTTGCATTTAATTATATGGAAGTAAGCTCATTTGAGAGAGGAGGTTATACTGATTAGTTAATTGTTTCGATTCGCCAATCTAGACAGGCAAAGTTCAAAGTGTTCACAAAACTCTACAATAAACTGATACGTCACATTGCGAAGTTCTTAGGATATTCTGAGGACAGCTTAACCCAGCGGGCAGACGATGATGATCTTATCTTTAGGCCCCTAAGCTGATAAAAATTCTGAAATTTATATCACCAATACACAGCAATCCACTTCAAACCATTATTTAAAAATTACAGGAGCAAGAATCCGCCAGCAGTCAGCGTCAACTTCCCGCCAAAAACTCCAAGATTGTACTGAATTGTAGAACATATTATCCTTGTATAAACTTAAAGTTGGAAATTATATAAAATTTGTTTTTTATATTTTAGGAAGAAGCGTATATTTTTTAGTTTTTATCTGACATATCCCAATAAAGGGTATAATATTTTTGAATGAAATGTATGTAGTGTCCGATACCGCTTGCCCGCCAAATGTCAAACACTTGCAAATAAAAATAATGCTAATAAGCAAACGTATCGTATAATATGATATTATATAAAGGTATTATCATTTACATGCCAAACCTCGGCCTTACTCTTAAAGTTGCACTCTCTCTCTTTCCACTAAATGTTAATAGAAAGAGACATGTATAGAGATAATTAATACTTTAGTAGACAATAATCAATAATTATAAATAAAGCGCATATCTATGATTTGTATAAAAAATACGCTACAGCCGGGTTCCTTGTTTTTTTTATATAATGATTTACTTGTTTAAATTATAATTCTCTCGAATCACCACACCGTTCGAATATAACAATGCAGAAATATAAAAAAAGAAAACGCCGTTTGTCTGAAAGCTGTCATTAACGAATTTCTTACACGGCTTTATTGCCTTAAGTAGCGTCGCTAGCGCAGACATAGCTCACGACATTCAGCAGTTAGCTGGAGGAACAATAGTTAAAGTGGTTTCCCATAGTGCCAGGTCCCACGGCCCCGTCGCTTGGGAACCAAATTGGTGACATACTCGTATTGGCCTATAGGTTAAGGTTGGACGGGTGATACTGTTACCTTTAAAGTTCTTTTCGATTAGTTAATCTATTAAAAAAATTCTAATTGAACTGATTGTTATTTTCTATAGAAGATTGACAAAACGTACACAGTTCACTTGAATGTAAGTGGATGCTATTGCACATTGAACTTCAATTAGGAATCTAAATGTAGATGCTTTGTCATCCTTGAGAATCCTTGTGTTCTGTTCTCGGCGCTGTACGAAACACAGCGGCATCATGCTGCTATTTCACGTACGTGATGCCATATTATATCTCTACAACCTTATAAATAATGGTCTATGTACTCAGTGTACACACCTTTCAATACATTTTTTTCACACTGCAAATTTTTCGAAATCTACCTCTTTTTTTTCTTCTTTATTAGCCCTGAGTCAGATGAAGCTGTAAGAGTCGCATAGACTAACAGCGCAAATATCTCGAAAATAGACAGTGAAGTATGCTCATGACTCCACACTACGGCTTTGTCTTTAGGTTCAGTCTATATTATTGAAAGGTTAAAACCGGAAATAAACAGCGTTTTATTTTTAATTTAATAGCAAGTTGTAAACACGGCCAATTTTGGAGTCCAGACGGGAGTGCATGTTATGCCGACCGGGCCAATATTGATAGACACGCTTGAAGAGTTACCGACTCAGGTTAGCTAACGTTTGTTAAGTGGCTTAATAAAATGTTTGGACATCAGTTGAACTCTTAGGTAATAAAACGTTAATTGTCTTTTAAAATTAGTGCAACGCCTAATAACTTAAGAATATGATATTCATGTCGAGGCAGAATTTACAAATTACCTAACCGAATGACGTATCAAGTAGAGACGACTGGAGAGGATATCCCGTGTGGCGTTTGGTTTATACAAACGTATTCAATCTGGGGGCACGGCAGTGCCCCCGTCAAGTCGAGTTAAAAATCGGCACGGACGTACCATACTTTTCTCGAAGCAGTTCAGGCCATTTTCGAGTCGCTTAATTTATTCAGTCCCTAATTAAGGGTCCTTCTGTTTTAAGTTATTACGTAATTAGCTAACCAAACAACATCTTATAGTGCCCATATCAATATTAAAATTCTTATATGTTTTAAATAAATAGGTTGACTTGGCAATTGCACTAAGCAATATAATTTAATACAATATATATTACTTGTGAGAACATTGTGTTTTCATGCGATGGCCAAGTCAATCTATTTATTTAAAACATAAAATATTTTTAATATTGATATGGTCACTATAAGATGTTGTTAGGTAGCTAATTACGCAATAACTTAAAACAGAAGGACCCTTAAGTAGGGACTGAATAAATTAACCGACTTGGTATTACATGGATCTCACAACATATTACGTTAGAAGAACGGGGTTGCGAGACTTGCAAAAAAAACCTCTGTCCTGGGAAGAACCAGCAAGAAACCCAGCGGGACTAATTTTTTTCCAAATAATAGCTTACAATCATGTTTACAATTAACAACACAAGACAAATTAGTAATATCTTGGTAGCGATCACCCTTCCCAGGGGTTATTATCATTCATAAATTCCTTAATATTATAATAACCCTTTTTATACAAACTTACTTTAATAACATTTTTGAAATTTGCATATGACAAATTTAGTATATTTTCTGGGATTTTGTTGTAAAAGCGTATATCAAACTTAAATTGTATACCGCCTATACATGATCTTATTTCAATACTCGCATTCTGAGAAAAGGGATTCGATGAAGTAATAAAAAGCCGAAAAGGGAAATACCGCTATCGCCCGACTTCCCGAACGTGCTTTGAATCATGCCCATTGTTTTAGAAGCTAAGATGCGAGTGACCTATCGTTGACATGACGTAACTACTAGATGCTGTTTTATTGCTCCTGATAGCTAACTATTATGCAAACCTAGGGTTGAAATGAACAATTTCTTGTTGTAGTTTTTAGTTACATAGTATAGGATAGTAACTGAATATTTTAATCGTCACACGGGTGTCGCAAAAGGCAACTGAGGAAAACAGCATCTTGATAACAATTTAAAAAATAAAAAACTGCGTTTAGTTGTTCGAGCTTTAATTGTTCGAGGAAAAAAAAAGAAAAAGAAAAAAGAAGTTGTACAGTGTGTACGGTCTAACCATACATTTCTGCTGGCGTTAACATTTTACGTGAAGCAATCGCTATAGTTCGACAATTATAAAATTGAGTTAGTTCACGTAATCACCGTAAAACCGCGACGGACGCGAACTCATTAACATAACATTAACATTTAACATTTTTTTACATATTTTAATCTTTTATTTTGTACTTCTTTATTAAACTGTTTTACATAAAATTTAAATTATTATTACATTTAAATATACGTCCAATACCCGAACACAGTGTTCGTCTCAGTTTAAAGCGAAAGTATTGAGCAAGCTAAAGGAACGTTATTATTAGATATTTTACATAATAAAAACGACAACTTCATGGTTTAGTTGAAAGCGTATTAACTATGGATCCCCAGGGATCCCTTTGCTATTTCCCATTAAAAATGTATATTATACTGCCTAATGATAGTAATCAAGAACAGCTTTTATTAAGCATTTCTGCCAAATATGTTTAATTCACGTAATTTCCTTAAATTATTTTACTTTAGTGGAACTCCTTGTTCGACTAGGAGTCTATCCGGGTAGGTCCCCTTCACTGTTTCTGCCGGCAAATAGCTTGCACTGTAGTATTCTTGTCTAAAGGGTAAAGAGGAAGACTATATTTACGGGCTGTGAGGCGTTCCATCTTAGTCCTCCCAAATAAAGACGCATATTTAGCCTTCCAACCTTCCTACTAGATGTCTGTGGACAATAGGGACACTATTCATCCATTAGGTGAACTGTAAGTTCGTTAATCCCTTGTACTAGTCAAAAATAGTAAATATCGTTAGGGTCAGCCGGTTATGGTCAGTTTCTTAAAATTCAAAAAATACAGCCTTGTTTGCTTTGCTTTGTAATATGATAGCTCTTCATAAGTCAATCAAGTAATAAAGGGCCAAAAGTTCGCTGCTTTATCGACGCCGTTTTTGACAGTTGACATTATAGTAAATATTTTAGTTGATTTTAGTATGGTACGGTGTAGATAGTTTTTCAAGTTGATTTTAGATGGTTTTTTTAAGATTTTTTTATATATGTATACGATTTTTTGTTTTTGTCTCTCTCCTCCTCCTAGTTTTGGTCTTTTAGGGCGGCAAAGCTTAAAGTGAAAAACAACGTGAGGAAATCTGCTAGACTTAGGAATAAAATTATTTCGGAGACACGTGAATTGCGCCGACCACTGGAGCAATAGGAGACGACATGAAATGGGATGAGCCTGTGCCCAACTACACACCTCTTTATATTATTGTTATATCTGATGGTAAGTGGATTCTGTCGTTCATGGACATCTACATCTACCCTTGATTGAAAATCAAAATACAGAAGCGTTGTCACCTTTGAAGACTAAGATGGAACGACTCGTTTCCAGTAAAGTGGCTATCCGGTTCTTTACACTCAACATACGAAACACAGCAGCATTAAGCTAGTTTGTATTTATGCACAAATGCCACCTACGAGGGTGGGGTCTTGTTTGGGTCCAGGACCCGCGGTTTTGTAGTTATATACACTAGGCGACGGCGTACTTAGGAAACATTTAACATAAAACCGTCCTTGACGGTCAATACTGTGACTGACTAGCTCACGATCTCAGAACTGTGCCTTATGTGAAAACGTGACTAGATAACCATCTATAACATTATTAGAATTCAAATCAAGATACATATCCTTTGAATGAACAATGTAATAGTGTTCGAATAATAACTAATATTGCAATAAAAACATATTCCATTGTAAGGCTACACATATATTTTTAAACAAAACATCTTTTAAATAAAAATTGCAGGTGCACCTGTTAGTGATCGTGTAAGTTCTAAACAACTCGAACAACTGAGATTATGTATAGAGGTATTCATACATTCGTAGAATTTGTTTCGTCATGACGCTGGTTTATGGCTTCGTGAATAACCCAATAGGTGGCGTTGTAGCCAAGCTATTAACAATGCCGTATTTCTGAACGAAAATGACTTCAATTATTTTTCTTATTTGTAATTAAACAAACTTATCAATATAATTAGTTAGTTTAATGCCAAAAAAGAAAATCTGGATGCGATAAGTAGCGTCGTCGTGTTATTAATAAATTTGATATTTGTTGAGTACTATTAGTAGTTAGTAGTAATGTTTAATAAAAAAATATTTACAAGAAAGGGAAGAACAGCGGCTTCCAATTTTTAATATATTTAGAAGTGAATAATAACTATTAATTTATGTAACAGAATCATTACTTGCACTAAAAGAAGTGGAGATATCTATGCATAGATATAATATATTTCTATGTATTCTATGTCATTCTACACAAGAGTTATAGACAAACTTATTTTTAAATTGTGAACTTACTTAAATTTTGCCTTTCGTATGATTAACATATAGATCTACTAATGGAAATTTATATTTTTATTATCTTTCTTAAAACTAAATACAAATAAAGATACATGTTGCAAATATTTTATTGTACTAATTTATATACACTTAGATACATAATAATACTTTGTTTTTTCTAAATCAATTAGGTTTTAAAACAGTGACGTATTAGTTCTAGTACAGTAAAAATAGAATTTAACTTTGCACTAAATTTCCGATCCAATTTTTTTTTTTATGTAATGTTTGGGATCACTTACTCAGCATAAAATCACAAAATACTGACGGATCCAGGTGGCGCTTCAAGCGCCATCTTGAAAAAACGTTTTCAGCCGATATCTCGGAAATTATGCACTTTAAGTCCGAAGTTATAGAAACTATTATCTCCTACGCGGGCCCCGTCTTTGCCCACGCAAACCCTAATATTATTAATGAACTCCAAATAGTTCAAAACCTTTTCTGTCGTCGAGCTGCGAACGCACCTTGGTATGTCCGTAATGCCGACCTTCATCGGGACCTAGAGCTCCCAACAATTCAACAATTTCTTAAAAAACTCTCTGAGAACCTCTTCAAAGCCTCAGAGTCGCATCCAAACCAATTAATTCGTGAGGCAGCTACTTATGCAGCCCCACCCCCCTCTCGATATCGAGTCCGCAGGCCGAGAAACTCTCTCTCGGACCCGCCTAATAAACTGACAAACGACCTGAACTGCCTCCTGGCGGCTCAGGCCAACTCTAATTAAATTAAATTATTGTACTAACTAATATTAATTTGCCTTCGTAGGCACTCCCTCAGCGGCTCGTAGCCGCCTGCGCCCTCTTTTCCCAAAAGAGGGTTGCTCACGATAAGGCACAATACAGCTTAATCAGCCGGTTGCCTGTCCCCAAAGGCGGTTTTTAGAGGGTATCACTTAGGGTCCCCGGTAGGACAGTGAGTCCCTCATAACCACGATAGACCGGCTATCGTGGTATGCGTAATGCATTTTCCGCCTCCCTACGTACAGGGTAGCCCTTTAATTGCTTCGGGCGCAAAAAAAACTATTATTGTAGAGAATAAAATTTCGCATATTTTGTTTGCAGTAAACTTTTTTGTGAAACCCACCGTTTACGATTTATACCCCATTAGATGAACCGGTTTTTCGATCGCGGCCAATAACTCTTGAAATATTAGATTAATCAATAAAATTTATTAATCCATTTTTAAAGATCAGTTTTTTCTCTACAACTTTTGCTTCCAACTTTTTTTTCTAATGTCCATACTTTTTGAGTTATAGGACGTTTAATGTTGAACTAACGGGCGTAAAGTTGAAAACTCCAGGATATACATAGCTGTCGCGTCAGTCCTCTAGCGTTTCTACAATCTCTTTTTAAAATTTTTAAGAATAAGTTCATAATATTTATGAAATCTTACACGCAATTTAAAACAAATAAAAAAGGAACTTGACAACAATTTGGCACATTGATTTACATTATAACTCTAATTGCATTGTATCTTAATTATTTTAATTGTAATTATTGTGCATATAACAACTTTAAATATATGATATTTTAGTGCAATTTATGGCAACCCTAACTCTAACTGGCAGGAAGGCGCATCATTTAAAAATGGCGTCAACGTTCGTCTGGACGGCGTCTGCGCTGCACATATTCCGTGCACATCCCACCTTTCCGCTCAATGTCAACAAACTCCGCGCCAGGAATGCATGGGAGCCGGTGCAATGTGCTGCTATTGTAATGAGATGTATATCGTAGGATGTATGCCCTTCCGGTATGGTGACTACCTTTTTTAATGTTACATAGATGTTTTTACTGTCTGTCGTCATTATAAACCGTAATTTAATAGTTATGTATGTATATTTTTACCGCCTAGGCTTGCGAACCCTCAGAATATTGTCCTCGTTCACGTAAATCACAAAGGAGGACGCACACTAAATTAAGATTCGTCTTTCCGTAAATAATTTATTGTTTTGGCACAGAATATCCGAGTGATAAATTATAATAGCACGATTTTTCTTATTTGTGTCTTTTATTTCTATTCTAGTGAATATATCAATATTCCATTTTCTTATTATTCTATTCTATTACTGCCTATATAATCCACAGTTTAACATTGACCATCCCCCATACTGAAATGTCTCATAATTGCAATTATTGGGAGGCGGGTTGTTCCTCCACGATGCTCTCTTGGCTTTCCTAATTTCTTTATTATATTCGGTTAGGGCTGCGCTATAAATATCCTACTCTTTCGCTTTTTTAGCCCTATTGAATAGTTTCGCTACACGATTTAGGCATTGGTTAAGATAAATCAGCGCTCTCTTCCTCTTTATGCCGCATCACCACTTGCGTTCAAGTGGAATAGTACTCAAACTCTGACTTATAGTAATTAAAAAATAAAGAAGATGTTTTAATAAAAGTATTTTGTTTTATTCCGTTCCGTTACAACCTTATTAAAGTGAGCTCCCCTATAGATTTCCATATAGGGGAAATATTTACCATAGTTGCCACGTTCGGCAAGCGGGTTGGGTCCCTTTGTCTTATTATATGATGTGAGGTATTTTTAATAGAACAAAAGTGATAAACGAGCACATAGTCCATCTGATGGTAAGTGGATGTTGTGGCTCATGGACGTCTACAATCTACATTTATCCTCGATTAAGAATCAAAACGCAGATGCCTTGTCACCCCTGAGGACTAAAATGCAATGCCTCGTTTCCAGTATAAAAGGGCCTCTACACTCACTCATAATTGATTTGCCTTCAATTATGAAGGCAAATCAATTATGAGTGAGTGTAGATATTTTTTTTTTCCTTTTTTTTTTTTTTAATTTGCCTTCGTAGGCACTTCCTCAGCGGCTCGTAGCCGCCTGCGCCCTCTTTTCCCAAAAGAGGGTCGCTCCCGATACGGTATAAGAAGCTTAAACAGCCAGTTGCCAGTCCCCAAAGGCGGTTTTTAGAGGGTATCACTTGGGTTCCCCCGGTAGGCAGTGAGCCTCATAACCACGATAGACCGGCTATCGTGGTATGCGTAACGCATTTTCCGCCTCCCTACATAAAGGGTAGCCCTTTCCAATTGCTTCTATGCTGCCTATAGTTTTCATTCTTATATTCTTACACCAAAAAATAGAAAAAAGCATAAAAATGGCAACGCTCTGACAGAATACCAACATAATGCTGCTGTGTTTATCATGGTACGTGACGAGAAGCGAGAACCATTTTTACTGTTGCCGTAGCTTTTCATTGACCTCAGGTGTAGCAACTTATCTGCAGTTTGTTTCTTAATCAATAGACCTGACCAGTACAAACCAGAGCATCCACTTACCAAGAGGTAGACTGTGTACTCGTTTGTCACTCTTATTTGGTTGAAGAAATCGATACACTATAAATGAAAGCTCAATCTAGATATGACATAGATTTTTTTATAGGATAAAGGTGAGGTGAGGTGGTAAGTGATTGCTGTGGCCCATAGACATCTACATCAATCCTCGGTCACAAGTCGAAATGCAGATGCGCTGTCCACCCGTGAGGACTAAGATGTTATGTGTCCAAATGTTTCCAGTAAAAAGGGCTTCCGGTTCTCTACCCTCACCATGTGAAACACAATAGCCTGAAGCTGGTATTTCACGCAGACATTACAAGCGATGTCTTTAGCAGTTACCTACATTGTGTCTGTTGACATTGACTTTATAACGCTCATGTGGAGAACACAATTGGGCGGGCACCTGAACAAATTGTGGTTTGACAATGAATTATTAAAACTATTGTTTTTTGCCGACGTTCTTAATAAACTGTGGCATATTCTATTAAAAACGCTTACATGCAAAATTAAAACAATAAATGTACAATCCACAACGGGAAAGGTCGATGTCTAGCATGCATTTTTACGCGCCGATGGAGAAGAAAAGAACGCAATCATACGACTATGTCTTTTTTTAAATATTAGTCACTCTGTCAGTTCCCTTTAACGTATTCTGGCTGAGCTGAAAATGGTTGGATTGGGAGCGGGTTACGGCAGAAGTAAAATGGTGTCCAAAATAAAGTAAGGTTCAACTTAGGTACCGGGCATTGGCGGTATATCCACTACATATATCCACTGCCACATATCATTTAATAGGTCTCGTAAGAAGTAAACATATCAGGGGATGGGCAACTCCGTCTTCCTAATAACAAGCTTGCCAAGCGTGGCTATAATGGCAATCTAGGTGGCTAATATATGGGGGAGGCTTATGTTTAGCAGTGGACTCTCATAGGTTGTGACGGTAACAGCTTAAGTAAGTCCCACCGCTGGACACAGGCTTTCATTGAGTCTTGTCGATACCACCATTTTTCTTGGAATCACACTGGACGCAAAGCTTCAATGGCTCCCCCATATATCAAAACTAGCTAGCAGACTTAGTTCTGCAGCATATGCTGTAAAAAAGATTAGAACTCTTACCAGTGTTGAAACAGCTAGAATAGTTTACTTCAGTTATTTCCATAGCATTATGTCGTATGGTATTTTGCTATGGGGACACGCGACTGACACTGAAATTATATTTATTTTACAGAAGAGGGCCATTCGAGCAATATATAATTTAAAACCAAAAGAGTCACTGAGACAAAAATTTAAAGAAATTAATATATTAACTCTGGCCTCTCAATACATTTATGAAAATGTAATGTACGTACACAAAAATAAAAGTAGTTTTGCGAAAATAAGTGATATTCATTCTGTAAATACTAGGAACAGACACAAGCTGGTAGTACCTGTTACTCGACTCCACCGAGTCAGTAATTCATTCTTGGGGCGATGTATACGCTTTTACAACAAAATCCCAGAAAATATACAAAATTTGTCATACACAAAGTTCAAAAATGTTATTAAACCAACTTTGTATAAAAAGGGTTATTATAATATTAAGGAATTTATAGATGATTATAACCCCTGGGAAGGGTGATCGCTACCAAGCTATTTCTAATTTATCTTGTGTTGTTGATTGTAAACATGATTGTAAGCTATTATTAAAAAAAAAAGTCCCGCTGGGTTTCTTGCTGGTTCTTCCCAGGACAGAGGTTTTTTTTTTGCGAACCAGTGGTAAATTAAAAAAGTGACGTTCAATAAGTATTTTTATAATCTACATTGAATAAAAAAGTTTCTATTTCTATTTCTATTTCATTCATTTTTAATGCGTTAGATGCGGAATGCGGATTTCACATGTTTTCAAATATATCATTCCTTACTTACCTTTTTTTCAATGTCGAGAAGATAATACGTCATAACTTAAACCCTTTATAACATTCACCCGATACAATAAAAAAAAATTCCGTGCAATGTTAAGTTTAAAGCTTACACTCTAGTGTACACGGTTTAACGTTTTCGTTATACCGTGTATTTACCAGTTAAGCAATGGCAAAGGATAACATTGTGAAGTAATTTACTTGCGTAAGAAAACAACAATAATATATTATATTACGATATACTCAATGCATTATGGGTATAACATTAATAATTTTTAACCGGGTACCAATGAAATTTTTAATTACAGTTTTAAGTGCTAATTTTCCTCGGCTACGAAGGAACGTTATGATGAATCCTATATGTCTGAGAAATAAAAAAAATCGCGGATATGATCAATCTGTCAGCAGTTTGGTGGACTGATTGCTCCAGAACTTTGTCAGAGATAAGAAATACCGATTCCCTGTTGTGGGACTTATAAACGCATTAAGATACTTAATGTGAAGCTTGCCAACTCCAGTGAAAAAATCCCGGACTAGAGTAGAGTAGAATCCCGGAGTAGAGTATTTTTACAGAAGCGAGAAAATGTTTCCTTCTGTTCTCTCAAGAGCTGTCGAGAACCGTTAACCTTTATTTTACTTATTTTTATAGAATACTGCCATAGAAGAAATAACTGTAGAGATATCGTTGTATTTCTTTTATAGAATAAGGGTGACAAACGAGCACACAGTCCACCTGATGGTAAGTAGATGCTGTGGCCCATAGATATCTACATTTATTCTCGATTAAGAGTCAAAACGAAGATGCGTTGTCATCCCTGAGGACTATGATGGAATGCTTCGTTTCCAGTAAAATAGGGCCTCCGGATCTCTACACTCACTACATATTCTACATACTACATATCACATACATACATTCACACTGGTATTCTGTGAGAGCGTGGTCCTTCCCTGGTCGATTCGACCCATTAGGTATAGGTGCTACAACCATAATACAACTGCAGCGTGGCTCTACAATGTAGAATTAACATTAATACCTAACAACTTAACTAGTATCGAGGCATTCCATCTTAGTTATCAGGCGTAACAAGGTATCTCCATTTGGATTCTTCATCCAGAATAGATGTAGGTATTTACAGGCCTCATAGTCAACTTACCATTAGGTCGACTAAATAATCGTTTGTCATCATTAATCGTAAAAAAACTCAGGACTAACCCGATGTAATATATTCGGCGCTTCCAGTAAATCACGCCGCGCCGGCTAGAACTTTAATCACATTGAATAAATAGAGAACCATTATACCATGCCACGTATCGGCTAATTACCCTATGTAGAACTATACGTACTCGCTAGCAAACAGATAGGCGTTGTATAAGGAAGTCATAAAACCTAATGAGGGAATATCTATTCGGAGGAAACCTGCCTAAATAGTGTACGAAGTATGATTTGCTTATTCATTTAATTTATATTGGTACCTGTATATAATTAAATACTTATATCTTTAGTTTTAATCTTAATTAAGCCTCCGTTACGGTGTATTAATACGGTTAATAATAACTTACTATTACGAGCTGTTTCTTGGATCGTTGGGTTTTCGAAACTGGCGCCGAGCTTAAGGCCTGTACACAAGGCAATCGTTATTTATTATTTTGTGATTCTGTACAAAAAGATTTGGAACTGCGATCTAAAATTCAATATAATGTCCATGTTTAATAAGCGTTAAAATAAAAGATCTTTTAACATAATTTTTTGACTGCTGATCGGTCCGGACCGATGTAGTCTTTCTAGTATTAGAATTGCGGGTCGAGCAAAATTTTTTATAATATAAAATTATATCGAGCCACATCTCTCTCCGGCTGTGTCGGATTACCGTTCAATTAAACTAAGGGAGAGACTATGAGAATGAGGGAATAGAGAGTGCTCCTGTGCTTGCGCATACATTTGCGCACTATTCTCCGTTCATACGGAACGCAGCGCCAGGAACAGAAATTTTTTTATTCTATATAGATTATAAATAATGCTTATTGAAGGTCACTTTTTTATTTTATCACTGTTCGGAAAAAAACCTCTGACCTGGGAAGAACCAGCATGATTCCCAGTGCGACAATTTTTTTTAAATAACAGCTTACGATGATGTACGTTACAATTAACAACAAAAACAAATTAGAAATAGCTTGGTAGCGATCACCCTTCCCAGGGGTTATTATCATCCATAAATTCCTCAATATTATAACAACCCCTTGTGTTTTATTTACCGTGATTGAAATTCGGTTTGGATGATATTATTATCAAACAAATCCACCAAAAGTTTAAAATGTTTTGTTCGAATTTCACTACCGAAACCGATATTAATGACACTTCTATAATAACCAGTAAGATCTGCATACATTATCAGTGTTTGCGTACTAAATGTAAGACTATCCGTCTTTATATTTCATTATATTACTCAAAATTTACAATGTATGTATCATGCTAAGTATTTACAACCAGTTACCACTATAATAAAACCATCACAACACGAGGAATCTTTAATTTTTAAATTTTCTCATTTCGTAAGCTTTGGTGTGACGTAACCTTAAAGTGAAGAGAAAAGCGCGCGGGCGCGCACGCGATATCATAATATCGGAACGTCTAGAATCGCCCTTTGGAACAAGTTCGTTATTTTCAATTTATTTTCGCTTATATACATTAATCGCATAAGGTCACTGAACTGCAGGAATAACATTCTTTCTATAGTTTTTAATTGTATTTCCGAGGATGCTTACCGTTTGTAGAAAAAAGAATGATCAGTATACGTTGTTTTAAATGACACTAACACGATAGTCCTTAACATGTTTATGTTCTGTATTGAGCTTACCAATATTATTTCGAAATTAATTTGAGAGCTATAACTTTATTCTGTCCCTTTTTATATAAGAGGGGGAAACGAACACGCAGCTCACCAGATAGTGTCTACGGCCGCCCATGAACAACTGCAACACCAGGGTAATTTCAGGTGCGTTGACGAACATTCAAATAGGTGTAAACTCGTTATGTTAAGGTTTCTAATTCGTATCATATAGTATATGACGTCCAAATTTCATCACTAGTGATCCAAATTCAAAAAAGTCCAATTCAGATTCACTCCGTGCTTGTGAGTTCCATACGAGTTAGCAGCAGTCCTTCAATTTTTTTTATAGAAAACGAGGCAAACATGCATACGGCATACCTGATCTTAAGTGATCACCGCCGCCCAAGAATATCTGCAACACCAGAGGAATTACATGTGCCTTGCTGACCCTTTTACTGAGGAGTAGATTCTAGACGGTTCCTTAGACATATGGAACCGGAAGACCGCTGGTGACAGTAAATTCCACAATGTGATCTTGTCACAGTGGCGTCTCAATAGTGGAATGGAAAACCGCTGGTGATAGTAAATTCCTGAATGTTATCTTGTCCCAGTGGCATCTCAACGGTTGGCAATTCACCATTGCGAAGATGATGTGGATAGTTATTTAGAGTTCTATCGCTGTGTAATAATTAAATTAAGCAGCTCGAATATATCCGAAGAATTTTTCAAAGCACTCCCGTGGTATATAAGCGATATTAGAAGACGCACAGAGATGCGACATCTCAACGAAAATAACTTGGTCCTCACCGATTCGAATCGTTCCCCATTTAGTGAGGCTGGTACTAGAAAGCCCAGAGATGAGAACAATATTCCATGTGAGGCCGAACTTACGCTTTGTGAAGCAAGCGGTGGAACTGCGTGAAATACCGTCAAGCTCTACTGAACACACATTACATATAATCAAAATAAAAGAGTCTTTAATTCTGAAATACCTGGCTTTTACTAAGCGCAGGTGGTAATTTGCACGATATTGTGACGGCCATTATTATTATTATCTAATAATTAATAATTAATTATTTTATATAAAGCCGTCAAAAATGATCTTAGAAAAAATATATTAAACAATAAAAATACATTAATAAGCATAAAATTAAAATAAATACATTTCAGACATTAAGTATTATAATAAAACAAGGGCTTAATATTGTCTTAGAAATCATTAAATTCATTAAAAACTTTGTTAAAATATTCAAAATGTGATAAATAATAGAAATACAAGTCGAAAATGTTATAAAAATAAAGATAAATAACATTTATAAAATAATTGGAAAACCGCTTAAAAACTGCCTAAGTCATTGAGCGTGTTCTCGTAGAAGAAAATACTTAAGTTATGAAGGGTGGTCGTGTAATAATACATGGCCTGTATGGGGGAGCTGCCGGAGACACATACCCAAGGTCGAACATATATATGGGTTGGTCGGATGACCAACTAGTTATGGTACGGTTGCACAATGTATAGACTTGCGATAGTAAGGTCTATTATACTAAAGCATTATTATAGAAGGTCTCTAGGAAAATACATTTACTCAACGTCAGTGACACAAACCCTTTCTAATAGCAAATTATTACTATTATGTGATAACTGCCTTTTGGCTATATCTGCCGTAGTATTGGTTGGTGTAGCATATGTGTCGACCTCATGCGGGTGGTTGCTAGACGGAGGATCTGAGGAGACTCTCAAGGCTGCGGAAGAGGTGCACAACGTGGGACCTCTTTCCCTTGAGGTGAGCAGTAGACTCATGAAACGCTCTCTGGCTAGTAGCTGTGCTGATCATGCAACTGGTGGTGATGCCATACACTTGGCAGGTGGTGGCGCTCACGGAAGGTTTATGAGCAGTTGCCTATTTGCCTGAACCGTGTGACGTATATACCGTTTGAAAGGAAGTAATATTTCTCTTGCTGAACTTCTTACTCTTCATAGGAGAGAAGTTCTCAAGGAAGCTCGACGCCTACATGGTATGCATAGTCTCACTGTGGCTGGATTTGTTCGTATTCTGTATAGCGTTTACATGCATTGACTTGCGCGACTTCGGTTGATGTTTGCTCTTTAACTGGTTCGCCAGTTATTTTGCTGTGGACTACGGTCTGGTTCCCAACTTAACGTCCCCTTCGGAGGGAGTGCATTAAATGGTAGGCGCTCACCGCGCACGGAGTGTGTGCCTCCCCTACATTTTTTAATAAATGTGGGAGAGCGAGCCCCTTGTATCTAGTATTTATATATATATATATATATATATATATATATATATATATATATATATATATATATATATATATATATATATATTGTGAGTCTTTCCCAATCGGGAAGGCATAATAAATTAATAATGTAAATCTGATACAAGTGGAATATAGGGACGTTTTCCAATTTTCCAAAAGACACCTAAAAGAATTAAGTTACTAAACAAACACAACGTAAATAAGGGTCCTATTATAGTATAATAAATAATAGAGGGATGAGCGTTACACTATGAAGACATTAACAATCATTTTTTTGTCCGTCTGTCTTCCCGGGCTAATTTTCAGAATGGCTCAACTGATTGAGTAATGTAGCAGCTATATTATGGTTGCAGCACGAATGGGTCGGCTCGACCGGGGAAGCACCACGCTCTCACGGAATACCAGTGTAAAATAGCAGCGTAATGCTGCCGTGTTTGGTGTGTGAGAGTAGAGAACCGGTGACCCTTTCTAATGGAATCGAGGGATTCCATCTTAGTCCTCGTGGGTGACAACTCATTTGAATTTTGATCCTCAGTTGAAGATAAATGTTGATGTCTATGGGCCATAGCATTCACTTACCATCAGCTGGGGTGTGTGCTCGTTTGTCACCCAATGCTACAAAAAAATGCCAGCAAGGATCTAAGTAATATTTTATTCGAGAAACTACTGAAGATTGATAAAATAAATGATTTTAGATTACCTTAAATCTAAATAACGTCACATTAATAATCATATCAAGGCGAAGCGCAGCCGAGTCTTAATTAGGACTAGTCTCTATTCTAGGACTCTTAACTAGTCTTAAATAAGTATTTCAGATAAATCCGCTTCATTATAACTTTGAATTCGTTAATATCGTCTTAAGGCGCGTTCCCACTATGTCGTAACGACTAATTTATCGTTCGACGACTGTCGTCTCTACCTGTTCCCATTATAACGATTGTTTGTCGTCAACATTTTTTATCGTTTAGCGACTGTCGTATCTAGCTGTTCCCATTGGATCGCTCAGATCGCTCGCATCATCAGCAAGCTACAAATCTAGTCGCCTCTGCGTTCGTTTGGTAATTACTAGTGCGTTTACTCTCCTGAGTTCAATGGACGAAGATGAAATTTTAATAATGTATTACTTTTTGAAAAGAAGGAAAATGAAGCAAGAAATGAAAAGAAAGTACTGGGTACATCCAATGTTATTAGGATTATGTCAGAGTTATATAGAAGAATTAAAAAGTGATGATGGAAAGTTTTATGAGTATTTAAGAATGACTGTGTCCACCTTTGATAGCCTACTGGCACGACTTGCAGACAATCTTAGAAGAGAAAACACACATTTCAGAAATTGTATAAGTGCCGAAGAAAGACTAGTGATAACTTTAAGGTAAGTAAATAAAATGAAAATTCTTTATTAATGTATACATTTATTTATTTAGAGATTTATTTTAGAGTTACACGTTTTATAAGTAAAGACATCTTTAAATTATATATTGTCAAAATTAAAAGAATCTTGTGTGCTATCAGACAAATTAGTATAGACTGAATTTGGTGATGCAGCCGGTTCCATAACTTGATTGCTAGTCGAAGTTGATGCACCTGGATCTTGTGTAAAATATCCTGTCGGTTGTGATAAATGGTTTTGGTAGTCACCATAGTTTGCATAAGTATCATATAAATTATTACGAAGGCGTTTCTTCTTAATTTTTTCAATCAGTTGCATAATACCCGTTTGGAATTCAAAATTGTCATCATTGTCGAATGATGCCAAAGATGGTAAAATTCCTTTAATAAAGGACACATGTGGGTGTTCTTGATTATTAAATTTATAATCTAGAAATTGTGACATTTTATCATCTAATGTGTCAGTCTTAGTTTTCTTTTGAGTAGAAGGTGCTGCATCACTTAATGTATCAGAGATAGAATTATTAGGCTCATTAGATGAATCAGAGGTCATACGGGGCTCAGTAACTTTTAATAAAAAAGACAGCTGATTCTTATAAACATACGGCCTAGTAGTTTTTGCGCCTGCACCAGATCGCTTTTTTTCTTTTTCATTTTTCAGGGATCTCATAAATGCATCTCGAATATGTATCCACTTTGTAGATATCTGTGTAGCTGTAAAAGTAAAATAGACTTAAAATTAAAATTTGTTTGTGTATAGATTTAACATTATATGTATTAACATATAATCAGTCTAATACGTAGTCAAATTATTGTTCACGCAAACATCTGCACGTTTTTCAGAGTTTAAAAAACTATACTAAGATCGAGTTTTTCCACTAGTACCCCCGGATGTTTCCGTGAACAAGTAAGGGACTACGTATTAGACTGATTATATGTTTATACATAATTAGGCATTGGTCCTCGAATATAAGCGTATTATAATAGCTGTTGTATTTATTTACAGATATTTGGCGTCGGGATGTTCGTTTAAACAACTGCATTATAATTTTAGAGTGGGAATGTCAACCATCAGCAAAATAATCAAAGAAACGTGTTCTGTTATTTGGAGCGTATTAAGTGCAGAATATTTAAAGTTGCCCAATACCGAAGAAGAATGGAAAGCGATCGCTGAAGCTTTTAAAACGAAAGCAAATTTTCCTCATTGCCTATGCCTCGGTGCGCTGGACGGCAAGCACATAAGGATTACAAAGCCAATAAATAGTGGTTCTATGTTTTTTAACTATAAGGATTATTTTTCTTTTATTTTATTTGCAATTATTGATTCAGAATACCGTTTCATTTACGTTAGTATTGGTTCATACGGAAAAGAGTGTGATTCATCTATCCTAAAACAATCCAATTCTTGGAAGAAATTAAATGATGGTACTTTAAATATACCAAGACCCACGCCATTACACGAAAATATGCAAGAAGAAATACCATATGTATTTGTTGGAGACGAAGCCTTTACATTGTCACAAAATTTATTGCGACCTTATGGCGGTACTCATTTAGACAATAAGAAAAAGATATTTAATTACCGTCTAAGCCGCGCGAGAAGATATGTTGAATGCACTTTTGGTATCTTATCCAATAAATGGAGGATCTTGCATAGACCATTGGATGTATGTGCAGAAACAGCTATTGAAGTTGTAAAGGCTTGTACGGTATTACATAATTTTTTAATAAAAAAAGACGCTATATACGTGGAGAATACCCCAACCGTTATGCCCCTGGTAAACATGCCTGCAACACAGCTGCGTTCAAACGAAGGTGGTGGAAACGCAGTGCGCTTACAATTTTCCGACCATTTTGTATCTGAAATAGGCTCCGTACCTTGGCAAAACATTACAGCACATGTATCATAATAAATAAAAAGTTTCAGAAACTTACCGAAATCTTTTCTTTCCTTTTCCTCCAACTTGTCAAAATTAGGTTCAAAAACGCAACAAATTTCTCTCCACGCGGCTAATTTCAAACCTTTGTCTTTATAAATGTCTAAAGTTTTGTCCCAAAGGACAGCCCTTTGTTCCACAAGTGGAATTAAAACTTCCGGTGTTATATTATTAGCCATTGTTATACGTCCACCATGCGCAGGAGTCTGACAAGTTCTAACACGCACAAAGCAAACCGAGTACAGACGCGAGGGGCGCGCGGGTGCGAGAGGGAAGGGAAAACACGTGTTCGTCTACCGAATAGAACACGAGTTGCCGTCCACGATTTTTTTATCGTTTTACGACTGTCGTGCTTGCCGTTCCCACTGTCACGACAAAGTGTCGTCACTGCAAAAACACGACACTTAAAACTACACGATTATCTGTAGTCACGACACGGTGGGAACGCGCCCTTATGGCGGCTGTACACGTTCGTCAAGACACCACGAGACAGGCCGAGTACGAGTGTGTACATGGTGCTCTCGTCACGTCGTGTCGCGACGCGTCGCGTCGCGTCTCGTGGCCCTCGTGCGCTCTCGGAAGCGTGTCGGTTTTTTGCGCTCGAGTCTTCGATCAACAATACCAACTAGATGTCGGGTCGGCGCAAAAAATCCATCTCAGTAAATAAGAGCGCACGTGAGACGTGAGCTGAGCACATGAAAGCAATAACAGGAAAATTTGTTATAACTTAAGGTTTATTTTACACTAAATGTTATTTAATTTTTGCCTTTTTATAGTTTATATATTAATGCGGACAGTATTTACCTATGACTTTGTACGTGACCCGTTATCTAGTTGGTATTGTTGATCGAAGGCTCGAGTCAAAGGGTCTCGTGAGTCTCGCGATGAAAATGAGAGCGTACTATATTATATTCACCGTACATGGTTCAGTTACGGTAAATAGAAACCATTCATCATCTTCTTCTTCGCCGTGGCTTATTAATTTTATTTTTCCATCTCAGCGGGCATACGGAGTTCAAATGATACAACGAGTGTGTACATGGTGTGTTCTCGTGTTGAGCCTCAAAACGACGAGAGGCACGCGAGGCGACGAGACGAGCGTGTACAGCCGGCATTAAAGCTTCGGTCGTCTTCGAGGTTCTTTGTCACGGTGGATTTACAGGATGAAAGTTATTAAACAAATACGCTCGAAGCGTCAATTCACAGCAGCTACACATAGTGGCATACACACGTCGTTCATATTCTCTACTATATTTGCAAACATTTCGGTACTCATATTTAAAAATAACGTGACAAATTCTTCCGTGGTCGTAAACACACACAAAAAGGAATAAAGGCAGAAAATAAAATTTATACCTTAATTATGTTTTTGAAGCATTGTCATAGCTCTTTTATAAAATTGTGAGCTTATAATCTAAGTCGGATGCAAGACATTTAAGTAAGAACCTCATTGACCTATAATCGAATATAAACTCCGTTTGTTTATGTTACATTGTCTGGGCTCGTAATAGCTCGTACGTACCACGTACGTACACATTAACCACATTTAACACCCGTCATAAATGAGTTTCCTGTTATCATTCCACGGTGGCGCCCAGAAATCCTCGCTCTATTACGAAACAATTAGCGTCGCCGCGTCCCATTTTCGTATACTTGGAAACATTTGAACTACTATTGCACCATTCTTGACAGACAATACAATGGAAGACGTCTAAATTTAGGCGGGAAACGGGGAAAAATCCAGTGGAATCGCTTTGGTTTGCAATCCATTAACAAGTTTGTTGAGTTTACGTCGTTTTCATTTTAATATTATTTGTAATAAAGCGGAGATGGAAGCGTTGAAAATACATGTATCATAGTTTTGTAGGCGGCAACGGAGACATTTTGGCCTAGTTGGCAACGCATTACCTCCTACGCTCGTGGCGGAAATCGGCTAAATTTTGTGTTCATCGCCAAGGCGTGTTGTATATTATTATTGTTGTGCATTTCTCTAGAAAGTCTCTGTGACAAGCCTGTGATGATGCTCGGAGACACTGCATAGTAGAATTTGATTGAAACTTTTTGCGATGAGAATTTATTTATATTGTAGTAATATAAATATAAAAGAAAAACACTAAAATTGCACCAAAGTAACGAAGGCCTGACCCAATCTATACTTCCATTCCACGACCTATTCGTGCCACAATCATAATATATCTGCAGCGTGGCTGTACCAGGTACAAATTCGAAGAATCCGTCCGTAA
>JAUPFT010000018.1:7179438-7289438 GCA_036936625.1 Parnassius smintheus behrii
CTCTTGATCAAAATATGCCTTCGTGTGTATTTAGATATTGCACAAATAATTCAAGAAATGTCAGTAAAATTAAGGAATTACTTTTCATCGGTTGATAACATACTTAATCAATAAAAAAGTATTATAGATTAATAATAAAACAAATTATTCCTAAGACGCCATCTCGTGCGATGAAATATAGATTATGAAATTAATATGTTCGGATGCGACATTTCTGTGGGTACTTAAGTATAGTACGAATATATTGTTTTACACATTTTTCTAGTAGAAACACATATAAGTTATTATAATTAGGCTAAATTTTTCATATTTAAATCTGCTTATTATTCTTTTATTTTATTTTATGGTTTGCACATAAAAGTCAAAGTTGAATAAATATGTCCATTTTTAACTCTCGCGTGCCCAGCATTTATGAACGACTCTTATTCTAATTTGAATAAATATATTTGTAATTTAAATGTTATGTTAATAAGTTTTGTTAAACATACATTTCGTATGTTTTTATATATTTTTATATATTTGACATAGATACCTTTTAAAAAATACAGATAAAAATATCATTAAAATGTAATTGTGATATATTATGTAATATTATATTAAATAAGCAAATATAATATACAAAATGAATGACAAAATTTAAAAATTGTTTTCGATATAATTTACCTATTTAATATTACAATCTACTATTACCTTTTGATCATTCTACCTATGTTTATTCTATAATAAAAAAAACAACCACGCGAACATAGAGTAGCGCACATTTTTTGTTTGAAATAGCTGTTCTAGTACGTAAGTACATATTACTTCAATGTATTTCCTTGTTTTCCCCTACAAACTAGACCAGTTTTGAACAATATAAGTAAAATCGTGACTAAATGTGTTTTTCTTCTATTGTTTATTGTCATTAAATTTTTGATGAGTGTCTAAAAGTTCACATGTGCAGTTATGTGAAATATATAATTACACAACTTTTACGTATAGGTACCAAAATCTACTTCAAACCAAGAATTGAACGATAAAACAGGAGTAGCAATCCGCCAGTGGTCTAGTTCCCGCCAAAACTCCGGAAAAGTTCTATTTTCAAACATCTTTTTTTTATTATTAATTGAAGGCAATTTTTTTTTTCGAATTATATGTCGAAAATTTTACTTGCCAATAAATTTACGTTTAAGTATAAAAGAGTACATATAAGATTGAAAGTGTGAACAAATATTTTACATAGGTACTGCTTCATTACTTGCCCTACGAAGACCAAAGTGTACACAACTGGTCAGTTCTAATTTCACAGAGTCTATAATAATATTTGCTCGTAATTGTTCAGCAAAACCGACAATGTTCAATGTTATATTCAAAGCATATATCGTCACAATTAGTAATTACGATTCAAAGACAACCAACTAAAATAATAAAGATTTTCCAAGCTATACCTTTGAGAATAAAAGATATAAATAATGGATATGGTAGTGGTGATACATAAAAATCATATATTAATATTAATGATGTTGATCAAAAATGAAAACAAGTTATGATTTAATAAAAAAAATTGCCGAAAACCGTTGTCACGTAATTAATTTATCTTATTTAACCCAATTACCTATAAACAGCAGCATTAAATAGTTATCGCGACATCGATAAGATATCTGTTGTATTTTAGATACAACTTAAGAATCGGGTCGACTTATCGCAGATTTTTGACTTTCTTATTAGTCGTCGGTTGGCAAAAGCTTTTTTTAAAATATTATAAAAATAATGATTAGATACGTACGATTAATTAATAAATATTCAGCGCTTTATTACTAATCGTGTTGATAAAATATAGTCGTATAAAGTTGTATTGTTTCTCCTTTGCATCATTACAGAGTAGATCTACCTACATTTCTTTTTTATACATATTTATTTATGTTGAATTGAGCTTACGATCTGTTTTGTAATTAAATGTAACCTTAAGATATTTGAAATTTGCTTTAGATTTTTGTTTTAATATAAAGGGGGAGGGGGGAGACAAACGGCACCAAGGGAATGACTGCATTTTTCTATTTTTTTATTTTTTATTAAGTTCTGGGAACATAATATATAAAATCACAATCTGCCAAACTGTGAACACAGTTTGTGGGCAGCGGCTCTCGTGGATGACACATGTTTATGTACTACTTTTATAAAGAGCACAAAATAGAAAAAAGAAAATAAAATAAACAAAAGCTATTAATTACCTAAAGAGCACAATAGTAAAATGTAAAAAGATGTTAAATAATATTGATTTTTTGAACCTGTATACATTTACAACTATAGACATAGAGACAAGTAATGCTTTCTGAGAGTATTTTATAAGTTATTTTTACCTCTTATGTTCTTCATTAAATCATGAGGTAGTTGGTTAATAAGTACGGGCGTTATCCACCGTCTTTCACGTTTTCCATAATAATTTTTGACATTTGGAACATACAGCTTAGGTGTTCTAGCTAGTCGTGTTGGGTGGTAAACTCCCTTTGCTGTTTATATTCAGTGTTGTTATAATATTGTTCAATTAAAATAGACGTTTTGACTTTTAATTCTCCAGGCAGTATACTATCATACCATAGCATCCACGACTTTTTCAGCCAACAGGGCGGCGCTACGAACGAGGTGAAATTTTAATATATATAAATTACGTGTCACATTGTTTGTCCGCAATGGACTCCTAAACCGATTTTAATCAAATTTGCACACCGTGTGCAGTTTGATCGAACTTGAGAGATGGGATAGTTTTTTGCCCATGAGTGAACACAATTTTTTTGCGAATTTTAGGATTTTTAATAGGACATGACAAAGGGTCGTCGAAAAGAGCAGAACGACGTCTGCCTGACAAGCTAGTATATGATAAATTTCATAGCGGAGGAAGTGAATTTGTTTATGTAAGGATTTATGTTTTTTCTGAAGTATTAGTTACATTTCATATCAAGTAGGTTAGAAATAGATAAAACAAACATTACATTATAGTTTTATTTTTCCTTTGTCATGTAGGCAGAAAGGATCGAATGCCAAGAGACCGATCCTGATATACCACATTTGTTCTTTTTCATCATCATTACAACCCTTCATAAAGCACGTCCTGATCCACCTGCATCCATCGACTGCACCATCGCGGGGACGCCCTACACTTCGTCTACCGGTAGGATGCTGCCACTCGAGAACATTTCTTCCCCATCGGTTGTCGGTTCTTCAAGCTATATATCCGACCTATTCTCACTTCAGTGTACTAATTCGTTGGCCTACGTCAGTTACTCTGATTCTATTGATCTATATATTATCTATAGATATTATCGATACTACGGTAAAATTTTACAAAAAAAGCAAACCACTATGGTATTGTTTTATGTATTTATAATAATAATAATACATTTGCAATACCTATTCTCACATACTCTTTCGAAAGTATACGATGGTCAAAAACTGACATCAAAAAAACTACGCACACATTCTATACACTACTCACTAAACACAATAAACATCATTCAAAATCATGCATACAGAGACTCACACTACCACGCCAAGAAAGGGGAAGAGAATTGATGGACGAACACAATTTACACAACAAACAAATAATTTCGCTCAGAGCGTACTTTTATAACAAATCAGAATATTCATCACTATACAAACACATAACGGAAACAGACAAAAAAATTACACTACTTTATTTACAGGACAGACATACTCAAATTAATGAACACATTACGGAAACTAAACAAAAGATCGCAACATGGTCTGAAAAAGCCCTACATGGAAGAAATCGAGCCTACCTGAGCCAGCCACACGTCGATAAAATTAAGTTGAACAAATCGATCAAACGAGGCGAACTGTTCCCCGAGACTGAAGGTTTTAAGCTTGCCATACAGGATCAAATAAGGTATGTGAGGGTAATATGGTCTTAAGCTTTAAGCTTAAGCTTTAGCCTTAAGCTTTGCCGCCCTATAAAACCAAAACTAGGAGGAAAACAGAGACAAAAACACAAAGTCGTATACTATAACTAACATATTAACAAAAAAATAGCATAATGATTTCTTAAATTCACGTTAACGAAACTGCTGACGTCAGTCGGAGCGAGATTAGAATGGTTTACCAGCACTGCTGGTAAACCATTCTAATCTCGCTGGCTGGCGGAGCTTCTGAAAGCGGGTGGAAAACCGGTACTTGAAGTGCTTCAGAGGCTTTTTAATTTTTTTTATTGAATGGGTGACAAACGACCATACAGTCCACCTGATGGTAAGTGGTTGCTGTGGCCCATAGACATCTACATCTATCCTCGATTGCAAATCAAAATGTAGATGCGTTATCACCCGTAAGGACTAAGATGGAGTGCCTCGTTTCCAGTAAAAAGGGTCTCCGGTTCTCTACACTCACCATAAGAAACACAGCAGCATTAAGCTAATATTTCACGCTGGTATTCTGTGAGAGCGTTGTCCTTACCCGGTCGAGCCGAACCATTCGTGCTACAACTATACTACTAATATAACTGCAGCATGCGGCTCTACCACGTATAAGTAATTTCGTCCTCCATGGTGGGACTATTCCGGAGGCGTAGAGAGAGAGGCAGTCTTATTCTTCAAAAAAGGCAACAATGCTCACTTGAAGAACTACAAATCGATTTTCCTGCTGAGTCTACGTGCTGGCTGTTTTTGAGAGTTATTACGAATCTTCTCGCACGCAGTCTAGACGTCTTTCAACCTCCCGTATAAGCCGGACAGACTATAGTAGAATTGGATATTTTTTAATTCTGTATAGATTACATGTATTTCTTATTGAAATACATTTTTTACTTTTACCAATGGTTCGAAAAAAACATCTATCCTGGGAAGAATCAACACCAGCAGGACTTTTGAAAAAAAGTATATAATACAATTTGAAACAGACTATAGTAGAATAGGATATTTTTTATTCTGTATAGATTACATGTATTTCTTATTGAAATACATTTTTTACTTTTACCAATGGTTCGAAAAAAACATCTATCCTGGGAAGAATCAACACCAGCAGGACTTTTGAAAAAAAGTATATAATACAATTTGAAACAGACTATAGTAGAATAGGATATTTTTTATTATGTATAGATTACATGTATTTCTTATTGAAATACATTTTTTACTTTTACCAATGGTTCGGAAAAAACATCTATCCTGGGAAGAATCAACACCAGCGGGACTTTTGAAAAAAAGTATATAATACAATTTGAAAGGCCTTCGCATTGTCCAAACTAACGGCCAATGCCTTCCCCTTGGACTCTACTGCCGCCGCCCATCTATGAGTCAGGTAGACCAGAAGATCACCAGCTAATCTACCACGATGAAAACCGTATTGCCGATCACTAATCAGCTGCTGATCCTCAAGGTACCTCATGAGCTAGCAGTTTACAATGGACTCCATTGTTTTGGAGAACAAGGAGGTGATGGCGATGGGCTTGTAGTTGGACGGGTCTAAGCGGTCGCCTTTTTTAGGGATCGGGTGGACGAAAGCCGTCTTCCATGATTTTGGGACTACGCCTAGGCAGTAGGAGTACCGGAAAAGACGAGTTAAGATCGGTGCCAACTCTGGAGCACATATCCTTAGCACAATTGGGGTGATACCCTCAGGCCCAATCGACTTGTGGATATCCAGAGAGAGGAGTGCTTTGCGAACCGAGCGCTGTGTGAACCGCACTTCCGGCATGGAGCACTCACACCGCGGGTTGGTGGCGGCATACTCCCCCCGTCATCGAGAGTCGAGTTGGACGCAAAGAAAGAGCCTAGCAGATCGGCTTTCTCCTTTGCGGTATGGGCCAGTGAATCGACTTCCCTGTGCAGAGATTGAGGAGATAGCTGACAGAAATTCCCTTTGACAGCCTAGGCGAGAGACCAGAATGCACGGGTTTAAGGAAGGCGAACTTGTTTCCCGCCAATTTTGCCTATGTGCTCTGACTTTGCCTTTTCGATGACTCTTTTGAAGGATCTGGAAGCGGAATTATACTTCTTTTTAGAGCGCTGCTGGTGTTTACATCCCGGGACTTTGAGGCGTCAGCCCAAGCTTGGTAGCACTCCTACTTATAGCATGATGCTATTTTACAGGAGCGACCAAACTATGGCTGAAATGTGCCTCCGATGGGCACCATAGATGAAGGAATAAAAAGTTCCATACCCCGAAGTACCACATCAGCGACAGAATCAACAACAACTTTGGGATCGTCCGGCGAGAAGCAAACCCAAAGGTAGGATGCAAAGAAAGACCGCGTCCCATCCCAATCAGCTGACCTATAGTGCCAAACACGGTGGCAGCCTGCAGAATGCAACCGCGATTTCAGCGTGAGTGGCACCACACTCCGGACAAGACGATGGTCCAAGGAGCCTAAAGGGGCGTCGACGGAAATCTAATATCCGTCCGGATGAGAGGTCAGCAGAAGGTCCAACAGGGAAGATGCATGATCCTCCACATCTGGAATCCGCGTACGCGAAGTAACCAGTTGTGTCAGGCCATATGCCAAGGCAAAATCATGAACAGGTCCCCCGCATGATTGAGTGAACGTGAACCAGGCCATTCGGCGTGGTGGGCGTTAAAATCGCCGATGATCACGATCTCTGCGGAGGGGATCTGCTGTAGCAACGAATCTGTAGCCATTTGGACGTGGTCGAAGAGTCGAGAGTCTGTTTCAGCATTACCGCTATGGGACCTATAGAAGCACCCGTAGACGCGCGGATGGTTGTCGCTGTCTACGCGTAGATAAAGGATGGACAGGTCCGAACCTTCAAGACTGCTGAGGCTTCGAGAACGGATGTCCTCTCTTACGTATACGCAAACTCTAGCCCGAGGCACAAAGGAGTGTTCCAATTTGTGCCCCGGGTAAGAGAGATACGAAGCATCAGCCGGAGAGGACACCTGCGTCTCGGTCCATGTCATGTCATTCACAGTTCATACTATCTGAAGCGTCCTACTCCAATACCACATTTCCAAAAGTTGCCTTAGATGACACAGAAGGCTGACTGGGATTATTATTATGATTATTGTTTTATAAGATACAAGATATTTTACTAGAATACTCACACTTAAACACTTATATCATAGTCAAAGACTCCGACAAATTGTTGATCATTGAAGAATATTGAGGACAGTTGCAGCTTCGATTAATGCTAATTTCCATCGCTACGCTCTCTAGGCACGTTCTGATTGTCGCCACAATAATTAGCGGGAAACGAATAATTTAGGACTATTTGATTGGAAAACAAATCAGGAGCTAATAAGTCTAATAGTCTTTTGTCAATTTTGCATTAAAACAAGCGTGTGTACAAAAAAAAACTAAAAAGTGATTATGCTATCGCGAGCACAATGGATAGTTCGTTAATTTTTGAATACATCAGGTAAGGAGAAAGAAGCAAACAGTTGGTGCTCTGATAACGCTGATGCAGCCTACTGGTTCCATGCAGAACCATGTATATTTTATGTGTGAACGTAGGATGGAAGATTTCATCTCCAGAATATCACAATTATCCAACTTTCCTTAAAATGTAAGCGGCTGGATTAAATTTAAGTTGCTTTTCTGTCTTTCTATTGTTGTTATCTGTTTGTTTGTTTGTTTGAAAATAGCAAAGTCAATTTCTTAATTCTTTTATTTGTAATACGTTTTACCTTAGAGTAACAACATACATATGTGTGGCCCTCATAAGCTTCGACATGGATTGATTCTCTTATGTTATCGGAACGTGGAACATACGGAAGAATTTTTAACCGAGTTCAAAAAGGAGAAATATTTAACGCGTATGTTTTTTTTTAAATTATATTGTGATTTCTCAGAAACCGATTAAATATTTCTTTATTTATTAAGTACTATAATACTTTAAGGGTATATAAATTTGAAGAAAAATTCTGTCCCTCAGTGTGGAAAACAGCGATTAAATTTTTTTGTACACAATTTTTCAAAACACTATGTATGTCATAACACCGACTTCAAAAGTGTAATTACTTTTTAGTTTTGAAGGTTATTTTAGAAGTATAATTATTTAATTCATATTTTATTTACATAACACTCAACAAAACACACAGTATTCTATAATTAAAAAAAATTAAACTTAAAACTTAAATTATTATACAGTCATAATCCCCGTGGTATAGTGCCAAAAACGTTAGCTGCGTTTCCTCGCTGAATAGCTATACTTAGCCTTTGAGCGATAAAAGAACCAGCCCTCTTATCACCAGCAGTGGCAACCAATCGCAGTTACAGTTCCTTTAGGAACTTCACCGCACCGATAAACTCTGTAGCAAATGTAAATATTGTATTATGTTAGGTTGCTATAAACTAAATTTCGATAAAGACGACTAAATCCAGTTCAGTTCAATCTCCCGAAGACACAAGTTTGCGGTTATCGCTAAAAACAACCTCTTTGTCGTATCTCCTCAATTTTCAGGGCACTCCCCTTGTTGCCTCAGCCGGTATCGAAATATCAGTGCCGAAATATCGAATGATGTGCAATTTCGTGGTTACTTGGAAGAGTGGACCAAATTGGCCTCTAAAAAGCTTGACGTGCTCAGCAGAGCGCGACAATATTTCATTATTCATATTTCATGCCAGCACACTTGCAACTTTACAAGGCGTAGGTTCGGAATACTGTTATCATCACTGGGCACACAACGGTTCGATTCGTCGACGACAGAGTTCTCTTCGATCACTGCCGATTCACTGGCGCTGAGAAGAGATGTTGCATTCCTTTGCATTTTCTATCGCATTTACCATGGGGAGTGACCTGAGGAATTGTTCATATTTGACCAGCGCACGTCGCGACAAAACTTACGTTACCATCCACATCACCTGATTGCTTGGCGGTCCATTAGTATGCAATTTACTAGGATTTTTCTTCCTCGCACGACTACTTTGTGGAACCGTTTATCACCGGTGGTTTTTCCGGACCGATACGACTTAGGGATCTCCAAAAAACGAGCTTACTCCTATTTAAAAGGCCGGCGACTCATCTACAATTCCCCTGGTTTTGCAGTTGTTCATGGGCGGCTGTCGTCACTAACTATCAGGTGATCCGCATGCTCGTTTGCCACCTCTTTTATAATAAAATAATTTAAAAGGCTCCATTTTTTAATAAACTGAATGTAATACAGCTCCGTAAATCTGTGATGACGCCGATTAACTATTTAAACAAACAAACCGAAGAGCAATCTAAGGGACACTCCAAGCAATCGAGTTCTCGAGTGACTTTTACTTATCTTGAGTTCACTCACTCCGCCCGTAGCATCAATGGCTTTACAGAATGTAAAAAAAACACGTATAATCTTTTAAAATCAATACATCAATCGTACATATAAAATAACCCAGTCATTATTACGAGCCTGTCAGTTATTTCCTTTGGTGATTTTTGATATTTTCATTGCGTTTAATATTAATTTGCAAAACGCGTTTTAGAACAAAGATTAAAAAAAAATTGTTTCAAATATTCTGATTGCTTCTCCATTTTGTGTAATTTGGTTTAGGCGTTATTTTAATATTTTTTCTGAGATGTAAGTGCTGTTAGCCTATGCGGCCCTTACAGTTTCATCTGTCTATTGTTACGAATCATCATGTCGCCTCGTTGGTCATTTTTGAGCTATCTAACCGCTGTCCAAGTGGGGAAGTGCGAAACCCCACCTCTGACTGCCCAGCTCGTGTCGGTCGGTGTTCTGGTGTGTACGCGGTGTGTGCTAAAACGCCCCGTCCGTTATTCTACTGGTGCTTGTCCCATTTGCTATGGGTGTAGTGTTATTATGTGTTATAAGTGCGTGTGACGTTTGAGTCGACTGGATCGAGTGGTGGTGGTTCTATCAGTAAATTTCGCGGTCTACGGAAAGTGGCGCTACGTTTGCTATTGTGACGTAGTTGGCTGCGTTTGCCACTAACGGGTTTGGGTGGGTTTCGACGCTATCGAAGTAGCGCTAAGTAGCTATAAATAATTAATTAATAAATGTATTGGCGGATAAGCTAAGTCCACTACGGCAGTATCCCATATCATCGCTCTAAAGCGGTAGAGGGAAACTGAATCAGAAGATTTTTAGCAGAATCTTCCTGATAATAACTCAAAATAATAAGAAGCTGCGGTCACATGTCTGCCTAGCGTGGCAACTGTGGCAGACATGAGGCAATCTATGATAAAGACTATGTTTAGTAGTTGAATTTAGGCTGTAAAGATGATGATCGTGACGATGATGAATCAAAAAACGTAATGTTTTGATTTAATTCCACACCATTATAAACGCGATTTGTAATTACGAGCTTATTGAATTTTAGCGTTCTCATTGAACTGAACTAACTTACAGGAAACAGTAACAAATGAAAAGTCAAGCAAAACACGCATTCTTTAGTGTTGCCATGATATTGCGGCAACATAGAGAACATTTATTATCGAACGTCCTGCGAAACAAGACCGTAGCACACTTTAATATATCATATTGTAAAGAGCAAAGGAAAACTCTTAGCTTATTTTAACTATCATTACGCAAAGCGATAGATGGAAACCAGATTTTCAAACCGGATAAATTATTGACTTTTGAATGTGTTTTAAGTGGACGTTAGAGAACCAGTATGGTAATATAGATAAAGATTCTTTAGACTGTTATAATGAATTTGGAAATTGTGTTGAATTGGTACTAAATAAAATTAACCCATTGAAAATGGCTTCAGATTAAAAATATAAATAGAAAATAATTTATAATATCGTAACATGGAAAGCGTGAAAATTGTCCTCTTTACTAGAAGTATATTTAGATTAGAAAACCCGTGTGAATACAATGCTGAGCATATTAGGTAGCTCATAACGGACATTTCTTAATTCTCTGTGTCTGCGATGTCAGTGAAACCTGACAAACCACACAGGCAAATATTATTGTCTAGAGTATTCCATTCAATATTTCACATTCCATACAATATTTCAGTAATATGAAAATGTGATATCTTAGTTTGTATGCGCGCTTGAGAGGTTAGCCGGAAAAAACAGTCAGACCGACAAACATATTCAAAATGTGTTTTTTGTTATGATTGCCGTATATACTTTCGTATGCATTTAGTAAAAAGATGTTATTTTGACATTACAAACACTCCAATTTTATTTATTTGTGTAGATTTTATCCGTTCACTCGCCTGTTTGAATGAACTCTTTATCAATGTTAAAGCTAATCTATGGAGTAGCGCTTGTTCAGAAGTGTTGGTAGTTCAGCGTGGTCAACACTAGACGCCGACCACTCCCTCCGTTTCCGGCTTCTGTAAATATTATTCAAACTTATCGGCAGTGTAAGTCATAAGAATCATATTTTCGGTGTAATAAACGGTCTTATCGTCGGTAACGATTTTATTTATGGTGTAATTATATCTAATTGAATTTTTAAACCGTTATGGTGGTTAGCTCAGTAAATTTGGAGTACGAAATCTTAAGCGATACAAGTTTAAAATTATGTGCCTGTATTTTATACAATTCGATAATCAAGTCGATGTTAATTGATATGTTTAATAGAATTAAGGGAACGTAAACAATAATTTGTATTTTCACATTTAAACAACCAGAGGGGTACAAGAACAAAGCTTACAGTAGATGTTTCCCCTACTGTAAGCTTTGTTCTTGTTGATTATCTTATTATAACCATTCGTTTCAGATCTTCATTTATCGTTTATAATACGGGTATAACACACGAATAGAAAATATTAGAATCTAATATGATGTGAAAATATTAGATCTAATAATGCTTCTAATATCATTACCGCATATCGTATCATCACCTCATCCAGTCAAATTTCTCTAACATTGTTTTAAACAAGAACCAGTCCTATTCGATTGGTATGTCATTTAGGAGTGGTACAAGGCAGGCTCAATAAACACAGTAGCTTGACGGCAGAACTAGGTCATAGTTTATGACAGTTTTTTCAAAGGTAATCGAATTATAAGTAGTGGTGTCAATAGTAAAATTGACCATTTTTGCAACTATGGTAAAAATATAAAAACGGTAAAAGTTTATAATAAAATGGAATTTTTTTTTTCAAATAATTATCCCTAAAAGCCGAAAGTATTGTCAAAATATTTATTTTGAGATTTCTACTTGAAAAGAGCTGCGTCCCTGATACACCTAACTTCTTCAGCCTGTCAGGTTCATTTTCCCCGCAGAAAATTCTATTTTCCTTTGGTAAAAAGTGTTAATCGATGAAGTGATCTACCTTCGTGTCAAAATTTATCCAAATCCATTTAGCTGTTTATGCGCCAAACATCTTTAAAAAAACATTCAATAGTTTTAACTACTTACAACATGCAATAAGTTTCCAACAAAGAAGGCTAAAAAATGCATTTCAATTTCTGGGGACTTATAGGTATAAAATGCCTCACGACCTGTAATTAATTATAATATTTTCTTATAATTTAATATGGCACCGAGGTCATTCTTTGAGTTCCCACCAACTAACTGCGCATAACCTAAAATAATTACGACACATGAAAATTTCACACGAACATGACATAACGTCCAGAAACGCGTGTCGATAAGGGCGGAAATGTACAAGGTCAGGAGTACGCCCATAATGTGTGGGATCAAGGTCCTCCTAATTTTTCTCCGTATGACGCATTCGCATGTGATGTGTGAATACATGGCCTTGAAGATTATTAAAATTCTCAATAATAATACAAGATATTTTCAAAATATGTATAAGACTACAAAAATATTATTTATATACAATATAAAATAATAAATGTGTTAAAAATAATTGTGTTAAGTTAAGGGGAAATATAATCTCAAATGGCTTAGCAAGATCCTCCGTTATGCCGAAAGTATTGCAGCATTAATTTTGAAATAAATATATGGTAAAGTTGAGGATTAATGTTAAGGACTATGTTAGACGAAAACACGATTCCATAAATTTTCTCGATAGAAAAAAATCCAAAGTTACCTCCAAACTGAACAATAAACCGCTGTTATTCATAAAATACTTTAAATAAGATCATGAAACTTTGCATACTAACTGAACTAACTATAAAGCAGTGCTTATGTTATTTACTTTTTTTTAAATACCATTATTTTCACTGTAAAAAGAAATTACCTAAACTATCGGCGCGTAAGCTTGATTCCTGTCGCCCCGTTAGTATCGCTCCGGCTTTTGAAGGGAGAAGTTGTGTCGCTTACGATCAGAATATACAATACACAACAGGACGACGTAAAATTAAAATGGGAAATAACCGTTATAAAAATAAGAAGCGACTGGGTTGGCGTTAAGAAACAGGCATAAATATGATAAACCTAATGAAATAAGTATCTAACGACCTATCTACTTACAGTATTAGTGATTATAAACATGTCGGTACATAGCATACGACGCGCGGGGAAGTGGGGGCGAAATTAGAATTTGAGCTGACTTACTCTATCCTCTTAACAGAAAGAAAATGCCGTGGTTTATAGTTAGCAAAGGAAGCCTTTTTCTTGTTTTTCAAGATATGTTTTGAATTTATTTTTAAATTTGTAATTTGTGTTAAGATTTCTTATTGGTGGAGGGATGTTATTCCATCCACTTCATTCATTCATTCATTCGTCCATTCCATCACTTGGTTGCCATCTATCGGAAACTGCTAGTACCATACCGCTGTCATTATGGCTGTAATATATAAGTGCTTAACTTATGGACGTCATTTGTTTTCCAAAATTTTGCTTAGCAAACTTGATATTCCCATGCAAGTACTCTGGTTTATTTACATATAAAATAATTACTTAATAAAATTTAGGCAATCGGAGGTGACTCAACCCTTGATACATGGCACTAAGATCGGCTGTGATCACAGAAATCTAAATAATTTTATATAGATTTCTGTGGCTGTGATGAAGTGAACGAACGCTGGTTTTCAGGCAATCCTTCCTTCCTGAGATGTCACATGGTCGTGAGAACGAGCTCCCCATTCACCATCTAATATTGAAAATTTACATAGGTTTTGATATTGTAATTCTTACATTAGTCTGTGTGTGCAAAAGTAGGCTTAACGCATGTGTGCGTTTATGTGTGTATATGTGTATGAGATGGTTGTACATGGGTATGAGATCAGGACATAAAGTACAAAAGTAAAAAAATTAACAGACTAAATTTGTCCCTCGAAATCAAACGTGAGGTTTTAATTTAAATCGAGCCATTAGTTTCAATATATTGTTTAAGAGACGGCGGCGGTGACCTGTGACAATTTTTCAACAAGTTCAACAAACGAGTCTAACAAATCGACTGTACTAAAGCCGATTATCCTAAATCTAGATGTGCAAAATGCAACTATATAACTGGGAAAACATTGTTTTTTAAATAAAAGTTATAAATATTATCTTGCGAAGACATGACTAACAAATGACAGATTTGAAATGTACCGTAAGGATTTGTAAAACTCATTAAAATGTATAAATTGCATTTTTTGTTAAAAAGCAGGTAGTCAGATTAGAAAGAGTTATTGAGGATGTACAAAGAATAGAAAAGTATTAAAGTACAGTCGTGAAGAAAACGTTATTCCCTTGTCGTTATTTCATTTCTGATGTGTTAGAAAATAAACTTGTCTTGAAATCAAGCAATATCGTCTTCATCAGCAGCCTATAACAGTTCACATAAGGATTTCTGCAATGCTACTTGCAAGTGGATTTGTGATTGTGAACACAGTACCTATGTTACCCACGTCCCGCTAGAGTCGGGACGTCCTGTTTAAGGATCCTTAGCGGATGCGTCCCGTGAATGTTGTGTGCAGGATGTTGTACCAGGTTTTAAAAGGCCCGTCACTCTACCGCACCTACAGCGATAAGTAAGCATGCACTTTGAGGTGGCACCGGTGGTACTCTCGCAAGTCTCATACGTAGTAGAGCAACGCTGCTGCTATATTATGGTTGTAGCACGAGTGGGTCAGCTTGACCGGGGAACGGCCACGCTATCACAGAATACCAGCGTAAAATAGAAGCTTAATTCTGCTGTGTTTCATATGGTGAGTGTAGAGAACTGGAGACCCGTTTTACTGAAATCGAGGCATTCCATTATAGTCCTCAGGGTGGCCAGCGCATCTGTATTTTGATTTTTAACCGAGGTTAAATGTAGATATTTATGGGCTACAACGTCCACTTACCATCAGATGGACCGTGTGCTCGTTTGTCAACCTTATTCTATTAAAGAAAAAAAGTCGGTTACCGCTCTTATACACGTAGTTACAGTCATTCATTATATGTAGCTTATCAAAAGTCTACTACTGAACATAGGCCTCCCCCATGGATTGCTGTGGTTTTGCCACAGTTGCCACGCTTAACGGTCGTTACGGCGACCGATTTTTTTATTACTTTCAGTTTTATCAGGAAGATGCTGCTGCCTGGTGTCCTTCTACTTTTTCAGTTTCACTCTGTCGCCGCTAACCACAGTCACAGGACACTTCTCTGACTTAGAAATACAACACTAATTGAATATCTATTACAATACTCACTATTTCGTTCATTTTTAAGATGTGATTTTTTTAAGTTTTTTTTTGATAAGAAAAATCATGTAACAAGTACCTACTTACTATTTCTGTTCCAAATATGTAGACAAATTCAAATTTCTCCTGATTTACTGACACAGGGGCGTCAGAAACTACGCCCCTCTGTCAGTAAAAGTCAACTTTTACTTTTATTGAGAGAGGGGCGCAGTTTCTGGTGTGATAAGTAAATTCCTGTCATCGAATAACTCTATGCCCACTTTTTTACCTATTTCAGGCGCCAATCAACTGAGTGCACAGCTGTGTTCGCGATTAGAATCAGATTCTAGTAAGTTCATCTTAGGCCTCAAGGATGACATCACTTTTATGACCTTCCTTGCTTGTAGTAAGGTGGAAGCTTCCATGGATTGCAATTGCAAACCATCTAGAAGTGCTTAGCTAATTTGACGCTAATATTTTTAAATTAATTTTTAATTAAATTTTCTTTTCCAAAACTTCCACACTAAGATTTTCTCCTGTATTGTGAGGGCAGTTGCATACACAAATATCAGAAAGACATACATCCAAACCCGGAACAATTATTTGCAGGCTATATTAATACTAGTTCCGTGCGGGATTCGAACCCGCAGCCCATAGCGCTGCAACTCATTGCTAAGCCACTGAGTCACGAAGGAATATTACTGAACAATGAAACTAAATATAGTATCAATCAAATAAAGTTCGAGATCTAAACTTTGCTGTGTGATAGAGACATAAGAATATCCACTTTCTTTTTTCATCCTCTGGGGAGATAGATCTCTTCATCTTCTAGATGACGTGAAAATTATAAAAAAAAATCGGTTGCCAAGTCGCCAGCCAAGCATGGCAACTTCGGCAAAATCGCAACAATCTTATAGGGTGGCCTATGTTCAGCCGAAGACCTTTAATAGGTATAAATGAATACAACCACGTATATATACGCATGTGCCTAACATCAACTGAAAATAGTAAAGACCATGATCATGATCATGACCAAATTAAAGACCACCATCCTAACATGACTGTCAAGCCTGGCAGTTATGGCAAAATCCTTACTCCCTTTGAGCCCTTTGTGCAGCAGTGGACTTTTAATGGGTTGTAATTAAGGAACGAATACATTTGTTTTAAAGGTGTGAGAGCAAACGAGCGTCTCACCTGATGGTAAGTGATTACCGCCGCCCAACAACTGCAGCACCAGGGAAATCGCAGATGCCTTGCCGACCTTTTAAAAAGGAGTAGGCTCTTTTCTTGATGGTCCCTCGTATGGGTCCGGAAAAATATCTGGTGGTAGTCGATTCCACACGGAAGTTGTGCGAGGAAGAAAACTTCTTTCAAAAAATTTTCGGCAATATTTAATTTAAACAACACTAACCTCGTATCACATAAAGCAATTTGACATTTTCTATTGCAATTTATAAAATACAAGGATACGTCTATGAAAGGTTAATTATAGAGGAGGGTGCACCAAAAAAACTTGCTAATTTAACCTTACACATTACTGGAATCGAACCTAAGAGAGCGATTGCAAGGTGACGTAGAGGACGGAGATTTTTAACATAACGCCCTTCAAAATGTTACTCTCATATTAAGATTATATGATAGACAAAAGGTTAGGGTCAATATGTATAAATCTGACCTGGCAAAATATAATGGTTTCTTATATTTACGCGAACACTACACATTTAAATAAATCTGCAAGACTTGTAGTTACTATAAGTTATACAAGGTATATATCTGCGAATCTGAAACAAGAATTAATAATTTTAATCTGGAGTTAGCCGTGGTGAACTATGTATGACATTGGGACGTCGGACATCTCAGTCTCCCCCGGGACCATGGGTGCTGTAAATTGTTCGAAACGTCGGAAAAGTAACATAGGTTAACAATCAAAATAAAATCCGTAAAAACTAGTTTTAAGTGGCTGAAGATATTTTCTCTTTTGGTCCCTTATTACTTGCAGGTGAAACTGACCTTGCCATCACAGTCTTCCCTTAAATCACATCTAATTCTCCCGTGTTCTCTTGATACTTAAAATTATATTTTATTGACGGGAGCGGTCAATGTGAGAGCGTTGAAGGAAGGATTTACCTTAATAGTCAGATCGTCAGAGCGTATATTAGGACTTATTAAAAATAATTAACAGAATCAGGCGTTACTTTTCGGAAATCTAATATATTAAAATTGTTAAGGATTACTCCGCCCACATCCGCTCAATGAAATAAAATGATGTGTCCGACCTTGTTATAAGAGCACCTCCCGCCTTCCCCCAATTGCGTGCACTATCCCCGTCACCACTAATCCCAGCACCACTACTCCCAACACCACTACACTATGAAAGACACACCACAAGTGAAGCATCCTCAAGTGAAGTAGATTCTTCGGTGGCTGACCGGCTTAGCGGTAGCGGCTAGTCTAGTGGTTTGTGGGAGGGCGGGAGGTGATCTTCAAACACTTCTTCACACTTCTGACACATCATTTTATTCCTTTGAGCGGATATGGGCGGAGTAATTTTAACAACTTAAATTATTAAAAATATAATAATATTCCACAACTATCACACAACGCCATCTAGTCCTAAGCTAAGCAGAGCTTGTGTTATGGGTACTAGACAACTGATAAACATACTTATATATTTCTAAATACATAAATATTATAGATAAATTACACCCAGACACAGAACAAATGATCGTGCTCATCACACAGACATTTGTCCTGGGTGGGAATCGAACCCACGACCTCCGGCATAGCAGTCAGGGTCACTAACCACTAGACCAACGGGCCTGTCGAAAAAATACTTCAATTATCATTGAATCAAGTTGACATTTATATGGAGCTTAAGGATAACAGATTATCTATCTATCTAGGGAAATATTATATTATAGCGAAACAGCATCCGGCCCGGTTTCGCGCAGGTGATTTCTAGATCTCGACAACAGCGCCACCTACCGGGTCTAAATTTGAATATAAACCTTCTAGGGACCCATTCAAACACAAACAAAAAATGTCATCAAAATCGTTTGGATGGTTTGTAAGTGATTGTGTTACCAGATAGATAAAAGATTTCAATTTCTTTCCGGACTGTACCCAACGCAAATGTACCTACCTCAGGTGCAATATTTAAATCTGTCCCTTGTACTGACACATGATATCTCTTGCATTATTTGTAATTTGGGATACACTTTTTCACATAATTCTGTGTGGGAACTTACCAAAAGGTGCAAGTACGGGTTATGGAAATTGTTGCGTTTAGGCGACTGCTCGATCTAAGTAATAAATTAATTCGGCACAATTTTGTTTTCATGTCTATTCACTATCGTATCGTAGTCTGGATGATTTGCCAAGATTGTCATGATACGAAACACAACAATATTAAGCTTCTACGCTGGTATTCTGTGAGAGCGTAGTCCTTCCTCGATCGAACGGGCCCATTCGTGCTACAACCATAATATAGCTGCAGCGTGTCTCTACCACGTATATATTTAATTAGGGACTCCTAATAGAAAAATAACCCACATGCTTATATATAACAATTATGGCAATTTTGGCAAGTAAGAATTTTAATGAAGATGGATGAAAATATAATGTTTAATGAACTGGACAACTTCTGTACTAACTGGACCGAAAAAGCCTTGAATCATAGTATAAGCGGAAAAATCGTCGCCTACCACCGTAAAAACTGGTTTTCATTTTCAATAGTAGATTACAGATGTCTACGGACGACAGCAGCCAATTATAGCAGATGGATTGGCAGCTCGTAGCGAGAGCTAAGCAGAAAGTCTTTTAATTTAACTACTTACCTATAATAAAAACTATAGATACAGAATATTTTAACTGTAACATTAAAAAAAATTGTTATTTTTTAAACATTCTCTTCATAAAAACCTTAATATATAAAATTAAGTGTCGCATTGGCCGCGATGAGGTACGAAACCACTCAACCGGTTTTAACGAAATTTTGTAAATTATGTGTATTGCTTGCACTTGAGAGATATGATACACATAAAATGGGTCGGCTCGACCGGGGAAGGACCACGCTCTCACAGAATACCAGCGCGAAATAGTAGCTTAATGCTGCTGTATTTCGTATGGTGAGTGTAGAGAACCGGAGACCCTTTTTACTGGAAATGAGGCATTCCATCTCAGTCCTCACGGGTGACAACGCATCTGCATTTTGATTTGTAATGGAAGATAGATGTAGATGTCTATGGGCCGCAGCAACCACTTACCATCAGGTGGACTGTGTGCTCGTTTGTCAGCCTATTCTATAAAAAAAAATGTTTTTATTATAAGGTAAAAGTAAGAAGACAAACATTCTTTTGACGAATTCGTAGCGCAGTGGCTAGGCGATTGGCTTTAGCCTTTAGGTATTCAAACTACTGGTTTAATACTTTAGCACTACCGCGAGTTCAAATCCCGATCGTAACAAGTTTTTTATGGCACTAATTGTTCCGAATCTGAATGTTTGTCGAAGTGAAGAGTTTGTACGTAAAACGCCTCTACGATAGATGCGAAAATCCTAAAGTGCAATATCCATCACTATTTTGAGATTTCGGGATTTCGGAATAGAAGCAGATTATATAAAACCTTGCTTAAAAATATAAAACTACCCTGTACGGGAAACGTGTGTTAGCTGTGGCTCCAAAGATATACAATTATCATCATTCATCATCATTACAGCCCTTCACAAGTCCACTGCTGAACATAGGCCTCCCCCAAAGTATGCCACAAAGCACGATCCTGAGCCACCTGCATCCATCGACTTCCTGCATTTCTTACCAGGTCGTCACTCCATCTAGTGGGGGGTCGCCCTAAACTACGCCTACCGGTACGAGGCTGCCACTCGAGAACCTTTTTTCCCCAACGGGAAATACAACAAGTTCCCGAATAACATCAAAGAGTGTAACGATATACAGATTTTCAAAAATGTGTAAATTGTTCCACTTTCTAATTGAACATTAATTTTATTGTATATACTATTGATGAATTTTTGTCGAGTTTCCGGCTATATTCACAGACTTCTTTCACCCCATAATACTTATATCATTATTTGGATTCATAATTTTAGGTAATATTTTAGGGGTTAGTAATTTTAAGTCGCAATTTATAATAAGTGGAAAGTGGTCCGACAATTGAGTGTCATATATTACATCAACATTAATCACAGACTGCTTTGCCGACTGAGTAGTAATGCAGTGCTCCAGCCCGCTGCATGTCCCAACATGTACATGACATATTAAAATTGTGCACATAATAAAATTTATGAATAATCTAATCTAACATGAATAGTCTAATCCAATATTACTAATAACATTTAAGATAAATAATCTATATTATATATATATATATATATATATATATATATATAAAACATTAAATATAATCATATATATTTTATAATCTACTACTATGAATATGTAATCTACGAAATAATACGAATGATATTTGATATTTGTATCTAAGTTGCATGCCCATGAGGTATGGAGTAATCTGTAAATCACAAATAAACTATTTGATTTGATTTGAAGATCATCTTTATAAGAAAAAAATCTAGGGACATTAATCATTTAAATGCCAAGAAATAAAGCATATGAGGCATCTAAATATTAAATATCGATAAACTTATAGCGGCGGTGTCAGGGTATCCACTACTTAATATCATTCCGTGAGTACCGAGGAGGCTATGGAGGAAAATCAAACAGGAGATTGATTGCAGCATCTTCCAGATATTAAAGCCAAAGCTAAGTCAGTGATCATCCTCGGCTGCATCACTTACCTGGTCATCAAGTGTGATAGTAGTTTAGCGCTCACTTATAATTGCTAAAAATATTTATTGTTTGTTCTAACAATCATCGGTTTTTCACCCTTCTTCAAAAAAGGAGGAGATTCTTAATTCGACTGTATTTTTTATGTGTGTTACCTCAGAACATTTTTATTTTGATGATTCTTTTTTTTATTTGAAAACTGGTGCTTCTCTTTGTGTCCCATATAAATTATCAAGATCTGACCATTAGTTTTTAAGTTATTCTTAGTAATGCGTATTTAACTGACTTCGACTGCATTGATGATGTAATTACAATAATAAGGAACTAAAATGTCAATTAAAGAAGTGGTAAAATTAAAACGTTTGTACAACAGACGTCAAAAAGGGAACGTTTGTATATTTTTCGTGTTTATTGTTTATTATCTTTTATTTCTGTGTTGTATTCTATAAATTAAATAAATAAAACAGAGTATTACTCAATACCTATTTGTCTAGTTTTCGTATAAAACTAACATATTTTGTTACATTTCAGCCTAATGCACTTTGAATTTATGATAGCAAAGAGAATCTTTTGATACAATTATATGACGGTGTTACGCCAGACAGTGGTCGAAACACATCAAAATTTTGACATCTTAAATCGTCAATTATGAGTGACGTATTGTATTGTAAAATTAGGCTGGAGTGGCATCAGCCTAAACGTAACACGAGCTAATAAAAACTACGGATTATAACGGTTTTAGCCATGTTTATAACCCTTTACTTTAAAATAGTTATTAAGATTTGTGATATTATAAATTTTAAAATTAAGCGTGTAGAGTTGAAAATTGTTAAATGCATTATTTGACATCAGTCTAAATCGATGTATTGTTGTCATCAAACCAGTTGAACTTCCGCTTCCGGCGTCCATTTTTTATCTAAAGTAGAATTTAATGAATAAAATTATCTGAAGGGTGTTTGAGTAAAAGGGTAAGTCATAAAGGTGAGCGTGATCTAATTTTTCTACGGTTTTATTACAATAACAAATGATAATAAAGGCTTATAAGGGGTTGACTGCCTCGATGGTCTAGTGGTTGTTGACGCGATTGCTGATTATGAGGTCTCGGGTTCGAATCCCGGTCGGACTAAAATCAGTTATTGGGGTTTTCTGTGAAGAAATTCCCAGCCAACCCAGAGTTAGAAAGTTGGCGGTGTTTCACCCCGTGCCTCGGAAAGCACGTAAACCCGTTAGTCCTGAGTCTGATCTTTCCGATCGTGTCGAAATATCGTCCCATCGGACTTTGAGAGTTAGGAAATAGAGAGTGCCCCTGTGCTTGCGCATACACTTGTGCACTATAATCCTGTCCCGCGCCGATGGCTAGTCTCCGTTGAGGTTGGCCGCCGTGACCGAAATTCGGTCTGAAGGACATCATTATAAGTGGATGGATAAACTAACGATACAATATGCTCGTCATTGTAATATTATTATAATAATTTAAGTATATAGAAATGTCCATAAAATCCTATACTATTAAACGAGCAATTCTTGTATATATGTATATATATATATAATCGGGATCTCGGAAACGGCTCCAACGATTTTCATAAAATTTAGTGTCCAGGGAGTTTCGGGGATAATAAATCGATCTAGCTAAGATTTATTTTTAGAAAATGTCTTTTTGTCCGTGTTTTTAGGCAATTAAAAACTGCTACAATATAGTTAGAATAAGAAGGTAAATTTTGACAGTTTGGTAATGATTATAAATAGCTTATTGGTATAATGGGCGGTCACAAAATCGTAAAACCCCGGTTCGAGCCCAGACCGACCGACTTTTTTATTTTTTTTTTCAAGTTTCTTTCTTTTTTGAGAAAATATATTTTTTTCGAGCCCTTTTTTTAGTATTTTTTAAAAACACGAAAATTTAAATAAAAATAATTGCACTCATGATTTTTTATTCAAATAACCAGTTCAGTCTTTTCTGTTATGTCGCTAAGATCAAAAAATATTATTTATAATTCATCAGTATGTAATTTGTATCTAAATATAATTTCCAAAACACACGAATTAAAAAAATCGAGCGAAAAATACCGAGCAAAGCTCGGTCAACCAGGTACTTATATTTAACGTAATAGAATTAAAAGAATTTGTGTGTAGTCCGTGTAGTCTTTGAAAAGGTTTTTTGTTACCTAGTGTTGTATAAAGCAATGCCTACTAACTACTTATAATATATTTATTTTTACAGTCCTTTTATTTAGTATTTAGAAATTACATCATCCGTTCTGAGATTAAGCGTCATAACTTAGAAAACCCTTTATTTATTTATTCGTGTATAACATTGCGTCAAAATTTCGTCATAACTAACACAAAATGTAAAATTATGCGTTTTTGACTCCTTTCACTATCTTTACTGTTCAATAAACTGTATCATTACAATCTAAAAATCGTAGTAAAAAAATTAAATAATAAACAAACATAACTGAATAGCATTTTTGCTTATCCCATAATAATAACGTTAATGTCGAACAGAATTTAGTTCACTTAGCGACATCTATCGACAACATTATACAAGCATTTCATTGCTATGTGCGTTCTCCATCTAGGTAAGGGATCGTTCATTAATCACAAAAGGCTTGAAACGGGGAAGAGTGGTTCGGAAATCACGAAATATTACTATATATACATCAAAATCTGATCAAAAAAGCACAGTGCCAACAGCTGACTTCCAAGATGCTTATCCAATTGTTAGTGTTGAAGAAAGTCTTACTAATCCGTGGTCCGAGGACAATGTCTATTAAATATATAAAATATACATGTACTATAGTACAATTATATGTTTTTCACATTTCACTCAACGGGTTTCCTTTATTATTTTTACACCAGTCATAAACAACCCGCTTGCAACCTGCAACCATGTCTGTCTGGACATTTTTATCGCGGTCCTTAATTTTCTAGAATTTAATTAGATTATACCTGAATTAACAAACGATATTCTGAAAAGTTTAAGATATTTTGTACCAAAATAATACACGTAATTTTGGGTAAGGGAAGGCTTAGACTAAAACCTCACCACGTACCACCAGGGAGGGGGAGTTAAAAAGTTATTAAAAACCATCACGTGATTTATGAACGACCCCTAATTTATTATTTTTATTTTGTGATTTAATTATATAAAAGGCCATATTACAATATATTAAAATATAATCTTATCTACCGTGGTTGGCATTCATCAGCCCGCAAAAGCAGGGGGCCCAGGGCCCCCTCCCCCACCCTTCCCTTGTAGCGACTTTGCAGTCGAAATAATCCATCGATCACTAATATAGTGATCGATGGAATAATCACACTATTCGGCTTTGACTTGACACTACGTGTGGCGTATACGAGTACGAGATGTGTATACCGCCATCTATCGGAAGCCATAATATTTTATTCACATGGTTTTCTTGCGCCGCTATACAGTCACACGGTTATATTAATGTAATAAACCCAAGTAATTAATTAAATTGACTTAAACTTTATCATTTTGTAACTTATCGAAAAGAAAGTGCTTCCGATTAAAATAGCAACACGATGCGCACTTTTAAATTAAAACTAAAACAATACCTTATGCCAAGTTGGTAGAATTCTGTGTAGACTGTCGATGTATCACATTTTTCATAGGAAGTATACTGTACTGTCTGTATATTATAAAATTAAGAAGTACTTACTTAATTCTGCATTTATTTTGCTTTCTTATCTTATCAAATAATTTAATTGTATGCCCTTTCTTTCTAAATGTTAAAAGTTTTATTTTATATTTAATTTTTATAAGTGTTAAAAACACTTTTGTGTAGGAGCCTGTGATTATTTAAGTTTATTTTATTGCACCTACGTCTCTGGCGTGAATCGTTTTAGTTCCTACCACATAAATAGTAATAATAAGACAATATTATTACGATTTCTGTGGTTCCTACTGTGGTTTCTAAAACATAGCTGTTCTAGTGCTGAGCAGACGCCATTTTAGTTTCTAAATTATTTTATGTTGATTTACCTATATTCATATTTGGAACTAAAAAAATTATATATTATTACGATTTCTTAAATTTACACACATTTGACACATAGGTCAAACAAAAAGATCTATAAAAACCCGCGTGAAGGAACATATAGCTGACGTGAAGCACCGACGCTCTTGCAAGTCAGCAAGTCTGCAGTCTGCGAACATGTTCAAAATCGTCCCCACCATTACTTTCGATTTGATAAACCACAAATCCTCGCAAAAGAACACCGATTCCTACCAGGGAAAGAACGCGAGGCTATTGAAATTAAAAAACATCCAAATTTCAATAGAGAAGATGGATGGGTGCTGCCAGCTGCTTGGGATCCTATAATTAACAAAATTAAACCCAAACCCAAGCATACCACTGCAGGACTTCATGATACTATAAGCTCGTTTTGCGTAAATCGGACCAAAATTAATCCGCCCCAACAATTTAGTCTGAAGCGTAGAGTACATACATAAGCAAGCTAGTCTGAAGTAATACCGCATTTTTTTTAAATGGAGATAGTCATTATAGTCTTACTACATACATACTACATATTATTCTTTAAATGGTAAGAGTTTCCTCAATTATTTAGGCTCTATGTATAGATATGGCTGGGATGGCCCTTGGGCCACCCTAAGGCTAATTTGTTAAGCTAGGCTGTTAACTGAAAAGTTTATTAATTAGTGAGCTGCGACATTATTTATGTGCGTATAGCATTCATCTGCTGCTATCACAGAATAAATAATAGTAGCTACGTACTGCTATTGAAAATCCGTAAATGTTTTTGATAGTTAATGCTCTTCCAGTTATTATCAGTAAATACACTTCATATCCCTAATTTTCTTACTCACGGTAGCCCTATCTATTTCTTAGGGTTTGCAGTCGATACAGATTTTTTTATTTCGTAAGGAATGCATCGTACGGAATGCGGGTCGTCGAACTTTATGGCGGGAAAGTAAAGAAATGCCTGATGCTGTTTTCTATACATAATAATATGTACAGACAAAACATTTTATTCAAAATATATATAGCATGTACATATTTACAAAATTTTATACAATATAAATGATATTAGAATATATTTTTATTACTTAATAGAATTATATAATATATCGTAGTATTAATAGAAGCCTTACTTTTCTTTAAAACATAGATTATTTAATTTACTCAATTTTAAATAAATAATACTAGAATATACAAAAAGGTTAAATTTTTTCTAGATAGGTAGGTACCTCTAACTCGCAAGTGAAATAAAGCTCGCATGGTCAAATGAAAAGTACAGAATATATGTACCTACTATACCTAGCTACTTAGTTCATATAAACTCAATCTAGTAACACTCCTAAAACGCAAAAGCTTAATAAATAATACGGTTACGAGCCAATTCATCAGCATCGCTCAGTTATTTCTGCTACGCGCCAAAAGCCGTTGTCTAAGGAATGTTGACTGACTAGCTTCTAAAGGAGCAGCTGCGAAAAACATTGTACGAACGTTCAACCACGAGAAGGACCGCCGGCGCCGGCCGAGTGAAGCTGAAGCAGTGAGCACTGAGCACTGAGCAGTGAAGAAGATAATACAAAATACAAATACAACAGGCGTAGCACTACGTAGGCTAGCTAGCCGAACGACGCTCGCCTCGATTTTCCTCCCACAGCAACGTCAGAAGCCGCGCCTAACGCACACAGCTTGAGTTACACACACATACAGCGTGTACTCCGTAATGCCGCTGCGCTGATTTCCTTCCTCGAGTAGGTACTTTTGCGAGGCGCGAGACGACGGATATTTTTTGCTGTAACTTCTTATTTAATCCCTTATTTAACTAAGTTATCGTGCATATAGTTAGATAATTGATATGGGAACACATCCGTGCGTTGTAATTGTTAAGACGAAACGTATTTTCAGAGAATTTCGTGAATGGCATCGAATTAGCCGGGCCGCGGGGTGAGGGGCACGGCGCCGCGTCAAAGCCCGGAGTGCGAGCGGCGACCGCTACTCGCTCGCCACCTCGCGCCTCGCGAACTAGTCGTGTCCACGGCGCCAACTGAAAAGCACGCGCGGCAGTCCTTAGAACCGGCCGGCACCCGAATAATGTTTCAGTGTCTGACAAACTCAATAGGAGGTCTCGGAAGAAGTACTGTATTTAATTTACACTGTATAACTAAACGCATATTCTTAGTGAGTGTCACACAGTGTGTACGGAAAAAACTTTGTCGAAGATTCTGAAGAATTTGTGTAAAATTGTGTAACTCGCCGGCCCCAGTCGGATCGCGATTTGCACAAACTTTACGGTAAGCTGCTATACTTGTTTGTGTATAGGAAGTGATACTAAGTGAATTTTTCGTGGGTAAATTGAGAATTGTTATGATTGAATTTATAAGAACGGGTAGATAGCTATAGATTATCTATAACTAACGTATAAGCTGCCGGCGGGGCGTTGCCGACTATGAAAATGAACGTCGGCCTGTTGGCGTTTCTGCGAATTGCCAGCACCCAAATTCCTTACATTGCAACTATTTGAACACATATTAAAAATTATGTTTATGGATATTCAAGAAACAAAAAAAAACCTTCATAAAGTTCATAATCTGTTATTATTTACATTTTAGTATCAAAGATTATTTTCGTTGCACAATTGATGTTTTTAGTTATGAAACATTTTATCGGATCCCTAATAAATTGGTGATTAAAATATTAGAAATTTTTCATTTGCAATTCGCGATTATATGCCATTTGTACAATTTTGCAATTAACTATTGCAATTCAGAGAATAGTACTTCGAAATATCAAAAAAAAATACTTTCAGTAAATAGGAGGAATTTGTGTAAACTTTACCCATAATAAAACAAAAGCTTTATAATTAATAATATTATACATTCACATCTACGTAGAACTATACTCCGAATTAATTTCTAATAATGTGAAAAATTGCTTCGATTATAAAGTTATATTACACTTGCAATATATACAATTATACTTCATGCCCCATAGCTAAATTTAATATTTTCTTTGAAGTTTACGTAATGTTTATGCCTACTAAATATGTTTGCACTTGCTATTGTATATATTGCTAAATATTAAATAATATACCCATAATACTGTCTAAATCTTATTGTGCATTATTTTGATAGTTTTTTCTTTTTTTTTTTTCGGTAAAGGCTATATGGCATTCAGCCAAAAGAGGCAAGATAGGCTGTAACGTAATTTTATAAATGACTAATTTTTGGGACAGATTCTTGAGGACTTATTTTTATTAAAAAAATGCTACAACTACGTCACTTGTTTTTACAAAAATTGGCAGGGACAAGACGTGTAGCGTCGTTTTATTGGTAAACATAACTTTCGCGCCTTTTTACGCTTGTAAACAAACGCAGTTTTTGCGTGAACGTCTACCTGACGTGAGACAATTATTGTTTGCAGAATTACTGCTATACCCATACCCATCCAAATCCAGGTATAAAATTAGAAAAGAATGCGGGGGTGTTTGACAAGGACAATAATTGTAAAAACTGTAATAGGCTTCAAGGCCAATGTACCCTTTAAAACAGTTGGTTTACAAATCCAGACTTCAGTCTGGTTTTGGGCTCCGTGGTGGACACTGCCTGCAAGTGTTCAATCTAGATTTGTTTGTAAATACAAGGGGTCAACACCCGTTCAAATTATTTGTGTTGTTTCAGTTTATTTAATGAAGACTGTTGTGATTGTCTATCGTAGTTCATTTTATTAATGAACTTGTGCAATATATAAAAGGTACATGGTATTAAATTTTTTTTAAATATAAATGTTTAACTTCTCAACAAAACAAACATAAAGCCATTAGTTAGAATACATAGTAAACAATAAAAAAAACAGTTTTTTTATAGAATAAAGAATAATAAGTGGATGGGTCTACATCTATTCTCGATTAAGATTTTTTTTAATACAGATTATTATAATAGAAATTAAAGTACAGATGCGCTGTACCCTCAGGATTAAGATGGAATGCCTCGTTTCCAGTAAGAGGGTCTCCTTACCAACCACAGCATTATTCTGTTATTTCATGCTGGTAGGTATTCTTTGAGAGCGTGGTCTTTCCCCGATCGAGTCGAACTATTGGTGCTACCAGCCATAATATGGCTGCAGTGTAGCTCTACTTAGACTAGCTTTAGATTTCTGTGTTAAAATTAATTGTTGTGTGGGTAATAATGTGTTTTTAACAAAAGTTTCTTTTGTTACAGACGGTGTGCGTAGAACCCATCGCGCGCATCGTCCTTGTGATAAGGGGCTCTGTGATATCGAAAAGTTCGTCTTAGCTTTAAAACTAGTTAGTATTTAGTTATTTAAAAACAATATGTCGCCACCTCCGCCGATTGACCCCAACATTCTGCAGTTTGACATATGGGAGACGTTGGACGAGGTGACAATGGAAATGACACAGACGTCCGAATTCTGGACGCAGGTTGAGTACGAGGTCGATCGGCTCGATTTAATACCGCCTGCGAATTTAGAGTATTTGCAGGACAGTGATATCGACTGGCGGATAGCGGAAAGTCCTGAGGATCATAAGGATAACATTGTTCACCATGATTGCATGTGGGCGGGCTCATGTGTGGATTCCGTTCATCCGTCGAATACATTCGTGCCGTCTGACCTAATAACAGCTACGCCCGGTCAGAGTCTACTGCGGCGCGATATTTCTCCACCTAGGCCGGAGACCCCGCCGTCTCTCGACGGTGACGAGCATCCATGTCCATTTGAACATGTAGTGGACGTAGCCGGTGCGGCTCGGCGCCTCCTGCGGGATTCTGCTGCGGTCGCCGCTGACCACTCGTACACCCTCGCTCGACAACGCATCGATTACCTTGGTGTTCAAACTCCGTCTGACTCGTGTGAATCAGGTTAGTAGCCGTTTTCATGAAAGTTTAATTTTGTAGCCGACTTGAAATTTTAAATTGAAAAAGAATATGAAACCTTTTATTAATAATAGAATCTTAATATCTGAGATTATGATCTGTTCCACATTATACAAATACATATATATATAATGAGTTTCTTATAACTTATTCTTATCATAGGAATGTTCCGTAAATATACGGGTTTTCATACCATTTTCTACACATAAAATATTAAAAACTACTAATATATAAAACTCTCCCTAAGGAGATAGGAAAGATTCTTAAGCAAATTATTTATCGACAGTGAAATATAGGTATGTAATTGTGTAAGATGAGGGTAAGATGTCGCGAGGACGCAGGCGTAGTCCGCGAGCGCGGGAAACTGCGCTTATCGACCGTTGCGTTACTCCCATCCTCCCCTCCGCCGTCTAGACGCACCCGCGCCATCCGGAACCTTCCCATTGCGACCTTGAACGTCCCAACCTTCCTTAATGTCGAACCTTAGCCTGCTTATCCCGCTGGATTGAATAATTGCAAAGTAGTTGCTCTAGACTAGACCTTAAAATCTGCTCATTAAGGCGAGGATGTTTTAACATTAACGTTAATATTCGATTCGAAAACCGCATCGTTCTAAAGTTCAAATTGCTATGGATATTTCATTGTCTAATTTAAAAATCAAGCAAGATGAAAATAACTTAAGATGAGTGGACTATCGTCTTGTATTAAGTGATGTCGATGATCAATTTGTTCGCAAAGTGTGTTATTGTTTTAAAATAAATATATGCAAACGTTCTTGACACGATGTGTGATTAAATTGTAGGCGCTTAAATTTACCCTATTAATTAAATTTATTTTACAATGGAGCATAAGTCTCGTTGCACTTGCACATGTCTTTAAATTATTATAAAAATTATATAAATTTGATTGTTAGTTGAAAATATCATAAGGTTTGCAAATACATCGCGACATTCCAGCCCGGTCTCGTCCGTTAGTCGCGTAAGAATGCGACGGAATGAAATGGAATCTCATTGAAGTGGAGCTCGGCTTGTCAGACCGGTTTGGAACGCGGTATTCCTGTGTCTAGTCCAGCCGGATGACAATTTTCTTCATAAGCCCTGTAGAAATCGATTAGAAATAGATAGTTTAAATTGTTTTTTTTTTTTTTTTTCAATTTAAGAATGCAATAGTAACGTATCGGATGGAGCTGAGTTAAAGATTCGAAACGGTCCGTATCGCAGTGCTGGCGAGCAAACTAAATTTACGACGCATGCGCAGTTTTATCGCGCCAAACGCCACCGTCTGAAGTACGAACTGCAGCCGGTCTCATTTTCGCGCCATGATGTTACGAATGCCATAATTATTAAATTTTATCGCATGGATTTTTACAACAATGCCCCAGTTACCTTAAAAAAAGGCTTACAAAAGATAATAAATCATGTTTGTTATCAAAACTCATAACGTCCTAAATTTTCTTTTACGTAGGTACCATTTCACAATTAACCGATCTATTGCGAGCCGCTATAATTATAAAAGCGGCTAACCTGATAAACTTTTGATAGATAACGGAGTCAAATAGTTGTAGGTGCTTTTGACCTGGACTTTATCTTGACAGATTGCGCGGTCGAGTTTGATTTATGACTTTTAAATTCTAGGTCCCGCTAAGTAGAGCAGGCTACGCTTTATGAATTGTATAGTTCCTTTAAGGCTGAATTCAGGGTATTGAATCCGCCTTAATCGCTCCAGATACTAGCGCTAAAAAAGTCTGGCCCAAGCCAACTATCGCCTGTTTAATAGCTTCAATCTTAAAAGTTTTCATTAACGAAACAAACTGGTCTATTTTAAACTAATGGCGTAAATGCTTACTAAGCAATATTAAAAACACAATCACTTGAATAAATATTTGTTTAACATCTAAGTTTAAGACAGTCCAAATTCGTCACTGTTTTAGGTACGTAGCAACAGTTTAAAATTGTTTCGTAGTAGGTATTTTACGAGCGTCATTAAAGATATGTTTCAATAATTAAAGAGATACGAGTATCCGTATTTAATCTCTAAAAATTAATTGTTGTCCATTACTCTCGCAAAAAGTCGAAGACGGCCGGAGCGATTCTGATGAAACGTTTTGTGTGCGTTTGAGCGGGACTCTGGATGGTTTAGATCCACATTGGACCCGGTAGGTGGCGCTGTTATCGAAATCCAGAAATCACTTGTGCGAAGTTCGTTATTTAAAATATATTTGAGTAAACTTCTAATCATATGAATAGGTAATATTGATGGTATTTATATTTGTGCAAATTTACCGAGCTGCCAGGCGTATATGTGACCTCGGTTGCGTACTTAAAGCAATTTGCGCGGTTCTATTGGGCGTTTCAAGCGGTGACCTAAATATAGTTTGTACTAGTTTTGAAGCCTAACGTAGGCTTAGACTTGCCAACGGCTCTTTTAAATTGAAACTAACCCATTCATATAGACACGAATTAATATATTGAAAGCGATCGCCCGAACCTATTACTTACATAAACTGTAGAGTTGTCAGATGCACTGCAATATCTTGAGTTAATATTCTCATTATCGAAATGTTAGAAACTTTTTCGCTTTGACAGCAAATACCTAGTATTAATTTATCAACAGTATTGATATAACATTATTGAAAAGGCATCATTTCAATGACAATTCCACATATTATGTGTTAAACGAATGTAAAATGAATCATTTAGACCATTTTATTACTAATTCATAACGATAACTTAAAATAAGGCGTTAATATTCTTGATCGATACGTTTACTCATCACGCTGCGTCCATATTGCCCGAGTAATATGTACTTGTCGTAAAATAATCTTGTACCTACTATGTTGTATAGTAGGATTGACCTTGCTGTTATCGCCGCGGAATTGTTAGATATTTAAAACAATTGCTTTGCGTGTAAATATTTCAAATCGCAATAAAAATAATGCGACGTTAAATGAAACGTGGAAGTGTTGACTTATGGATACAACAATGTTCTAAACGTGCTGTCGATTAAGGTAAAATGAACCTTAACCGCGTGCTTTGGTTCTTACACATTGATGTCTAAATATGTTTCTATCGGTAGTTTTGATGATAGCGTGTGAACTGATCAGTTGTCGTTGAGGCAACAGGTATAATTAATCTGACGAGCAGAGCCTTGGGCGAAGACTAGTCTTGATATATCGCCTGCTTGGCCCCATCACGGCCTTCGTGAATCAATCGCGAATGCAGATAACAGTTACCGAGTTGTCACACTGACATAAATTTGTATTGTATATAAAAGTAATGCGTAGCGTATACGCTCGATAACGCAAACTCGGCAACAAGATAATTTAAAAATTCACCTTGATCTTGCCGACCCCGTCATCCATTTACCAATAAAAGTTATAAATTCTTATATCTTAATTTTTACAAATACGCACAAATTAAGTCGTACATCGTCCATGGCAACAACAAAGTTGTTATAATATATACGATACTACTTTGAATAATATAATATTTTATAGACTCGGTAGTATTCATTTATATATTATTAATTAAATTTTTATAATTTATCAAGTTAAGGTGGTCTAAAGATGTATATTTAAGAGATTTATTTCTACTATCGATTAGTAGAAGTTTAAAAAAGTTTGTTGTCATCTATTAATATTTAATTTTTTTAACCTCTTCATATGGATGAGGTCATTAAGTCAAAATTCTGGTATACCGGCAGACGAAACGAATTTGTGACGCTATATATATAATCATAACCATTACAAAGTTATTTATATTTTGAGTCGCATGACATTTGCGACGATTCTATTATTATTCGCGCCATTTTGATCTCTTCCCAGATAAAAAAAGTAAAATTGAATCCGGTTACATTGTCTTTCATTAACGTCCAATGTCCGTGTAGTCTAACGTTTTTATGTTATGCGTCCGCCCGTGAACTTCCTTAAACTTCACCAAGGTCGAACGCCAAATCGATCGCCATGGTACACAAGCCCATAAATTTTCACTGCCTGATTTAGAAGGCGGCCGGTCTCGAGTACCAAACACTGCCTAGATGACCGACTTTTCACGGTTGCGTAATACGCCAAAAATACCTTCGACGTAGTTCAGCGAGGAGTTCGATCGCGCCTTTTATAACACGACTCTACTTTCTTGTCTATGCCTTAATAAGTCTTGTCGAATTAATGCTAGTGGGATGAGATTATCTTCAGTGTAGGATTGACGTAAGCAGTTCCGTTTTGGGTTATAAGATAAATTAAAAATAATAATAAAATATTACACGTTTATGGTCACTTGATTGTTAACTTTACAAGTATGTAGACATATAGGTGTGTCGAATTGGAAATTTATACAGCCGCGCTCACGCGACGTCTTATCACAGATTAAAAACACCAAGGTTGTTATAATTATAAATTCGCTGAATAAACGAATCAATTTACGTTGCAAATTCCCTTTGAAGAGTTTAAAGTGTTATCTGGGTGTACGAGCATATCTTAGCGATATTGGGGCGCACCCGAAAAATATATCTATTATTTTCACGCTCTTCTAAAACCCAATAAGATGAAATTAGCTACCTCTACCGGTCCCTTTTTTTTTTTTTTTTTTTTTTTTATAGAAGAGGGGGCAAACGAGCATGCGGCTCACCTGATGTTAAGTGACTACCGCCGCCCATGTTCAACCGCAACACCAGGAGAATTGCGGGTGCGTTGCCGGCCCTTTAGAAAGGAGTAAGCTCTTTTCTTGAAGGTCCCCAGGTCGTATCGGTCCGGAAAAATCGCCGGTGGAAAACTATTCCACAGAGAGGTTGTACGTGGAAGAAAACTCCTTGTGAAACGTACAGTGGTGGACCGCCAAGCATCCAGATGGTGTGGATGGTATCGGGACGTTTGCCGTGTAGTGCGTTCACGAAATTTGGCGGCTGGGATTAATCCGAACAATTCCTCAGAGTATTATATATTATTATTATATATTCCCTGTATTGTATAGTACAATGTAGGGTTTGATTTGTAAATAGTCTGCACAGGGTAGCGTGCAACAGGCGCACGTCATGATAATTTTTAATTATTGCGTTCAAATGCCAGTGAACTTGGCCTCGGGCTGTGGAGCGCGGCGGAGCGTGTTGATGCCGCCTTGCGGGTTGCAGGTCGTCCGTCGCAGACGTAAGCTGTCAATAGAAATTTGCGGAATTTGATAGAGAACCGATACATTCTCTAATATTTAGAACTAGTAGTTGGCCCTCTTGACTAATTGAGAAATCGACATACTTATATAATTATTCTCGAAGTTAATTGTTAGTACTTCAAGAATGCAACCAATCAGTACCTTAAAGAAAAAGTAAGCGTTTCATATGTGAATGTGAGCCTTATTGCAATATTTCATTTTATATAATACCCTAGTTTACTGGTTGCGAGCCGCACCCTATCGGACTAGTGACACAGAATGCAATTTATTTGTGTTGGTAACTGATATTGCCAACATTTATTTTAAATGCTTACCATACTCAATTTCATTCATTAAAAAAAACTTCTATACGCATATAGAAGGGTTCCTCCACTCCTACGTAATTGATAGCATTTAAAAACGCTTTAAAAATGTTTACAAAGAATCTATTACCTGTTAGAAATCTTACATTACCATACTTTAATGCAGACTCGATCGTTATCACGTTTACCGCTAAGGCAGCCGTGCAAATCGCATTTCCCCTCCCCCCACATGCCTATTGTAAGAGAACATTCGATCATGTCCACAGAATTTTATTGAGGAAATTGCCCTCTTTTTTAATAAATTGAGGTAAACTAACTTAGTCCATCTAATGGTATGTGCCTACGGCAGCCCATGGGCGCCTGCAGTCACCTTTCATTTTTGAGGACCAAGATGGAAAATATTATGGCCTGTAATTATAGTGGCTTTCTTTCATCCTTCAGACCGGAACACATTGCACGCCATGCTTTTTCCCCAGAAATAGATAGAAGAGCGCTTTGAATTTCATAACTGTAATAATTCATATTCGGTCTTATTACAAACGTAGTTTACTAATAGTTTCTGGTTAGAAAGAAGAGTTTTTTCAAGAAAGAAACCACGGCGTCACAGTCTTCGCGAAATTTAACTTTCGCTGTCAGGTTCCATACTTTACAGTTCGCATATCTTCGGGACTTCTTTATTACGGAATTTTATTAAAACTCACTCTAGGTTTCAACTTAAAAAAACTACTCTTGGTAATAAGCCGAATTAATTTCAAGTTTTAACTTACCTTATTACCTATAAAGATGAATGACTCATTGCCTTTCTCACGGTGAGACGTAGACAGTACATAGAAAATGTGACTAATCTTGTACTGAGTGGGCTAACTAGTCAATTGATACGGCCTGGTGATTATGACATACAAGTACTATTAATTTACATATTATTTTAATGTATATTCCACAAGTGTACAAAATATATGTGGCTACGATGGAACGTGGGGGTAATACGGTCAACAATAACAATATAACACAGCAAAATTCTTTGCCACCCTAAGAGACCAAAACTAGGAGGAGGACAGAGGCAAGAACACAAAGTCGTATACTATAAATAATATATTAAGAAAAAAAAATAGCAAACAAACTGCCGATAATTAGGAACACTTCGAAAAATCAACTTCTGTCAAAATGGCGTCGATTGACCCGCGCCCTTTTGACGTTTTATTATTTAAATGGCTGCCATTGCCATCCATATGGAAACAATACTGTAGTTTTTGTGTTAGTGACCATACTACCCTCACGTACGCTATGTAACTTCAAATATCGTCATATTATGTAGCGATGTCGATATATTGTAGGTTCGTAATTCGCACTAGACCGGAACTCGGCGCGGCGACAACGGCTAGCCATATCGCTTACAAGCTGAAAATAATACCCGTCGGGCGTTAATAGCGTCGGCGCCAGAGAAAGAGAAAATCGGCTCCCTTCACAATGGATACGCGTCCACATATCCTAGACGTCACTCGAGTGCGATACCCAGGACGAAATTAGATCGACGCGATACGCTGCGTAACTATGCGGAAATCAAGGCAAAAAGATCGGGCGCGTGAATTTATCGACGCCGAGGTCGTTTAATTTATACGTAGTTTCGCGTATATTTCGCAAGTCGCTTCGTCCTTGAAACAGTTTAACAGCTGCCCACATAACCTGTTTCTATTTCCAACGCCTTAAAATGTAATCGGAAATTCTCGATAGCTACGGATTTTGTAAGCGAATGCGCGTTTCTAACGGCCGGCCTCGATCGCCGCGAATCGCTGACATAATTATTCGTTGGTGTAACGAGATAGCGCGGTCGCATGCAGCGATTTCCGCGAAATTTGCGTTGTATAGTAAATACGATACGTAGTACACCACATCCGTAGAACACGGTCGTTGAGTGCTCTTTGCCTATTATGTTTACCGCGCTCATTCATGGAATACGATGTTGCTACCTTCGCTATTAATAAATACTAAATACCAATTGCAATCATCGCGACCTCTGCAATTAATTCTGACCTCTTCTTTTGTAACGGAATTGAATGAAGGCTTGTGTAGTAACTTTGTCCTGCTCATTTGGGAATCCTACGCCAAGTGACTTCGGTTCTAGAAAAAGCAGGTAGATTGAAACAGCGAGGCGCCCGTGTTGAGGCAGTTACCATTGACGCCAACAACTCCGTACGTCTCTCACATTTTTATTTCAAAACGAAATAGTGGACTGTAAACTTGTTGCTACGCGCTCGTGTCCTAGCAACAATAACAGGTTTTACCGGTTTCAAATAGCTTGCATGCCAACGCTAGATAACTGCGGTATTCCAAACTATTACTAGTTGTGTACTAGAAGTGTACTTCGGCTTGCATTCAACAGTTAATTCCAATGCGCTAAGTGACTGCAGTTAGACCGGAAAGCGTGTCTACCGGTTGATGGCCTAGCGTCCATTGAATGCGGACGCTGCCTGCAGTAGAAGTCGCGCACGCGTTTTCGTTTTGGCGCGAATAACCGTGACGTCAGGCGTCTGGATCGATGTCCACAGACGCTGCGGTAGTACGCTGGGGTCGACGCCCTCACCCGCCTCCCTCACACCGTAGCCGCCCCTCCCACCTGACTACTGCAGCCGCATCCCTACACCGCATCTAGTCCCGCAATCGTATATAGATGACGCTACGATAATCGCCCGCCTTTTATGGTGATGCGAATATAATGTACTTCATATGAATGAAAGCATGTGAGGTATGAAACTGTTATTAATGCGGGTTTTAATTTGCAATACAAATAGCAAACGTTAAACCTTAAATAGCACTCGTCCTACCCAATAACACCATTGTTCGAAAAGTTTAATATATCTGCACTAGGAATTTTATCTTTCCTATTAGAAATAAACACAACATTCTAAACGTTTTCTCTTTTGTTACAGAGGAGGAAATCGACGTAGTGTCCCTTGGCACAACACATCAACCATTGCCTGGTACCACACTAGTACGTATGGATTCCTTTTTGCGGTCGCCATCATCGCAAGAACGCCATTATCTTCCTCAACAAACACCAAGGCCGGCTGCGAGGAAACGTTTAGTACCACCTACTGGTATACCCGCAGCTTCCATTCCCCGGCGGAGAGCTCGAGGCCCGGGAAGACGTGGACGCCGCTCAAACACAGACACAGACTCCGAAGCCGAGTCGCCTGATATCGAGCGTCGTTCAATACATAACGATATGGAGCGCCAGCGGCGTATAGGCCTCAAAAACCTATTCGATGAACTAAAGAAGCAAGTACCCGCAACTAGAGACAAGGAGCGTGCACCGAAGGTCGTGATACTTCGTGAGGCCGCGGCCCTATGTCGCAAACTGCGCGAGGAGGAATACGAGAGGGAAAACCTTAAAAAACAACAGAACAAACTGGTGACAAAGCTGAGAAAACTTCGAATGATGGTTTCCCGCTATCGCACGTATTGAACGCGCGGGCTTTTGAAATGGTGATCGTTTTGCCTGGAGAGGCACTCCGAGAAGTCTCCACGTGACACTTGTGGACTTGCTAACTTCTTGAAAGTTCTACTTTTGTAAAATAGGATATGGTGATTCTTTTGAACCTGTTGCCGTATTTTAGTTCTTCGAGTTGTTGTCGTAAATATATTGTCAGAAATCTTGTTACAGTTTCAATAAATTGTAAGATTTTACGGCTTACTCTGCTTCTGTTTGAACGTTCGGATAGTATTGTAGACGTGAAGTTAGAAGTTGCGGGTTTGTTTTGCTCAAACGATATTTTGCAGTGCCAAAGTGAGCCATAAAATTGTTATTGATGAATCCCAGGTCTTCATATTACCTATCATAATTCATAACAGACTGCTTCGTGAACTAGTAGACTGGTTATACCTCTGAAAATAATTTTTGATTTATCATTTAAAAGTACCTTATATGTAGTTAAAATAGCGCCTTACTGTATAAACCGTATTGACTTGTAAAAATAAAAAAATTGACATTTGTTGCATAACTCCCAAACGTTAAAGATGACTTTTTCATACTAAGTATGATATGGGTTTGGCAGTTTCATGACTATTAACCAATTCGAATGGGTTTGTCAATGCTGTATAGTTATTGTAGTTCCGACAGCCGTGAATTTATAAGTTAGGCTGGCACGTGGCTGCTGACGGCTTATGGGAAAGTTCTGGAGATGCTGGCCACTATATATGTTTTCGGCCCGGTTCGTAGGATTTTCTATTTCATCCCACATCTCGTGCGTGTTTGTGCGAGATCAGGATAGTGATATCAAAAATAGTAAACTTGATATTATGATAAGTCTAAGATATGTATAGGATAGTTTTGCTTACGGTTTTTTGTAGTGTTTTTTTTTGTTATTTTGTAAATTTTAACACTTCATATGTTTTTATATTTAATCATGCCATTAACTATCCGATTCCATATTTTAACATCTTTGGGATTGAAGAACTTCGGACCATTTTCACACTATTGAATCAATTATGCATATAATATACTGCACCAACTCAAATTAGAAATTTACTGGATGACTATAATATTAATGTATTTTATTATAAAAAGTACTTTGGCGAAAGCGCGCACTTGTCATATTTCGCGCTCTTTTATCTGTCACTCAGAGTAAAATTAGCGCCATGACGCGACGATCCTACAATAAAAAACAAAATTATTTAATGTGCGTGTACAGCCAAAGTTTGCGCTATTGTATATGTATGTCTTAATTCACTTCGTGTATTCGGATACTTTATAAAATTTTGTTTTTATGTTGTGAAATAAATTGAACTCTAATAAAATTGATTTTATCTAGCTAAATAGTCCAGTGACTCAAAACAGTGAAATATAATCTCAGTGGCTAGTATATGTTTTATATATAAATTAAGTAGACTGTGTATTTTGATAATAACATCATACCCTACGTTTATATGGCGGTCCGTTAAGAGTTTCAACGTAAAAAATAACCACGACATAGTTCCTCATAGTACCTACTAATAGAAAATTTTGCATTTTTTTATTATTATATAATATTTTATTGCAGTAAGTTAGTGATGTACTTTGCGGTACGGAATCGAGAATGTATTAAGCCAGGCTAAAAAAATTTGACGCGCTCAGTTTTGTCACGACAGATTAAAAATAATTATTTGGTGGCACATTGAAATTCTGCTTCTATGCCCGGGCTTTACAACAGATTGATGTTTTATCAAGCACATGGTCAGCAGATTTGTACGTTGGAAGGCTTTAATTGTGTGCGGAATGTGCCTTGCTATGTACATATACATATATAGATATATTAGGTTTATACTCGAATTAGTTGCAAGAAATATTTTTGTGAGATATTATGTAGGAGTATAGCGTTGTTCTTAGGTAGAGATACACGAGGAGGTTTAAAGTTATCCTGTTAAAGGTTCGCAGTTTATCTTCCACTAGGCGTTAAATGTACATAATAGGGATTAGATCATAGATGTATGTCATTTTTTATAAACGAGTTTTTTTCTAGTAATTGTTTAATTATTTCTTAACGGGAGAGTTACGAATTCTCGAATGTTGTACCTGCATTTAATTTTTTTTTTGTTATACTTGACATAAATAATAAAGTTAATAATGATTTAGTTATGTTAAAATTCATTGGTTTCTTATTCGGTGAGAACATGCATTGTTTAAAAAGTATAGTTTGTGTGTAAGGGAAAGTCAGTTTAGTTAATGTTTAATATAAGAGATGACAGCTTTATATTCGGTAGACAGATCGAGATTATGGGAAAGTTAATGAATAAATGCACATATTGTGACAAGGCACATTTCCGCCATTGCCAGATTGACATCATTGATAATAAAAAAGAAAATATACATAGCAACTCAATTTGTAAATTATATAAATAAGGTTGGGATGAGTAAACAATAGTATAATTTTTATTATGTACTTTTTCTTTGTATAGTATCCGTAAGTAGGGGTAACATCTAACCGCCATCGGGGCCAATCCGTAGGTGTAGCATTTTTTTAATAATCGATTGGTAAGTTATTTAAGATGTCAGTCGCAGGGATACGACGGCGCCGGTCCCCGCGACTTCCGGTGGCGGTTACTGCACGCCGCTACAGAGAATGCAGGACGCAAAATAATATTCCGCCTAACATTAATGTTGCACCCTGCCATCTTTGAAGTGACGTTAGAATTAAAGGACATGTGTACTTACCACGTCTGAGTTAACTTGGATACTATTATGACGATGTGAAAAGTTCTTTGGTTTTTGTTCCTTAATTATGTGTATCAAAACGCTAAGATTATCATTAAATATTGAAATAAACGATAATGCCGGCCCGGGACAGAGTCGAGAAACCGTTGGCTATTCGAATGTGATTTTATACATTTCGGTGTATTAATTTTATTGGGTTTTATGGCTACTAAATTAGTGTTCTGTGATTTTTATATGTACCTGTGCGGTACGTCGGGGTATTGTTTTGAACGCTCTGTCCTTAACGGTGGAAAAAATATTCACCATTTTATTTCTCTCTTATAACGTACCTCCCTATCCCTCATCCTTTCTATTTACACAATACGCAATTCCACACAGAAGCACACAAGCAACAAAGATATTTATTTAGATGAATACTATAGTTTTGTCTTTTCACTTTAGATAAATGATACCACACAAAGAGTTATGTATAAGCAAGAACTCCCAAAATTCTAAAAAGATGGTCCATAGTCACGAATGGTACTTATGCGATTTGTAGTTTTTTTTTAATATTGACGCAGTATTCATCTCATATCTTCACAGTTATGGGTATTATAAAGGTATGATAAAAGTCCATTAATATAATTAAAAAAATGTTTAGTTTTATAAATTTCCCCCTAATGAGTACGCCTGAGATGCAAGACTGGAAAACCAAAAAATCTGGACAAAATTTTAAAATGTCGGAATTTTTGGGTTGTCGGGAGGAATAAATATTAATAATTTTTATTATTTTTACTTTATTTTTCAAATTATTAGCTACAAAAAGGCTTAACATTGTTTTAAGTACCTATGCCACATGTATTTGCCATTGGACTATCCTGAGTCTACCAATTTGGATCCCGAGAAGTATCAGAAGAGATTCAAACAATTTACTTTATAGTCAGTCTAATTACGAACTCAGCTTAAATTAAATCAGTACACCAGAATAATTTCAGTAAATAGCACGTGTTTTGTATATTATACGACTAGTTGATCTATAGACTATCCAATAACCAGAAAAAGTTCAGTATATATTATATATATTCAGTTTATACAATAGTTTTCTTTTAATATAATAGTTTTCAACGTAAATCATTATAGATGGCATTAAGGTACTGCGATAATAAAATCTGTTAAAATATAAGGAGATGGAGCATTGACATGTCACCCGTGAGGACTAAGACGGGACGCCTCGTTTCCTGTAAAAAGGGTCTCCGGTTCTCCACACGCACCATACGAAACAGCATCATTAAGCTACTGTTTTACGCTGATATTCTGTTAGAGCGTGGTCCTTCCCCGGTCGAGCCGACCCATTCGTGCTACAACTATACTACTAATATAATTGCAGCATGGCTCTACCACGTATAAGTGCATATAACTAATCATTTTATAAAAACTACATTATCATTTATTAAAAAAATTGCTTTACTAAAAAACAAACCGAAAAATACTTTTGAAAGAAAAGTTTACTTTCAACCGTTTATAATAATAAACAACAGTTGTATGTACCTACTATTTAATAGGTAACACTACCGTACACACCGAAATAGTAATAATAAGACTTTTTTCATTGTGTTATTACGATTTCTGTGACCTTACACATAAACAAATTGGCTGGAGCGCACATGATGGCAAGCATAAATCGTCAAGGCAATATTTTACTATAGCTTAATAATAAAAAAGAAATTGGGCGCAGTTACATAAATAATTAAGTAACAAAAAAAAAAGTAAGTGGTTTCACTATCATAGTATTGTTTAAACCTGACTTTCAACGCACCTGAACATAGTATTCGCCTGTGTTCGTATACCCGTATAAAGTATAAAGGAGCCGTAAGTATATCGTTTCAGTCTGGAAAACTGTCGTCAACTTAGTTCCACTGCTTTGCTATACGCTTCGACGCGACGACTACCAACTGGCGACTAGGGCTAAATTTTTAAGTAGTATTTGAGTGACAAACCTGATAGTAAATGGCTTTTACAGCCTTGGGCACCTGCAACTGCAACTAACACAAACAACGCTATAGATTCTTTGTTACTTCTGACTACAAGTGGGAATGTCTTACGAACGGTAAGCATACCAACTGTAACAGCAGTTAATGCTACCGACCTACCTGGTCAGAAATGGAATCGTAAGCAACAGGAGGGCTAGGGAATAAGTATGCGTTATAAGTGTACCCAAATGCTGCGCAACCAATAATTAGTAAAGCAATTACTATACTACTTACAAGATAATTAACAATATACAAAATTAAAGTCAGTAAACATAAGTGCTGGGAGTAGTGGTGACGGGGATAGCCGTCACCACTACTCCCAGCACTTCTCGACAACAGCACAACACTAGTAAAGACACACCACTAGTTTTAGCGGCTAGCCATCGCAGAGTCTATTTCATCTGAGGATGCCTCGTGTAGAGGCGAAACACGTGTCGTATTATCGTCGGTGGTGTCTTTACTAATGGTGTTAGGAATAGTGGTGCTGTGATTAGTGGTGATGGGGATAGTACACGCAGTTGAAGCGGGAGGTGCTCTTCAAACTATGAGATGATAAGACACATGATTTTATTTCATTGAGCGGATGTAGGTACGCAAGGCAATTTTTACTAACGTAAATATAATGGATGTCGCAAAGTAACGCCAGATTTTATTTATATACAAAATCTAAAATGGTACAATTTTTCGCAACAAAGTTTAATTGAGACAATATATTATTTTTACGTCTCAATATAGTTATTTCATGTTCGAATATCAAACTTAGTCCGAGAAGAACCGAAGCGAATCATTTTTCACCACTAATACGGATAATTTTTGATTATTTTATTAATTTATAACTAAATTATATCTTGATTGTAAGTTAAATGTGCTTGGCAATCTGATCTCGCAAAAATACACTCTATTTTAAGGGATGGTCCTTAAAATCTTTAAACTAAACTAAACCAAAATATTCTATATTACTTAATACCTATAAATATTCTATCGTTGATAACTGACGTCTTTGATTTCGCAATATTAGTTACACGATTGTACATTATAACATAATAATGTGGAATTGTAGATCAGCCATTTATTTTATTTTTCGTCTAAAAAATATATGTACGATGACATTCACTTTGCTAAGAACGGAACCATGGAGTATAGAGGTAAACGGAACGTAGTAAAGTTCTTGAGCTGTCACAACAAAAGTGAAGTTAGTTTTATATTTTAGTTGTGTCTCGTGAAGTTCGTGTAAGTGTTATTATGATGGCTCTAAAGTCTGTGATATCCTCCAAAATACCTATGGTGATAATTTTGGGTGCAACAGGCACTGGAAAAACTAAATTAAGTGTGGAATTAGCGCAAAAATTTGAAACAGAGATTATTAGTGCGGATTCTATGCAGGTTAGTTTATTCTAACCTCAAAGGTTTTAAACCTTTTCAATATTTATTCTCAGAAGTTTCTTAGAATTATTGACGTATTTTTTATACAATTAATTGTTATTTGCTACATTAAAAAAACCCATAAAAAGGTTAGCTATTATTTTGTACAAATTGTTGGATGTTTTAACATTGGACATTATAACCTCAAAGTTCGTACACAATTTTCTCACTGTAATTGAAAAAATTCTTAAATAATTTAAAAACTTAGTTATAAAACTTGTAATTGTCCGTCCGGTTTTATTCATGCCTGCCACGGTTGTAATTTATTCATCGGCGTAACTTACGAGGTTGGTAGTAGGTGTATTATAATAAAACGCCGCACGGTATATAAGCAATATTCTATTTATCATTTACGTTAACAATATCATAATTTGTTATATCATAGTCAGGCTAAAATTGTGTGTAAATTATTTTCAATCAGCATTACAGTCACAGTGTGGTGTAGCCACATAAATATATGTCAAAAATTCTAAAGATAGTTCCGATTGATAACTGTCATTTGTGTGAATCACTGTGTTTTCTTAAAAATGAAATTTAGTTGCTAAATGAGTATTAAAGTCTAAATTCTTACAAAAATTGTGTTAGCCTTCTGCTTAAAAATTGTTTGTGGTTATAAATTGTATTGTGGTAGTAAATGTACTGTTAGTGTGAACTTTAAATGCGTTTGTATTCTGTCAGAAATTTGTGTTTTATTTGTCTTGTTATTCTCAATTTATGAACATTTATTATTATAATCAATAAACTCTAATTGGTGTATATTGTTAATTTTGGAGCTGTATGCAACAGCATATAACTGCTGAACTCAGGCCTCCTTCATAGATTGCCTCTTAGAGGGGATATTTGCCTTAGTTGTCATGCTTGGCAAGCGGGTTGGCAACCACAGTCTTTTCAATTAGAGAGATATTTTACCAAAATAAGGATTTCACAGCTCTAAGGAAGTGATTTAAAATAAAAGAAGATATAGGAGAAAACAACTATTACAATATTTTGACAGTAGTATTCAATAGATAAATTAAAAAAAAAACTTATAGTTTGTAAAAAGGTTTTGTTGCAAGTATTTCATTATTATCGTTACAGTCTGACAAAAGTCCACATAGAGCGCATGTCAGAGTTCCCACGCCTGGCAGGTAGGTTGGCGGCTGCAGTTAAGGATCTTAAAAATTAATAAGCTAAGATCCGTGTTATTTTATAAAATATAAAAAGTGTTTTACTTAGTCTATCCTCATGACCCTTTTACTAGGAAAGACACACCTTCGTTGATAATACCACACATGTTTTTCCTCTAAACCAGACACAATCTGTTGAAATAAACCCCGTGGTAGCTGAACGCTAAGTGAGTGGGTGAGCCATAACAGCTACCATTTATACAACTTGCTGATGCAAACTACAGTTGGTTTGTAGGGCTGTTAAGTTTAAGAAAGGACATTCTCATTTCTATAGAGAATATGGCTGGGTGCTGCTATCTGCTTGTCACCTGAGATTGTTAAGAATATAAAATTATATCCAAAACCAAACCTACCAGTGCAAGACGACAAGATACAGACATATTATGATATTTTAAAGTAAGCAATTAGTCTTTAAGTTCTCTATTCATAATAGTAACAATGTAATTACAATTTTTTTACTCCTGTTTAAATTTTTATTATTTACCAAAAAAGTGTTAAGAAATTGGTTAATTTATTCTTTTGATTTACTTTTAAGCCAATATTCAACTACGATTCCATCCATCCATATTGTTATGAACAGCTGTTGTACTTAAAAGGACAGACAAACTAATTATTCCAGTAACACAAAATTATTTCATATTTTGCAAACAAAAAATATTCAACTCATGTACACATGAAACTTCTTTTTTATTTAACTTTAAATTGTTATTCATAGTTGATGAAGACAAGGAATTTGATTAGAGTAAAAATCATATTCTTTGTCTTCATAAACTAGGACATGGAACTGGCTATTACCTTAGCACCAACTAAAGTAGTTCAATTCCTTCCACCAGGATTGTTAGTCACCATACCAGATCTCTTGCATATTAATACACAGCCCTCACTAGATGGATATAAGCGGTATATCGCCTTCTATCAAAGGCCATCTATTCCTACTAATAAATAAAAATGTTTTCTTGTTCTATATTTTATTGAGATTTAGTTACACTTGTCTTGAATATATAGTAATAAAGTAACACAACAGTACATGCACATTAGATTGCTGAGAACAATAATCCTCATACCCAGGTGGTATTAAGCTATGGTAAGGACTGTTGCATATTGTCAAACTTTACAAGCCCTTAATTTTTTGTCTTTCCAACATTTGGGTGCTCAGAATGAGCCTGCCAAGTGATGCGCTAAACCTTTATTGACAGTCTTTTTTTATGTGGTGACAAATAAGCGCACATTTCACCTTATTGTAAGTGGATGTGGTAACCCATATAAACATACATCCATACCTGGCCAAGAATCAAAATGCAAATGACTACTCTTGTGGTAAACGAAACTATTACCTTTCAATAAGTATTATGTAATTATCTATATTGGATAAAAATATTCTATTCTAGGGATGGGCAAGTGAAAAAAATCGATATATAGATCGCGTGATAAATATCGATGTATTCATGTTTTGCATGATTGTAGTAGGACAAGGCATTTTATTACTGGACGGTTGAACGACGACAAAAAAGAAATTGATACGAATTCATTACTTTAAATTAAATATCGAATATCGATATATCGTGATTAAAATTATTGACTATATAAATATCGATACTTCTGTGAGAAAATATCGATATACATAATAGGTTTCGCCCATAGTTGGCGTCATAGGGGATATTTGTAACGGTCAGCCCACTAGACAAGCAGGCTGGCGACTGCATTGCATGCATTATTGCATTATTGCGTTGTGTTATTATCAGAGTAATGCTGCTGCCCATTTCCTGTTTTATTTAACTCTCTCTCTCTCTCTTCTTACGACAACGACTGGACGAAATGGGATAGTACCTAGATAATCTTATGCCGCCAGAACACCGGATATCCAGTGTCATATTGTGCAACTGTATCATGCAACTGGCTAACTTATATTTCACATTAAATGTAATTATATCATGATAAATATAATATATATCATGATCATCGTACTGCAGCAATCCACTGCACTACACTGGAGAAAGGCCTCTGAAGGCGTGCAGTGCACCACCTACAGTTTTTATACGTGGTAGAGCCATGCTGCAGTTATATTAGTAGTATAGTTGTAGCACGAATGGGTCGGCTCGACCGGGGAAGGACCACGCTCTCACAGAATACCAGCGTGAAATAGTAGCTTAATGCTGCTGTATTTCGTATGGTGAGTGTAGAGAATCGGAGACCCATTTTACTGGAAACGAGGCATTCCATCTTAGTCCTCACGGGTGACAACGCATCTGCATTTTGATTCGTAATCGAGGATGGATGTAGATGTCTATGGGCCACAGCAACCACTTACCATCAGGTGGACTGTGTGCTCGTTTGTCACCCTATCCTATAAAAAAAAAACCTACAATATTAAACATACTGTGTATTCAGATTTATTGAAATCTGTCAACTTTTTCCTTACTTTATGATAGTCATTCATCGTTACAGTCTCTGCTAAACATAAATCTCGCCACTACGATAGGGGTTTATTTCTTCATTTACTCAAATTGTCCGTACATCACAAGGAATACAAGGTAATAAGCAGTTACTTAAACAACTGAGAAAACGTTATTCACAGCACCATAGTTTTAGTTTGATTTATCGAGAATTATCTGCAGTAGTTGTTTGCGCGATTAACTTTACTGTGTGTTACGCTATGCGGTAACTGTTTAGCATAACCACAAGTGATAAAATTAAAAACTTTGTACAACCGACTTCTGTATAAATAAAATGCGAACTTCATCAATGTAGTTTGCGCCCTCCTTTCTGCCAAGGAGGGTCGCGTCCGTATACGGCTTAGAGATCTCTAGTTAGACCGTTAAGCCAGTCCCTATAAGGTGGGGTTTAGTGGGTAAAAGTCTCCACATAACCACGCAGCCGGCTGCGTGGTATGCTATGAGCATTCCCCACCTCCCTCCCCCGCTTTACGGAGGGTTGCCCATATTTGCTTCGGGCGCAAAAAAATCAATGTAGTCAAAGTCAAATAAATGCGTATTATTAAGGATAACTCAAAAACTGCTGGTCAGATCTTGATCAAATTTATATGGTACCACATGAGAAGCATCATCTTTCAAATAAAATAAAAAAAGAATTTTCAAAATCGGTTCACCTAGAAAAAAATACTGACACATAAAAAAACATACAGCCGAATTGAGTCACTCCTTGTTTTTAAGTCGGTTAAAAAGGAATTTAAAGCGATCGCATATCTAAAGTCAGTAGTCCCTTTTCATTCCCTATAGTAAACATTTTCCTTTTTTCCCCTTCCGTGTTTGGTCTGTTAGAATCCTCTGAAGCTACATAATATTTAAATCATATTTTTATTACTTATTTCCCCTCTATTGCGCACGGGAGATTTTGTCCGGTTTATGATTTGGTTTGCAATTTTTTTAGTACGCTATGATAATACTTGAAGTTGTTATCAGTTAGATGCGACGTAGAGTCATGCTGCAGTTATATTAGTGGTATAGTTGTAGCACAAATGAGTCGGCTCGGCCGGGGGAAGGACCACGCTCTCACAGAATACTGCTGTAATAATAATAATAATCACAAGAAACCGACGGTCATCAATTCATTATAGAAATTAACACTCCCGTGCATACACTTAGCTTAACCTTACAACCTCAACCTGAAGAATCAGTGATATCCACTCAAGCCTCTGAACCTCAAAAAAACCAAGCAATAGAAAATAACGACGCCTAAAAAAATCCAGGAACTGTTTAGAATAGCAATAGACAAATTTCGGAATACCAACCCAACTAAACGACCTTATATACCATAACAAAAAACTTCTAAAAGGCTAGCACAAATTGTAGATTTTATAAACACTAAAATATTACCAAACCACATATCGAGAGAGCAGGATTTTGAGACCACTCAGACCATAATTTACTGCGTTGCGTACACAGTAGCTATAATTAACGGAACCAAAATCAGTGACACAAACACAACACATACCCAAAGTCGAAATAAGGAACCTGCCCGGCAGAAAAGGTTGCAAAAAAAGATATTGGATTTCAGAAGAGACATTGGAAGGCTAACAGAATATACCAAAATCAATAGAAGCAATAGACTCACCACTTTAGTGGAAGCAATAAAAAATAAATACCGAATACATTCCCAGCACGAAGAACCCAATTTAAGTGATGAACAATTCCTTGACACACTTAAACAAAAACTGAATGCGGCATCTAGCAGATTAAAAAGATACCTTAATTGCACACTAAGGAAGTCACAAATTAGCTAGTTTATCAATAATGAAAAACAATTTTATAAGAGCCTGACTTCAGACACGCAACACGACACACATAGAAATAGGCAAGATGCACCATTACCACCCGCCAATGAATTACATGGCTTCTGGTCTGGTATTTGGTCTATACCGGTTCACCACAACACTGAGGCAGAATGGCTGAAATCAGATTCCGATGTAACTGATTCTATCACACCAATGGCATTTGAACAAATACCTCTGGAAGTATTTGTGCATATATTAAAAAAAACCCATAACTGGAATGCACCCGGAAGTGACCGTATACATAACTACTGGTATAAGAAACTTTCAACAATTCACCCTCTACTTCATAACCATATCAATGATTTTATACAAAAGCCAGACATAATGCCCCGATACATTACACAAGGCCTCACACATACATGTGATCATCAAAACATCAAAATCCTGCCAAATTCAGACCTACCACATGTCTCCAAACCATTTATAAACTACTTACAGCATTTATAGCCGAACTCTTACATCAACAAACAACATCCTTACTGAAGAACAAAAAGGATGTCGAAAAAGTAGTCAGGGGTGTAAAGAGCAACTCATAGTAGACTCCGTAGCAATGAAACACGCTATTTCTAAAAGGAAGAACATCGATATAATGTATATTGACTACCGAACTGACTACTTCAACACTATAAAATTCACCCACAACTTATACATTTTCTTGAAAAATCAATGCAGCACTGGACAACTACATTAAAAACCATAGGAACGTCTTGTATAGAAACATCAGAAATTCCAATACGTCGAGGAATCTTCCCAGGGGATGCGCTTAGCCCTGTATAGTTCTGTCTCGAATTAAACCCTCTTTCGCAAATGCTGAACAAAACCAATTATGGTTACTCTATCATCACACCACACAAACACACCACTCTAACACACCTGATGTACATGGATGACACAAAACTATACAGTAACACTACACAGTCATTGCATCGCCTCGCAGACATCAACCCAATCTTTCTCAAACGACATTCATATGGAGTTTGGGATTGACAAGTGCAAAACTTTCTCGGTTAAAAATGGAAAAATTAACCCCAACAGCTATAGCCTAGTAACAGGAGACACGATTGAACCTCTAGAACCCCACGCCTCATATAAATACTTAGGTTTCCAACAAGCGCGACAGATCCATCAAAAGGAAACGAAAGAAGGTCTCAAAAAGAAATTTAAACATCGGCTCAATAGCATATTCCGGTCTCAACTCAACTCCCGCAACATGTCAAAAGCAATCAATAGTTACGCTATCCCCATACTGACATACTCGTTTGGTATAATAAACTGGACTCTAGGTGACTTAGCAATCTGCAACGTATTATAAATACCACTCTGACGACTCACCGCAAGCACCACCCTGGATCCTGCGTGCAAAGGATGACTTTCAAGATCCGAGGGAGGACGAGGTATAATAGATGTCTTCAACTTGCACAATAAACAAATCAAATCCCTTCGACAATATTTCCATCAACGCTCAGAACACTCACTTCTCCACGAAATAGTAACCTTTGCCGACAAACGCCTCACACCACTTAACCTCGCGGACCGAAACACACAACGCAGTGAACGGATCACTGACGTAAAAGAGAAGATGGCCTCATGGCAACAGAAGTCCCTACACGGAAGGCACAACCACAACCTGCAGCTGTCAAATGTCGACAAAAAAGCGTCGAGCGCGGTGAACTCTTCCCAGAGACGGAGGCATTCATGCTAGCGATCCAGGACCAGGTCGTCGATACCCGAAACTTCCAGAGACACATAATACGTACACCTAACCTCGCCACTGATACTTGCAGACATTGCCAATCTAGCCCCGAAAACATACAACACATAACATCCGCCTGTAGAGCCCTTTAACAAACCGACTATAAGCATCGGCATGACCAGGTTGCCTCCATAATACACCAATATCTTGCCCTTAAATTTATATTCATACAAAAAATGACACCATATTACAAATATAAGCCGGACATAATATTAGAAAACAATAATCATAGAATCTACTGGGACCAATGATTTCAAAAGGAAGGATAGGCCCATCTAAATATTTTGTACATAACTTTTTCATACAAGAATAAAACCGGCCAAGAGCGTGTCGGGCCACGCTCAGTGTAGGGTTCCGTAGTTTCCCGTCCGTCACAATAAGTGTTCCCACTTATGAGTTTAAAGGTGGGTATCCATTATGTTCGCGCTCCAGCAGCGCTCCGCGCTCCTGCAACTGCTCCCGGTAGTGGGTACGTGCGCGAACATGGAGCGTGCAACAATGCACGCTCCGCGACAGGCGATGCCAAGGAGAGACCCACCGAACAATTCGATAATACCCGACCCAATGTAATAAGTACCTACAGCGCCATCTCTCGGGGAATTGGGTTACTAATTAATACATAGACGTGCCAGAAGTTTTCGGTGGTAATTTTGGATTGCGAGAACCGATTTTAATAATTCTTTTTTTGTTTGAAAAAAGATACGTTCAGGATAATAAAATATGTAAACGAAGTTAAAAAAAATGCCTGCTTAAACGATTATACTACAAACTTAGTCCAGAAATTATTTTGTACAACTTTTTGTCTTTTTTGTACAAAAACTGTTTCCATCCAGGTTCAAAATAATTTTCCTAGAAAGTCCTTATAAAGTTCTACCTTTCAGGTTTTTTCATATTTTCTAAACCTATGGTTCAAAAGTTAGAGGGGGGGGGGGACACATTGTTTTTTACTTTTGGAGCGATTATTTCTGAAATTATTGACATTATCAAAAAATGATTCTGGTAAACCCCTATTCATTTTTAAATACCTTTCCAACAATATATCACACGTAAGGGTTGAAATTAAAAAAAAAATCACTTCCCACTTTACATATAGGGGGGCTTTACCCTAATAAAACATTTTTTTCCAATTTTTATTTTACCACTTTGTCGGCGTGATTGATACACATATTGGTACCAAATTTCAGCTTTCTAGTGCTAACGGTCACAGAGATTAAGCGAGGACGGACAGACGGACAGACAGACATGGCGAAACTATAAGGGTTCCTAGTTGACTACGGAACCCTAAAAAGTAGCGCATCTGTCATAATACAAACGTCATATCATAACACGACGTAACTAGGGTCGGATTTTGTAGTATAATTATCCTAACTGTACCATTATTTCATAGTTTGTAGTATATAGTACCGTAATAATACTAAGTGCAAATAACATCATTTTACCTAAAGATCGACTTGTATTATTATTGGGTCCTTTTACTTTTTAATATTAACCCTAAGATATCGAGAATTTCTGTATTCTACATGAGTACCGCGTTTTTTAAATAAAATTAGAATTAGCTCCCTTTCTGGTCGATCGATGCATTTATGTTGCATCCTTGATACGACTATAATGAGGGGCTACCACGATAAAAACTCTATGCTCCAGAAGCAATCGGTTTGAAAACAGAATTTCAAAATATTTTATGAATCAGATTTTCAGATTCAATTAAGCAGATATGGTTTCTTTTATACTCTTTTCGTTTTACCCTTATTGAATATAAAATATATTAGGTACCAATATTCAAAATTATACTTATTCTAAGTTTTTAGACAAAAATAAAACAGGACTAATAAAAAAGAAATAAAAATAAAACCGTCAAAAACGAAACATATATAAAAACTAGACGCGTGAAATCTCGCCACATGGGAAAAAAACATGAAACGTCAAACATGATATAATTTTTTTAAAATAGTATAAGTAATTGTATTTTTCATGTACAATATTTTTGAGGGTCTGAATCCAACCCTGGCCTTATATTGGTAACGTAACTAAACTAACTGTAAAATAAAACTATAAAAATGCGTTCATATAATAATTCAATTGTAACAAAATTAATACAGGTTTACTAACCGATGATACGATATGCCATGTTTCTTTTTAATCTTCGTATCGTAATTTTTGCATTCTTTTACCATGCAGCTTGACATATTTATGACAGACAAATCTGTCCTGCGCACTACTGTCGACGGATTCGCGTTGGCCCTAAACTGTAATTTTTGGGCCAGCGCACTGGTCCGTTTTAGTTGTTCGGTCGGCCCGGTCCTTACGCTAGTAATATATACGTCAATGACTGGGACAGGACCATTATCACGGATAAAACTATTCACTTCAATAGGCTCGATATCACAGTGTATGACAAAAATAACAAAACTACTTACCTTATTGACATTGCCATACCAAACACCCATAACATTCAATCCACCATAGCTGAAAAACTTACAAAATATCAAGATTTATATAACTCAAGCGTCAATGCAGAGCAGAAACCATCCATATAGTCCCAATAGTTATCTCATCTACCGGAGTCATACCTAAAAGCCTACAACGCAGTCTAGATATTTTGCAAGTACCCCAACACACACTTCACACCCGGCAGAGAGCTGTCATTCCCAACACCTGCCGACTCACACGCAAATTCCTCACCACGTCATCCTCTGCTTACACCATCACCTAGCACCTGCTCACGCTTGACTTCGGCCCGTGTGATTAGGTTTTAAGTTACCTCTTTAATAGGGAGAATATAGATATATACAAAATAATAATAATGCTGTGTTTCGTATGGTGAGTGCAGAGAACCGGAGACCCTTTTTACGGGGCATTCCATCTTAATCCTCACGGGTGATAACGCATCTGCGTTTAGATTCGTAATCGAGAATAGATGTAGTTGTCTATGGACCACAGCATCCACTTTACATCTGGTGGAATGTGTGCTCGTTTGTCACCATATCCTATAAAAAAAAGATGCTGCTGCGTATTTTCTATTTCAGGTTCCATACGTCGCCTCTTACGATATCCACAGAACAATATGGGCAGTGCATATTCTTATTACATGGTAAATCTACTTAAGAAAATTTGACGGCAATTGAGAAGCCACATAGTGTAAGACGTAAGCGCTGCATGCGAAATAGCGATAGAACTTCTAAAACTTTCGAATCTCAAGTGTACAAGTGACTATTGTATTTTTTCGAATTCGGATCGGATGCAGTGTACAATCGACATCCTAATTTTGTCCTAGTGTTCTAAATTTGCGTTTACTCGGATTCGAAACTGATTTGGATCGGAAGCAGTGCGTAAACGCACTAAGATGGACTTCACGCCTCCGTCAGCGAGTCTAGTTAGATAACTAACTTATTATTTTTACTAATCATTCTCGAAATAATCTAACAAGAGTATTTTATTCTATTTACTCAGTCATGAGTAAGTATTAAAATACACATGAACAACAATTGTAGATTGTGCTTTTAAATAGCTTTCGACATTTCTTTATTTTATATGTTGTAGCTTACTCTCCTTGAAATTAATTTATCTTTGGGAGTTGAGAAAATTTTCTTATAAGTTGCAGAACTTTTTTCCTATAAGATTTCGCTGTTTCTATAAAACTTGAATGCATTTTTATATTATTCGCGCATTCAAAGTATTAAAAAGTATGCATGCACAAGGCTGACTAAAATATAGTTTTATTCCTTTAAGCAGATAAAAATAAATCAAAGAATCAATACTTTAATTAAATATTTCTTATCAAGCATTATTTTGTGGATATGATTAAGGAGTTCCAATTAAGGGTAATTAAAGTTGCATCCTATATGCTTCTCGCTGCTGAACATAGGGCTTCTCTCATGTCTGAGAGGGTTACGAAGCTATAAATCCCACGCGTTGACCGGCGAAATGGTTATATTCTTCATTTATATCGGTTGCCTTCACAGCCGTGTATTGGTAAATACAAAATTGAACGAGAAGTTCTCTATGATTCTTATACTACGGTTAATTGCAAGATCACTTCTTACATTAAATCCCGTTTTTTTACACCTGTCTAAAAGCCGAGTCATTCTTTTTAGGTCACGGCACGGTATAGGGTTGACAACTTTTTTTAAGGGGAAAACGTAAAATAAATTCGTTGCAAGAAAAAAAAGTATTTTACTAATTTAAGTTTTTATTGCTTGAAATACATATTTTTGTGCTTTTAGCACACGTTTACAATTTTTGGTTATCTTTAGAAGTTTCAAAACTAGTTTTACAATCTAAGTTTAGATTTAAATAGATAAATAATTCATATTTTATTAAATTTATGGACGATCTATTTCTTTCTTCTCACCATTTCACTTTCATCACCGAAAAAAACTACAACTACAACGGAAACCGATAAAGACAATTATCGCTAACAGGTAGATGTTGCAAATAATCTTAAATAATCGAGTGTATTCAGTTCTGATTTACCTTAGGTATCGATAAATCATTCAACAATTACGTATGGGACTGTTATGATTTGCGCATCACAGTAAAGATTCGATATAAAGTATTTTTTTTAATAAAATAAGGGTGACAAACGAGCACACAGTCCACCTGATGGTAAGTGCATGCTGTGGACTACAGACATCTACATTTAACCTCGATTAAGAATTACCTCTGAGGACTAAGATGGAATGCCTCGATTCCAGTATAACGGGTCTCCGGTTCTTACACTCACCACACGAAACACAGCAGTATTAAGCTGCTATTTTACACCAGTATTCTGTGAGAAAAGAGCGTTGTCCTTCCCCGGTCGAGCCGACCTTTGCGTGCTACGACCATAATATAGCTGTAGCGTGGCTCTACCACGTATAAACCACGTATTTTCAATACTTTTTTTTGCTAAACCATAAAGTATATTTATCAAAAATAAATTAGGATACATTTTTATAAAGTGTGGTTAGCAACCCTAGCACGGTACCAAAAACGGAATCCATATAAATCTCAATTCTCGATGAAAGAATTTCACCCGCATTACCTATGTCCGTGTTAGTCTGCGTCTTGTTATATAATGCGGCCGGCGTCGTGGGATGACTGCTTGGCCTTCAGACGGGTCGGAGTCGCTGTCATCATAGTATGTATATCTTCGATGCGCAGATAAAACCTCGTGAAAAGATAAATTATTATAATAATTTATAGGTGAAAAACACACACTGGGACGGTTTTTAGACCAATTGCCGTTAAATAGGAACTTTACAGATTATAAAACTACTAAAACATAGTGGGATATTGATAGCTGTATTTTGTAATACTCAAGTAAGTATATTTTTCGTAGATTGAAATAAAATTCACAGCGTTCATGCGTCCAACTGCTGGACAACGATTCACAAAAAATCGAGGGTTTTTCGACTTGCTTTTAGATTTTTATTTACAATATCAAAAGATACAACAAAGTACAGATTACAAACGTAACTTATTTTTTATTTCTTTAATCCAGGCGAAAGAAACTGAGCACACAGCCATTTTGCGAGTTTTGAATAGAAAAAATGTCCTTCTTTACGAGTAACTAATTGTAAATTTTATATCATTAAAAACATAACTTGTAAAAAAACCCAAGTCTCGCAACTAACCTACTACCTATCGTAAAAAGTTGTGAGATCCATGTAATACCAAGTCGGTTAATTTATTCAGTTCTTACTTAAGGGTCCTTCTGTTTTAAGTTATTACGTAATTAGCTAACCTAATAACATTTTATAGTGACCATATCAATGTTAAAAGTCTTTTATGTTTTAAATATAATAGATTGACTTGGCCGTCGCATGAAACCACGATGTATCTCACAAGTAATACGTATTTTATTAAATTAGATTGCTTAATATAATATAGTATAATATAGGTTGCTGAAAATTCAGGCTTCTACTTTTATTGACCACGAAGTTATAAGGGGTCGAAAATGGCCTGAAATGCTTCGAGAAAAGATGGTACGGCCGTGCCGCTTTTTTGCTCGACTTGGCGGAGGCACTGCCGTGCCCCCAGGTAGTTCTTATGAAAACAGAAAAAAATTCAATCTTGATTTTCTATGGTGAAATATCGATTTACTGGATAGGTTCAGTACTGTGTATCGATTTAAAAAAAATCGATATTTTTGTACTAGATATAGATTCTTCACAGATCGACATGCCTAGCCCACGGTATGAAATGGGATGATGAATTCTCTTGTGCCATCATACGGCGTTACATTAGAAACAAAAACATTTTTTAATAAAGCAGAAGTGGCAAATGAACTTACATTCACCTGGTGTGGATGGTAAATGGTTTTTACAGCCCATGGTCGGCTGTAACCTACTTCAAACAAATTAGGCTGCAGATGAGTTGTCACCGCTGAATTGAATGACACATTCTGTAACAATACAGCAGTGCGAGCAATAATAAGTAAGTGAGTGGTATGTATCCAGACGGACTCCGAGACAAAAAAAAAACCCTACCACCAAGTAAAGTATACCGATGCCGTTACAGCCTATTAAAGTCCACTGCTGAACATAAGCCTCCCCCATAGATTGCGTCATAGCGAGGGTATTTGCCATAGTTGCCACGCTTGGCAAGCGGGGTAGCAGCCGTGGTTTTATATTTTTAGTTGTTATTATGCAGACGCTGCTGCTCATTTCATGATGTGTTTCCCTCAGTCGCCTCTTACGACACCCACGGGATGATATGGGGTAGTGGACACTACATGGCAAGTAAAGTAAATATGAACTCTAAATAATTGAAATAAATCAGGCTATAAAAGTTAACCTTTACGATTAATAATCGAATAATAGACATGCGGCAACTAATTGTCTTTTCGATTTAAGTCCGCCTTTTCTACTCGTTATTCAAATACATAAATAAATAGCGTCTAGTCATGTAAACCTTAACAAAAACAAGATATCCACATCACATGAGTAACGAGTCGATGGTAACACGTTTTTAAGTGATGTGAATTCGGACAAATCGCTCACAGCATTCACACCGTAACGCTAAACATATCGTCCTCAGATATAACCATACTAGGAATATTTTTACGGTATTTAAGGCGAACGCGTGCACGCGACATCTTGCTAACGAGATTCCAGAGTTGAGTTTAGACGAAACGGTTGACGATGGAAAGTCTGTGTTTTGTTTCATCCTATTTCATTTTTATTCCAATTGCCTAGATTTATATAGTCTGCATACACTGTTGAAAAACATATTATCAAAAACTTAAAAAAAATAGTGAAAGTACAATTACCATATAGCGGAAATCTTCGAGCATACTCGTAGTATACCTTCGAGTTGTACTAATATTTATTCTGTGCTCTTTGCTGTTTTCTTCTACTAGACTTGATGGTCGCTGGACTGGTCGAAAATTTGGACTGTAGATATGTCTGTGGCGGCGCTGTTGTCACGTCACAAGCAAAACACACCGAAGTCTACATCGCGCTTTCAAAGTTCCGTAGTACTGCGGTATAAAAAGAATACTTCCAAACTATCACATGGAGCGTAGGCCGCTTCGTGGGCCGATCACCTCTCCCGACGTAACATCTCACGGCGAAATGTCTACATATCTTTGCTAGATATCGTATAGACGTCACATATTAGATGGACGTCTCAGTTTTTAAAGTCCTATATTCTATCCGTTCCATCATAATAGCTATTGGAAATGTTACGGATGGAACCAAATTGTTCTAATATGTTTATACAATATGAAAAAATTCAACACATTTTTAGTATGAAATAGCCGCGCCCAAACAGGATGCAAATAAAATGCAACGACATAAGGTATTGTTTAAATAGGTAACAAAGTCATACCTTAATTAAAATAACTTTAAAAGAACTGGGTCATTGCTCATTGTGAGGGTGAGTGTTAATTAATACAGTTACATGATTTCAATACGTTACTTCTACTTAGCTAAGTAAATTAGTAACAGTCTATATACGTCACACAGATGGGCACATGCCTTCTTTAATTTCTGAGATGGTTAAAAATAGTTAATGTTAGTACCATGAGGAAACCTGAGAAATTAAAAAAAAGTTTTTAAAACGAGTGCAGTCCGAGGCGGATACTCGGTTGCACTTTATTCTCTATGTAGGTAGGTATTTATAAAATTTGTGCAAATATCTCAATAGAGTTTATATTGATTTGTATTGAAGTCCAATTATACACAAAACTTCATTTTTAAGATATCACTTTTTATTAAATAAGCGCAATGAATAACCCAAATTAACTAGGCACTTTTATATAAAATAATGAAGTTTGAAGTTTATTAGTTTTTATAGTTACATAATACACCTATTTTAATGAGTATGAAGTAAAACAAATTATTTTGTAGCACTATTTATTTACTTGATAAACTAATCACAGTAATTATACTTCACTTGTAATTATACTTCATTTGTAATTATACTTCACTTAAAGTACATGCCGGCTAAAACAAAAAAACCAAAAAGTATTAAATTATTCGAACATTTACCGGGCGGTAGGAATCCTTTCTAGCCGTTTGAGTGGGTGCCTCCCTCTTGTCTAATGCTCGACAGAGGTCAGTTAAAGAGTTAAACTGATCAGTTGAACTGACGTACATCCAATTGCTGACCATGAGTGTGAAATCTTAAGTTGAAATATGAGGCCAGTGAGTGAGGAAACCGTTTTGGCTTACATCCGCTTGAACTGATCATTTTATCTGACCGTGTGTGTCGGCCATAAATCTGCCGCTAAATCTCTATCTACCCGCCGAATCAGTAGAATTCTTTGCTTGAAGTTTATAGCATATCCATGGTCTGCAGTAGCCACTTATTATCAATCGGAAGGTCCTTCATCAGTTTTATAAGTAACCAGCTTGCCAGGCAGACGTTGTTCTGCCCTTTTCGATGACCCTTTGTCATGTCCGATTAAAAATCCTTAAATCCAAAAAAGAAATTGTGGGTCACTCATGGGCAGAAAACTATCCTATCTCTCAAGTTGGACCAAACTGCACACGGTATGCAAATTTGATTAAAATCGGTAAGGTAGTTTAGGAGTCCATCGCGGACAAACAACGTGATTTATATATATTAAGATATTAGTGCGACCATCCTAGTGTGACTGTGATAATCCAACTGAAGTATTATAATCCTACTCTCTCATAGACATGAAATTATTGTATTGTCTCTGCATCATTTCAAACCAGTCAAGACTTTTAGAAGTGGGTGAAATTTGAATGACAAAATTGAATTACATTAATGCATACATACAGGTCAAGATAATATATATTTTTTATTTTATCCTGGCGATACTGATCAGGATAAGAGTGCAAAGTTTTAAGGCAATCGGCTATTTAGAAATAGGTGGAAATTACATTAAAAGATTCTGTTAAATAGATAGAAAGATACACGGGAAGCTAAAAAAGCGCGTTAAAAAAAAGGTTGTACTGTTTGAACATAGTAGCTTTATCTGCGAATTGCGCGCTTACTTTACAAATTGGGCAGGCGGCAGTCGTGTTTGCATTCCGCCGAGTTCGTCGTCTCACTCAAGGCCGGATGCACCGCGGGGTGGCGGTGCATCCAAACTTGGCGCGGAGCGTCCGTCGTCCTTTGCTACCGGCCCTTTGGCTAGACTTTTATTTTGTATATGCGTATTTATCTGTCTGCAATATCTTTCAAAGCACTCGTGGGATCCTGTGTGCATATTTGAGAAAAATTTATATCGTAAACATTTCGGAATATTTTAGGTATGCGTGAAATTATTATGTGATATTACTCAGCATTGGTAGTTCAAGGATGCAGCGTTGCTTTGAATGGATGACGTAATATAATGTAGTCTATAAGCAAAATACCAGTGTAAAGTAACAACTGCTACTGTGTTTCGTATGGTGAGCGTGGAGAACCGGAGAACCTTTTTACTGGAAATGAGGTATTACATCTTAGTCATCAGAGGTGACAACGCATCTGCGCGAGGACAGGTGTATATGCCTATAGGCCGTAGCATCCATTTACCACCAGATGAACTTTGTCTCCTTTAGTCACAATTATGCTATAAAAAAGATCTCTAAGTACAATCCAGTGCAGGCACCAATGTGATTGTTAATTGAAGTTTATGGGTACGTGGTGATTTAAGACATGTCGTCTTATGACAGCGTAAAGGAATCCGCTAACAGATATGAACCCGGGGAAGTCGTAAAAGCGACAGCGGGAAACCGAAATAACAGCAGCGTTTTTTTGGTGACAACTCAACGGCAGTAGTGCTGCCCGTCGCCGGTCTGGTTATTTTTCGTCTGGCGTATTCGAGAAGGTTACATCGTCTCTATAAGATTTTTACAGCATATCCCGTATTCGACTTATATAATATCCACGGGATAAAATGGGGCCAAATGTTTTATTTATTGTAACACGTAAGAGGGTGTTGTGTAAATTGAATTTAAACAAAACAAACTACATTAATATTTAAGGTCAAGGTTATTTGCGCAAGTTTGCGCGCCGTACGCACGAAATGCCTCATTTTAAGATAAACAAACAGTTGATTGAAACTAAACAATTTGTACGATTCTATTGGTACCTATATTACTAGTTGTTAACTTTTTTGACGTGCCAATACCAGAATATTCACTTTGGACTTTGAAAATGTTCAAAATATATCACACCAAAAACATAAATGTGAAAAGACAAGTTCGGTATAAGTGACTTTCGTGGTTGTCGGTATCGAAGACAAAAGAGTTGACATCCGATCAGACGCCAAGAGATCTAGTTTTAGTAATTTTGGGCTCTATATGGACTCTATAGGCTTAGATTATTAATAGGTCTATAGGCATGTACAACGACGTTCTCGGATTTAAGAAAGTATTTGCGCCCGTTTACATCTCAACTCTTATAAACGAAAATAATAAACCACTAACTTCGTTTGTTCCCCTCTATTTTCACTATTGGGGATGGAAAATAATGCGGCCCTGGGGGGTTTAATACAGTTTATTACAGAATCAATTCATTTCGTTTAGCCGTTTCCCTTTATGTATATGACTACCTGTGAAGAACGTATATTTATAAAAAAATGCATAACTTACATAATATAAAATGAAAATAAAGTCTAAGTCTTTTTTAGAGTCGGCTAAGAAGGAATCCAAATTAATTTATAGTAATCACCAATAAAAGGAAATAAGTGGCAACTCAGGCAAAAATCGCTCGTCTTAAATTTTACAATGTGGGAGAAAACTGAGTTAGATCTTTTAGTTTATCTTTTACTATCTGTTTGGTGATGAATGAATATTGTGTAAGAACCACATTACTGAGAAATTAAATATAGCTACTTTGAGGACATGTGCAGCCCGCTAACACGCATGGGGACAGTACCTACGAACAGTACGACGCACTCTTCCCGCCACTTAAAATCTTTTCTGCTTTAGGACGTATAAGCAGTCATTTTTTACTTTGAATCGATAGAAATTCTCTTTGAGAATAGTAAAACCAGATATAAAACAAATGTGTTTCAATATGGCATGATAAAAAGGCAAATAGATATAAAACTTTGAATTACCTATATCAGGAGAAAGTACACTAACTCTCACTTCCACGTCTAGGTAGACCGTATTGACATACGTAGAGCAGATGAGATCACGCCTATAACGCCCATCCTTGACTGATCCTGTGTCTGTATGTATGATTCATTGCCCCGCTGAATATAAAACCAGCTGTACTGTCATTTCTGATTAAGCGGGTAGGCGTTAATTTGTGTTACGTAGGTTAAAATGTTTATTTAAAGATAGAGCCTGTCCCTGCATTTATTTGATATTATAGCCTCTTGCACACAAGGAACATTCACAAACCTGTCGCTCACCGTATTATTATATATCACATGTTGCCTTCTGTAGTACATATTTCATTATTCCGCACTTTTTATTATTATTACCGACTTTTTCAAAACCACTGCTGAATGTTCGCCTCCTCCTAAGACTACCATATTGTAAAATCCTACATTGAATACGCTTCGATAGTAATCGGACGGAAAAACAGGTTAAAGTTACTGCCTATATACATCCTACTGCTGGGCACGGGCCTCCTCTAATTTCTGAGAGGTTTTTAGGGTAAGAAAATGTCCGCCGCGCTGCCCCATTGGGTGTTGGGGAACTTCACATGTCTTCGAAATACTTCTTTTCTCATTTATTCAGACATCCAGGTTTCCTCACGATGTTTTCTTTCTCCCGCCAAGCACGTGGTAAATCAGCACATAAAATTGCAAATAACAATTTCATTGGTGCCAGCTGGTATAACCATATCTGAGCTACCACCGCTCTCACTTGAAAAGAAGACAGGTACCGTAAATTATTCCACTCCTTTGTTGTGCACTTTAAGAAAGACTAAACAACTGTCGGGTTTGAATGTGTGGAATACGGTGTAAATTTATTCCCGTGGTGACTCGAAACAAGATCGATAATGACGGATTTTTACTCGTGTTGAGAAGAAACGTCGGTGAAGACCCGTTTGTAACCAGCGTGGGACGGCCAAAATTTCCGCTAGTACAACTCTGCGTGTTCTAGAGTCCATCATACAGTCTACATCTCTCGTTTGGACAATAGTACGTCTGGAGAAGACGTCCTGGGCTTTGTGAAAGAACGCAGCCAACGCCACATAGAAGATCCGATCTCTTTACATTTGAAGCGTCAGGAGTCCACATAGAGACATTCCTGGCTCCTGATTTCTGGTTCTCTTGAGTGATGTAAACGGCTCCATGGTGCAGTGGCTAGGCATTAAGTTGCGACGCTGAAGGCCGCGAATTCGAAGTCCGCACGGAACAAGTACTTGTATGGCTTACAAATAGTTGTTGTGGATGTTTGTTCCTGTGCAATTTGTGTTTTTGAACTTTCTCCACGATATGAGTCCTAAGTCTAAAATCCTAAAATCCTAGTGAGGGAATAATGTTTCTTAAAAAAAGGTGATGTTACTTTTTTAGGTTAAAGTATATAGGCCAATGTTTTATAATTTTTGATGTTATTGATGAATGAAATAAAGATATTGTATTACATATATTGTAACACTGCCGACCCTCTGGTTGCCCGATGCAAAGGGGATGAAGTATTTTTTTATAGAGTCGGAATGACAAACAAGCCCACAGTTCACCTGATGGCGGAATCCGTGGCCGATAGACATCCACGTCTATCCTTGATTAAGAATCAAATTCCAGATACGTTGTCACCCCTTAGGACTAAGATAGAACGCCTCGTTTACAGCAACTGTTTCCGGTTGCCTACACTCACCATACGAAACACAGCAGCTGGTATTTTACGCTGGTATTCTGTGAGAACGTGGTTCGTAATCAACTCAATTTATTCGTACTGGAACCATAATAAAGCTGCAGCGTAATTCTATCACATAATGTGTAATACACATTATGTGATAGAATTACGCTGCAGCTTTATTAGTTGAAAGATATAATGAATACAACGAAAAACTCTACATCGCTTTTGTAGACTATTCAAAGGCATTCGACTCTATATACCATACATACCTATGGCTGACGCTACAAGAACAAGGAGTACATATTAAATATATCAAAATCCTGAAAGAGATATACAAACAGAGCAAGGCTGTGGTTAAATTAGAGAGAAAAGGAACACCATTTAATATTCAGAAAGGAGTGAGACAAGGGATCCTATCTCACCGTATTTATTTAACGCAATTTTAGAACATGTATTTCGACAACTCAATTGGCATAATATTGGCATAAAAATAAATGGCGAGTATTTAAGCCACCTACGATTCGCTGACGACGTTATCCTTATCAGTGAAAGTCATGGTGAACTAGAATACATGCTGATATCTCCAGATATAGAGAGTCGAAAGTGCGGACTCAATATGAATACTGAAAAAACGAGACTCCTAACTAACAGCGTTAGAGTGCCTACGAAGGTGCAAAATATATTGATAGAGTATGTAGACAGCTATGTCTATCTTGGGCAGAACATTTGTTTTTCAAACCAAACAGAGAATGAAGTCGACCGCAGAATAAAAAGTGCTTGGAGAAAATACTGGTCACTAAAAGAAATATTTAAGTCTCCTATACCGACGCGACTAAAAAAGAAGGCAATAGATACTATTATTCTACCAACACTACTGTATGGCTGTCAAAGCTGGGCACTAACAAAAACAATAATAAACAAACTTCAGGTCTTTCAGCGTGCAACAGAGAGGAACATGTTAGGTCTTAAATTACGAGATAGACAAAAAAATAAAGAAATAAGAAAAACCACAAAAGTTATAGATGCTGCAGAGTTAGCATGTAAATTAAAATGGAGATGGGCAGGCCAAGTTGCAAGAGCTACAGATGGACGTTGGAGTGAGAGAGTCCTCCAATGGTACCCGCGCGAAGTGCCACGGACACGCGGTAGACCCAGGCGTAGGTGGTGTGATGATATGTGGCCACAGCTGGACACACCTGGATGAGACTCGCACAAGATAAACAAAAATGGCAAAAATGGAGGAGGCTTCACCCGCAAATGGGTACCCAAATAAATAATATATAATGTCAAATCCTAGGAAAAAGGATAAAAAATTGAATATTATGTTATCGTAACCAATCTGCTGTAAATTGATCTTCATAACATGTTATAATTAATCACTACATATCTTATTATTAATATTTGATTTCAATTTACGTTTGATTATATTCATTATTTATTTATTTTCATTAGTTTGATTATGTAATTTCTTTCATTATTTCATATTTGATAATTTAAAAAATGTCCCTTATTTGCTTTTAATAATTAAAAAAAAAGTCTAAATGTTTGTTAAAATTTTCTTTAAAGCAAGATTGGTTTTGTAAATGTAAATGAAATTTTGTAATATATTTAATTTTATGTAATTTTGTAATATATTTAATTTTATGTAATTTTGTAATATATTTAATTTTATGTAATTTTGTAATATATTTAATTTTATGTAATTTTGTAATATATTTAATTTTATGTAATTCTTTTTTGGGAAATAAAGGCTTAAAGAAATAAATAAATAGATGTGTAATACAATACCAATACAATTCCTGCACACATTTGAGAGTTTCTCTTATAGAACACCGAGACTTCTCTGCGCCTCTACTTGAGGCTGAGAATTTGAGAACTGTCTTCAAATAAAAACAATACATAATAACGTTTAAAATAGCGTCATAAATATTAATCAATCTTAACAGCGCCAGCCACGGATTTATTTGTTTGTGGAGACTTTACTCAGGCTAAAATTAATCTAAGATCTTCGACCCAAATTTAAACGCGGTCACCTACCTTCCCAAGTTGTCGAAAGAGGTGTTACTCTTAGCCAAACCGTCGTAACGCACGAGACATTCACACTAGCGCTAATGTAAGGCACGCCTGTGTCAGAGCGAATGATACAGGTTGCTGACACTCTGAGTGTTTTGCCAGAATGTTCTGTTTTGGTTGCAAATCGTAACGGACTTTCTAAGCAAATCGAGGTGGTTTTGCACTATGCAGACACTGATGAATGCGTAGTAGACGCGAAGTACGATGTTGAGGAACGGGATTTTTTTTAAATACGAATAAGGGTGACAAATGAGTATACAGTCCACCCAATGATAAGTGGCCCATAGAAATCGAAAGAAGCCGGTTATTGTGTACTGGGATAAGAAAGAATCGTCAACGCTGTTCAAGTGTTGGTTTCAGATTTTACGTGATCAAGAAATATACTATTTATTTTTTAGTTGTGCGCGCTGTAAGTTTACATGATATTCTTTTGACTTATAATCAGCTTCAGAGGCAATCAGCTTTTTAAGATTCTTGTAAATATTTAGTTATGCCTTAGTTTTAAATCGACCCTAGGGCCCGCACTTAAAATAATAAAGGTGCACTTGAATTTGGTTTACTAGTTAGAGCTAATTAACGTGTTAATGGCAGGATTCTTACTGCGTTGATAAAGCGAGAACATTGCAAAGAAATAGAGGTTTAACCAATACATTTAACTTTATTGTACGTGCTTTGAAAATGTAGGCTGTTTGTAAACATGCTATAAGCCAGTAGAAGTGGGACAAGCAGGTCAGGAAACTAAGAGCAAATTGCCTAACAATATATCGGCCCACACTTCTTGCATTCGTGACTCAATCGTTCAATAGTAAGGTTTATAGAAACAGCGATTATTCTTTTGTTCTAACGTCGAGGTTATGGGATATTAAAGTTTTCTTCATATTTGATTTCAAATTGATTGTTATGAACGCCCTTTCCTTGAGGCACTGATTTTATACTATTTGAGTGTTTTTTTACAGTGTTTCCCAACGTACTGCACTCGAGGAAAATCGCTGTAACTTAATCTTTTATCTATAGACCTGGTTTCTACTGTGTCGTAGGTGTTTTTTATCATTGGCTATTGTCCCTAGGAGTTTTCACTAGCTTATGCAGGGTACACTTTATCGGTATCTATTCGGTTGCTGTTTCTTGGCAACAGTAGATAAATTTTCATTGCTTCCGATTTCGGTCCTCTTATTGGCATCTGTTGGTTGGGTCGAATTTGTGTTTATATGGATGGGTGCAACCACTTACAATATAAGTAAATGGGTGACATATATGTGGCCACAGCTATTCATCCATCTGCAAAAGTGTGAGTGATTTATCATTCGAGCTATGTTTCGTCAGCCAAATAGCCAATAACTTCTACACGACAAAAAACCGGGATAATGATATTGTATGGTTCCACGTATACATTTCAACTTGTTTTGAACTGGATGAATATCTGTCCTGATGATTCAGTAAAAACGAACTGGTATTGTACGATTTTTGTATAATATTAAACCTAATGACATAAATACTATCAGGTTAAGATTCCAATGAAAAGCTTGCGGCGTATTCGCGCGTGTGCTTGTTATACATGCCAAACAGCGTTATTTTTACGCCTACATTTTTCATAACTGTGTCCTGCTAAGTTAACAGTTCATACTTATTATTTAGAAAATGCGGTCGTAGTTCACTTGCAAAAACTACTCGCTTAGCTGGGCCAGATACATCCTTATAAATATGAACATACCTAATGGCTACCGCGTAGTGTAGATGTAAAAATATTTACTATCCCATATCATCTCGTGGCTAAGTAAAAAGCGATAGAGGGAAACAAATGAATAGATGGGAGCGTCTTCTTAAGGGGAAATATAATCCCAAATGGCTTAGCAAGATCCTTCGTTATATCGAAAATATTGCAGCATTAATTTTGAAATAAATATATGGTAAAGTTGAGAATTAATGTTAAGGATTATGTTAGACGAAAACACGATTTCGTAAAATTTTCTCGATGGAAAAAAAATCCAAAGTTACCTCTAAAATAAACAATAAACCGCTGTTATTCATAAAATACTTTAAATGAGATCATGAAACTTTGCATACTAACTGAACTAACTGTAAAGCAGTGCTTATGCTATTTACTTTTTTTAAATACCATTGTTTTCACTGTAAAAAGAAATTACCTAAACTATCGGCCTCTTGAAGCGTGTTTCCTGCCGCCCGGTCACTTCGCTTCAGCCTTTGAAGGCGGAGGTTGTGTCGCTTACGATCAGAATATACATTACGCAACAGAACGACGTAAAATTAAAATGGGAAATAACCGTAATAAAAATAAGAAGCGACTGGCTTGGCGTTAATAAACAGACATAAATATGATAAACCTAATGAAATATGTGTCTAACGACTTTTCTACTTACAGTATTAGTGATTACAAACATATCGGTACATAGCATACGACGCGCGGGCAAGTGGGGACGAAATTAGAATTTGAGCTGACTTACTATATCCCCTTAATAACGAAAAAAAAATTAAAACTAAAACTGTGGTTGCAAAGCCGCTTGCCAAGCTTGGCAACTATGGCAAATATCTTCCTATGTTCAGCAATGTACTTTAATAAGCTAGAACGGTACTTTATGGTCCTCGCTTGTTGCTACTACGAATGACGATGCGTCAATGATGTTTAAATTGATTGATATTACTAGTTTCGTGAACTTTGTTCAATGTCGTTTTAAAATAATTATCGATAATAAATGTGTTAACAATCAGCTTGCTCAACTATTATTAGCTTCGCCTTGGTACAGTCGACCTCTGCTACATGTACCTCCATTGTTTTTACAAATAGGTCTGGATTCGTCAAAATCTTTTGTGCTACGATCTATCCACGGAAAATCACTATTTTCGTGGTTAGACTTAGAAACTCCAGATGCAATAAATTTATTTTTTTATGGAATAAGGGTGAAGAACTAATACACAGTCCACCTGATAGTAAGTGGATTCTGTGGCCCATAGACATCTACATTTATCCTCAACTAAGAAATAAAATGCAGATACGTTATCACCCCTGAGGATTGAGATGAAATGCATCGTTTCCAGTAAAAAGGGTCTCCGGTTCTGAACACTCACCATACAAAACACAGCGGCAATAACACAACAATAACAATAATAATAATAAACATTTATTTTTCCCACTTTTTACATAGTTACAATAGTTTCACTTTCATAAATAGTTAAAGAGTTTTTGAGTAGATGTGGGAGACAGGAGTCTCCTATGGGTCTCCTGGCTCCCCCTCTTGGCTTTATTACATACTTTTCGATGATATTGTACTTAGACATGAAGTGAGATTAACACAGCAAATAAGAGCGTGGTCGTACCTAGGTCGAGCCGATCCATTCGTGCCACAACTATAATATAGCTGCATTGTGGGTCTACCACGTATAAAGAAAAGGAATCTACATACATATAAAAGAATCTTTAAAGAAAAATAAATGTTTGTCTCATTTGCACTAGTCATGGTCCTTATAGAAGGTTACATTGGTAGGCGTTCGGAGGGCCCGCCTGAGCGAACGCAACCACAGAGTAGTGTACACCATATTACTCTACACTTACCGATATGAAGCTGCCACCCGAGAACTTTGCCTACTCGATATGCTGCGGATATCTCTTTATGGGTTTTACAACACTCCAAAGTCCCGTAAAAAGTGTAGATCTCAATAAATTTCCTACGTTGATGTAAAATAGAAAAATAACTAAATAAAGCCACTGGTCCTGTCCTGCGCCTGAACTCTCTCCGTTCGTATCGAATTGCCGTCCCATCATACTATACAAATAAATGAATAGAGAGTGCACCAATGTTTGCACGTACACTCTGGCACTATAATACTTATAGTCATGTAAAGATCGTCACCAATGAGACGAGGCGAAATTCGGTCCGAAGAACATTATTAATTGAAAACGTTAATATTTTACAAAAATCTTTACTTTATCAGTTTTTTTATACATTTGTTACTACATATTTGTTCATAATTTATCATCGTCAGCGTCATCTATATGCACTCCATCACCAATCTGTGCGATATTTATGATATGAATATCTAAAAACAACAATAACACAATTTGTAGGAGTTTTTTTTAAATGTTTTGCTTACATTTAATTAAATCGTTTTCGCCTTTCCCTTTTTGCAACCACATTTGTATTCTCATCATATTTGTATCTAAAACTTTGTTATTCTTGTCGTTATATATTTTATCATCTACCCTATTTTAAAGAATGTAACATAATATGATCAAAGGCAGGTGTCGCCGACAGTGACCTTGAAAGATCTTGGCTGATTCATATATCTTTACTTCCGTAAATATACATTTATTGTTATTTAGATATATAGATAATGCTTTTATAATATTCCGACTATAACTTATTTCAGAGGGAAGATTTATAAACCAAAATGATATGTCCTGTTGTAAAAAAACCATGTTTATTTCTCTGAACTTGTGGATTACGTGCTTTACAACTGATCAAACCGAATCCGGTTAACTGGTCTTCATTCTTGGTAAAATTCCAAACCGATTGTATTGTATACACGTTCTTTATTGATGTACCTCGTCATTTGCATAATTAATACCAATATAGTCAAGTACGACGCGTGTGAAACGATTCGTACGTACGTTTAATCTACCTATGTTAAGGTATCTGACCTAATAGTCACCTAATAATCAATCGCTTGGGAAAGAAAATGATACGTATTTTTTTCCTAAACGATTGATTAACATTAGCCTATAGTTCTTAGAAACTTTGCCTCCGAAGATTGGAAAACCTTTTATTCTTAGAAAGGTTAAGGCACTTTAAACACAATTTGTTAGTCTTCTATGTTGTTAGGTAGGGTGTTATGTTAGGTTCTTTATGATTACTCAGGTTTAATCGTCGTTGTATCTAATCTTATATCAGCGATGCAAGTACTCGTACTCGTAGGTTGTTGAGTACTTGTAGGATGCTTCCCTCTGGTATTTTTTTATATAGGAGAGGGTGCAAACGAGCATACGGCTCACCTGATGGTGATTACCGCCGCCCATAAACAACTGCAATTGCTTCATAGGAGCGATATTTGTCATGATAGCCACGTGTGAGCATGAAACCGCAGTGCTTAGGTATTAATTTGATCAGGAAAATGCTACTGCCCGCCTCCTGATTCAGTTTACCTAGGCTGGTGTTTTCCGCCTGATGGAATCCGTAACGATGATATACGCAGTATAACCAAATGACATACTCCAACGAATCAGTAAGCTGAAGTAGCAATGGGCCAAGTATATAACTTGAAGAATCGGAAACGGACCAGGAAAAAAGGTTCTCTCAATAGCAAACAGTCTTAGTAACCAAAAACTTGACTGAGTTAAAAAGTAAATAATAAGATAGTACATTTGGTACCCGTCTTAAACTATATTTGGATAGGTTATACCTATCTTTGGTTCAAAATTTCTTTATGTCAATTAAGGGGATATAGTAAGTCAGCTCAAATTCTAATTTCGCCCCCACTTCCCGGCGCATCGTATGCTATTTACCGACATGTTTGTAATCACTAATACTGTAAGTAGATAGGTCGTTAGATACTTATTTCATTAGGTTTATCATATTTATGTCTGTTTCTTTACGCCAACCCAGTCGCTTCTTATTTTTATTACGGTTATTTCCCATTTTAATTTTACGTCATCCTGTTGCGTAACGTGGTGTAGCGTAATGTTGTTCCGTGTAGTGCTATTGCGTAAATGGTAGTATTTTTAATATTTCCTCTTAAGGGGAAATATTAAAAATACTACCTCAAATGGCTTGGCAAGATCCTCTGTCTGGTTCTAGTGCGGATACCCTTGTTTTTAAGCCATCATCCAGAGAAACCACGAGCATAGCCCTCTCCATAGCTCGCTGAGCTACTTTAAGCTTCCTCGTACACCAGTAGTGAAGGACCATGTCTCAGATACATAGATCATCACTGACAACGCGCACTGGTTGTGCAATCTAGTTGGTTTTGAGGTATGTGCCTGATGAAAAGATGTGTCGTAATTTCCCGACCGCTGTCCAGCAGAGTTGAATTCGTTCATAAAGGGCTGTATTGATGATGGTTTGCATTTGGCCTGCGAAAGTGTTATTCTACCCCTTAAATTAACTGAAAAATCCTAGAATGTAATAAAAAAATTACTACATCATCACTATCACCCTATGACAACCAACTGCTGCACATAGGCCTTTCCCAAGGCGCGCCACTTTGCCCGGTCTACGGCTTGAAGCATCCAGATGCTGCCAGCCGTCTTACGCAGATCGTCGCTTCGTCTTGCCAGGGGGCGTTTCACTCAGCGCGGTCTCCACTCTATGTCACTTCTTTTACTATATGTTGTAGTTCTATATATTAGTAGTATAGTTGTAGCACGAATGACGACCACGCTCTCACAGAATACCTGCGTTAAATAGCAGCTTAATGCTGCTGTGTTTCATATGGTGAGTGAGGAGAACCGGAGATCCTTTTTACTGGAAATGAAGCATTCCATCTTAGACCTCATGAATGACAAAGCATCAGCATTTTGATTCGTAATCGAGGATATATGTAGGTGTCTGTGGGCCACAGCAACTATTTACCATCAAGTGGATTGTGTGCTCGTTTGTCATTGTATCCTAAAAAATTTTCTACTTTAACGGTTATCATTATCGTGGCAGATGTGATCAGTCCATTACTTCAGCTTACACATACGGAAGGCTATGTTGGTGACCTGCGCTCTCCGGTGGATTTCTTGGTTACGAATCTTATCCACCAGAGAAACTTCGAGCATAGTTCTTTCTATAGGCGCTGGCTGACTTTAACTTTGTGAATTAGTCGTACCGTTAGTGTCTACGTTTCAGCACCATATGTGAGTACAGGCAGGACGTACTAGTCAGCGGTATGGGTGACGAAAAGATCCGACGAAGAAGAGAAAAAAAAGAGAACTCTTACTGTAGCATTTATAACTTTAGAATATATTAAACTAATTAACTTAAATGGAGAATGAAACCGGTTTATACTTGGCCATTGCTATATAGGATTTCAGGATCGATAAAAATTACGTTACTGTTCACTTATGTGGGAAATGAAATAATAATATGAAAAAGTTATCTACAAAATCTGACCTAAATCGTTTTGTTATTGTACAATAACAAAACCTTTGTGGTTGTCCTTATCGAATACAATGGGGATATCTTGAATGAAATAATCGAAATTATAATTAATAGCTTTAGTTATAGCGTGTTAATTGTTCTCTGATATCCCTAGTTCAATGGATTTACATAATTGCTTACCAAAATCGATGCCGCGTGCATACGTGAGCAGGAGGAGGACAAACAGCGGAACCTAATTTTGATGGCCGTTATGTTTATGACATGTTATTTCGTGTAATTAAATATCTCAATGGGACTATATTGGGGCATGTTATTATTTAGCGCTGATCGACTATCTGCAGTTGAAATGATTGACAGGCTTGTGATTTTAATAACTACAATCTTGGAATTTTTCTTGCTGTGGTTAGGACATCTTTTCTGTCCAGAAGTCCGTCGGGATTAGGTTTGCACTGCTGTGTGCTTGCAGCCTTCTATGTTTTAAGTTGGCCACAGGTCTGCTTGACCTGCACTAACCTCGTTTGTCACTTCTGTTTTGTATAAAGAACTTACAGCCCATGATCAACTGCAGCCAACAAGCGAAGAAGGTTGGTTACACATGCATTGTAACCTCTGAGGATTAAAAGGAATGCCACATGGCTGTCTGCATTTGGCGGCACAAAAAGGTTATTCAGACTGACTCTTAGTCAGAGAAGGAGTCTTACAACCTATAAAAACAATTTTTTTTGAAGAATAATTGTGACAAACGAGCATACAGTCCACCTGATGGTAATGCATGGTATGGTGGATGTTGTGGCCCATAGACATCTACATTTTTCTCCTTATTTAAGTATCAAATTTCTGTATTCTGAATTGAAAAATTTCGTGTAAACTGTCCACGTGGTCGGAGAAAAGTTCTGCAAAACCCGCCGCGCAAAAACACAAAAACTCTCCGATCACACTCTTAATCTCATGGCTATTAGACGGGAGATGAAGCTGCAGTCGTCAACAGATTTGACATCATACAGGCAACTGAACAGAGAGATCTCTAAATGCATGCTGCTCTGACTCTGATGATGACGACTTACTTGCTCATGCCGCGAAGGAAAAAATTGATCTTTTAGGTTCTTGTTTTGAGTCCAACTCGACTCTCGATACCGGGGGTATACTTCGGTGATCGTGTGATTGTTCCATGCTGGATGTGCGGGTTTACACAGCAATCCTCCGTGGATGTCAACAAATCGAGTAGGTCTGATGGAGTCCCTACTATTGTGCTAAAGATGGGTGCTCCAGAGTTAGCATTGGTTATAACGCGTATTTTCGAGACAGCTTTAGTGTACCCGATCCCTAAAAAGGCGACCGCTCAGACCCGTCCAACTACACACATATCAACTTCGACTCCTCTAATAACGCACAGTTCTGCGGTCACTTGGAAGTGAAAGCTAAATTGTCTTCTAAAATGCTTGACGTATTCGACAAAGTAGGACAGTATTTCATGCCGGCACACCGTTTGCAATTTTTCAAAGCGCAAGTTCAGTCTCACATGGAGTACTGTTTATCTCTGTTCGCATCCCAATGCCAGCTCCTTCCACTTTTTTCTGACCGGTACGACTTATGAGACTTTGAAGAAACGAGCTTACTCCTTTCAAAAAGGCCGGTAACGCGCCTGCAATTTTCCCTAGTGTTGCAGTTGTTAATAGACGATGGTCGACACTTACTATCAGGAAAAAGTAAAAGTTTCAGCCTACATACATCCCACTGCTGGGCACAGGCCTGCTCTCATTTCTAAGAGGGTTTTAGAGCAAAGAGTCCGCTGCGCTGTCCCAATGCGTGTTGGCGAACTTCACGTGTCTTCGGAATATTTTTTTTTAAATACTTTGAAATTTTTTTATTAAATTAAATTTTGAAATTGAAATACGGAATACTTTGAAAGCGTATTTATGAGTGAAGAGTCGTCTGAATTAAATGAACTAGAAATTCCGAAAGAAGTGGAAATGGGTATGGAGATAAGTGTAGATGAAATAATGAAAGCAATGAAAAGCATGAAAGCAGGTAAGGCAGCTGGATATGATAGAGTATCACTCGAGATGCTAAGGGCTGGAGAGGCAGTGGTGGCAGGCCTGCTGTACACCTTGTTTAATTTATGTTGGGAATTAAAACGGGTACCGGATGACTGGTGTAAAGCAGTTATAGTACCAATATATAAAGGAAAAGGGTCACAGCAGGAATGCAAAAACTACCGCGGTATCAGCTTGCTTAGTATTGTGGGTAAACTGTATGCTAAGGTGTTAATTGAAAGAGTTATGAAAGAAACTGATGGAAAAATTTGGGATGTGCAAGCGGGTTTAGAAAGGGAATGGGGTGTACAGATCAAGTCTTTTCCATGCGCATGATTGCGGAGAAGTTTTTGGCCAAAAACCAGAAAGTTTTTTGTGCATTCATGGACTTGGAAAAGGCTTATGACAGAGTGGACAGGAATGTGTTATGGCAAACACTGAACTCATATGGGTTGAGCGCTGGTTTGATACAGGCATTAAGGTCTCTTTATAGGGACTCTAGTGCTTGTGTCAGGATCAATGGGGTCTACTCGGACTGGTTTGGCATCCAAAAAGGTGTCAGACAGGGCTGTGTAGCTTCCCCTTGGCTGTTCAACCTATTTATGGACCGGTGTTTGCAAACTTTGAAAGATGAAGAATGTGGGTTAAGAATGGGCGAGTTAACCGTCAAATGCCTTTTGTATGCCGATGATCAAGTCATACTTGCGTCATCGGCGGCTGAGTTGCAAATGATGGTTACATTAATGAACTGGGAATTAAAAGAAAGGGGAATGAAAGTGAACGCATGTAAGACGAAAGTGATGGTTTTTGAAAGAGAAGAAAGCAAAACGGTATGTGAAATAAGAATAGAAGGAGAGTTAATTGAGCAAGTGGATGAGTTTGTGTATTTGGGATGTGTTTTTAGCAGGGATGGTAGATATGATAGGGATATAGAACGACGAGTAAATGCAGGGAATAGAGTGAATGGGGCACTACACTCTATTATGAAGAACCAGAATGTGTCAAAACAGGCACGTATGGTAATTCATAATGCTGTGTTAGTCCCTACTTTAATGTATGGTAGTGAAAGCTGGGTGTGGCAGAAGCACGAAAGTAGAATATCATCATCATCATCATTACAGCCTTTCACAAGTCCACTGCTGAACATAGGCCTCCCCCAAGTAATGCCACAAAGCACGGTCCTGAGCCACCTGCATCCATCGACTTCCTGCATGTCTTACCAGGTCGTCACTCCATCTAGTGGGGGGTCGCCCTACACTACGCCTACCGGTACGAGGCTGCCACTCGAGAACCTTTCTTCCCCATCGGTTATCGGTTCTTCGAGCTATATGGCCGGCCCATTGCCACTTCAGCTTACTAATCCGTTGGGCTATGTCGGTCACTCTGGTTTTACTGCGGATATCCTCATTTCTGAGTCTATCACGCAGAGAAACTCCGAGCATAGCCCTCTCCATAGCTCGCTGAGCGACCTTAAGCGTCCTCATACGGCCAGCAGTGAAGGACCACGTCTCAGATCCATAAGTCATCACTGGCAACACGCACTGGTTGTACAATCTAGTTTTTAGAGATTGAGGTATACCTGACGAAAAGATATGTCGTAATTTCCCGAACGCTGCCCAGCCGAGTTGAATCCGTCGATTGACCTCTCGGTCGAAGTTGGACTTACCTAGTCGGACTATTTGTCCCAGGTAAACGTACTCGTCAACAACTTCGAGCATAGTGCTCCCAACAACTACCGGCATAGGTGTGACATGGACATTGAACATGATCTTTGTTTTGTCCATGTTCATCTTAAGACCTATCCGTTGGGAGGCACTATTGAGGTCATTGAGCATAGTGCTTAAGTCCTCCAGCGATTCTGCCATAAGGACTATATCGTCGGCAAATCGAAGGTGAGTGATGTACTCGCCATTGATGTCAATACCGTATCCTTTCCAGTCCAGTAGCTTGAAAACGTCTTCCAATGCAGCGGTGAAGAGTTTCGGGGATATAACGTCACCCTGTCTTACACCTCTCTGCAGTTGGATAGGTTTCGAGCTCTGGTTCTGTACTCGGATAGCCATCGTAGCCCTACTGTACAAACACTTCAGCACTTCGATATACCGACAGTCAACTTGGCACCGCTGAAGGGACTGTAGCACCGCCCAAATTTCGACGGAATCAAAGGCTTTCTCATAGTCCACATACGCCAGGCAAAGTGGCAGATTGTACTCTTCAGTCTTCTGTACAATCTGCCGCAGGGTATGTATGTGGTCTATGGTACTGAAGCCTTTTCGGAAACCGGCTTGTTCGGGAGGCTGGAAGTCGTCAAGTCTGCGTGCGAGACGATTCGTAATGACTCTCGAAAACAGCACGTAGACGCGGCTCAGAAGGGAAATCGGTCTGTAGTTCTTTAAGAGAGCGTTGTCGCCTTTCTTAAAGAACAAGACCACCGCACTTCTGCTCCACGCCTCTGGAGTAGTGCCACCATGGAGGACGGAATTGAAGAGCTTCTGAAGGACTACAAGTAACGGTGTTCCACCCGCTTTCAGAAGCTCCGCTGTAATTCCATCCTCGCCTGGGGCCCTGCCGTTTTTAAGGTGCTGGAGAGCCATTCTAATCTCGCTTAGACTGACGTCCGGGATATCATCGGAATAGTGTCGGATAAGACTTGCTCTTGGATCGTTACTCACACTTGCGTGTGGCTCCAACGATGATGTGTACAGCTGCCCATAGAACCTCTCAATCTCACTCAAAATCTCAGGTGTCCCGGAAACGATGTTGCCACACTCAGTCTTCAGCTTTGACAGTTGGCTCTTTCTGGCAGACAGATCTCTGGCAAAGACTTTGGAGCCCTGGTTCCGCTCGATCGCTTCTTTAATACGAGAAGTATTAAAGTTGCGTAAGTCTCGCCGCATGCATTTGGAGATCTGTCTGTTCAGTTGCCTGTATGCTGTCAAATCTGTTGACGATTGCAGCCTCATCTCCCGTCTAACAGCCATGAGATTAAGAGTGTGATCGGAGAGTTTTTGTGTTCTTCTGCGGCGGGTCTTGCAGAACTTAGCTCCGACCGCATGGACAGTTTCCACGAGCTTGTCGTTCATATCGTCCACTGCATTGCAATCTTCTAGGCACTGGAAGCGGTTACGTAACTCGAGCTGAAAGGTTTCGGGATTCTGGATTAGAGCACGAGGGGGACGGAGCGTTGACTTCATTAGACGAGACCTCTCCAACTTAACGTTTAGGTTCAGTGTGCCTCTAACCATTCGGTGATCGCTGCCAGTTTTCACCCTTGCGATCACTGAGACATCACTGAACAGTTGGCGTCTGGTCGTCATAATGAAGTCAATCTCATTTTTTGTCGAACCGTCGGGGCTCGACCAGGTCCACTTCCTGTGGGGCCGCTTCTGGAAGAAAGAGTTCATCATAAAGAGTCCCTCTTTCTCCATAAAGTCGGCCAGCTGCTGGCCCCTTCGGTTCCGTTGCCCTACTCCAAATTTCCCTACCTTCAGCTCACCGCTTTCTCTTGTGCCTAGTTTTGCGTTGAAGTCTCCCATCAACACCGTGTAGTGAGTTTTGGAGGAATGTATGGCTCTGGAAATATCCTCATACATTTCCTCCACCTCCTCATCGGGGTGTGCCGAGGTTGGTGCGTAAACCTGAATGACCTTCAGCGAATACCGTTTGGTGATTCTGAGTATCAGGTACGCGACCCTCGTCGACACACTCCCAATCTTTACAACGTTGTTGACGAGAGACTTGTGGACGATAAATCCGACACCTCCTTGGGACAGATGGTCGCCCTCCCGGTGATAGAACAAGTTGCCGGACTCGAGGATTGCCGTGTCCTCCCCCTCTCTTCGGACCTCGGATAATCCAATAATATGCCAGCGCAACTTGTCTACCTCTTCTTCCAGCTCCAGTATCTTCTCGTCAGTCCTCAGGGTGCGTGCGTTATATGTTGCCAGGTCGAGTCGTCGTAGGTGGCAACCGAACCTCCACCGGAGATTCTTAGCACCCCCTGCCCCGCCGTTACCATGGTCGCCACCGTAGCCAGGAATAGCGGGGCCGCCGGGGACTGGGGGCCGTCTTTTTGTGTATTTGTTCATTGGGGGGTATTTGCCGTAGTTGCCACGCTTGGCGAGCGGGTTGGCAACCGCAGTTTTTTTATTACGTCACAGTTGTCATCAGGAAGATGCTGCTGCCCATCTCCTGCCTGTCTCCCTCTGTCGCCTCTTACGACACCCACGGGAAGATATGGGGTAGTGGATATTCTTAACCGCCACTACACGGCATAAAGTAAATAAAGTAGAATAAATGCTGTAGAAATGCGGTCTTTAAGGAATATGCTAGGGTTGAATCTGAATGACAGGGTGAGAAATTGCGTGATAAGAGATAAATGTGGTATGCAAGATGATGTTGTGACCAGGATTAAGAAAGGAATGCTTCGGTGGTTTGCTCATGTGGAAAGAATGAATGAGGAAAGAGTGACAAAGCAAATTTATATGGCAGATGTGAACGGCCGAGTCGGGAAGGGACGCCCTAGGAAAAAGTTTATCGACCAAATTGGCGATATTTTGAAAATGGGCCAAGTTAGAAGTACCCTTAACCGACGAGCATGTATGCGTAGATTCGGATTTCGGATTCGGCGGATGGATGTAAAAGAGGCGAAAGAGGTATGTCAGGATCGTGCCAAATGGAAGTCCGTAGTCTCTGCCTACCCCTCTGGGTGACAGGCGTGAGTGTTTATATATATATATACATATATATATATATATTATTTCTCAGACATGCAACCTGCATGGACATCCTTGGACATGGATGTTTTCCTGCACCGTCGAGCACGTAGTAAATCAGCACTTAAATTCATTGGTGCCGGTGTGGATCGAACCCGTTTTACTCGCGTACTCTGAAATTTACAGCGAGCGCTAACCATCTGAGCTACTATCAGGAAAATTTGTTTTAATTTGGGCGAAACCGCAGAGTGGAAAACTAATAAAATATAAAAATCTAGTGAAATATTCGTGGGCTGGGCTAGCACAGACAGAACAGGCCGGTAGGTGGCGCATATTCGTAGTTATCCCAGTGCTGTCGAAACTCTAAATCCGGCACTGCCCCTTCCTACCTTCAGGACTAATTTCATTACCTTTCCTCCATCACAGCGGGGTACTTCGCTCTTCAGCTCCATTCCATTTTACTAGCTTTGTCGACTATTCTTTTGCTGTTCAAGCTACCCTAATCCAGTATTCCTTACCTGAAGACATTAAAAAAGCACCAAATAAGATAGCCTCCAAAAGATTGGTTCACGAACAACGTCGTCTCTATAACATCCATAAGTACCTTATCCAGTCAGATAAGTACCTTTATCCAGATATATATACATCATGATTAAAACTACTTTTACGGATTTTATCGCGTTTATTTTTACTTTTTATTTTTAATTCCCGGCGTTTCGGACGCTTTCCAGTACCCATGGTCACGGGGGACTGAGATGACTGACGTCCCAATGTCATTGTTAAACCCGGAGTACGTTCAGCTTTTTTAATTATTATTTATGGTCCGATCTATGGAAAATGAACTGACTATGTCCTGAGGTCTTGCAGTGGTATGCTTGGGTTTAGTTTTAATTTTATTGATTATAGGATCCCAAGCAGGTGGTAGTACCCAGCCTCCTTCTCTATTGAAATTAGGATGTTTTTTAATTTCAATAGCCTCATGTATCATCCTTGGTAGGAATCGGTGTTCTTTCGCGAGGATTTGTGGTCTATCAAATCTGATGTAATGGTTGGGGCCGTCTAGGATATGATCACAAACTGCAGACTTCCCGAAACGTTGATGCTTCACATCAGCTATATGTTCTTTTACGCGGGTCCTAATTGATCTTTTGGTTTGTCCTATATAAGAGAGACCACATTCACAATCAAGCTTGTACACTCCTGCATCTTGTAGAGGAATATGACACTTGACGGATGGTAGGAACTGACTAATCTTCTTCGGCGGCTTGTAGAATGTTCTAATAGAAGCTCGCTTCAAGATATAGCCCATCTTGTCTGTGACACCTCTGACATATGGTAGTACAGCGCTGCCCCGCCAATCCAATACACTGTAACTTTAGAAAACCACATGTGAGATTTTAGACGATATATGTTTTTGATACTTAATTACATTTTTTTATTGATTACTGTTCATTATTGTACTATTTTATGCATTCAATAGTGGGTATATATCTCTAACTACATAGCCAAGTAGTGTTTTTTTCATAAATTTTGTAAGGTAAAAAGATATTGCCATTAACTTGTATTGACAAGACAGAGTTGCCAAGTTTAAGTACAACTATAACAATGCAAAAAACTGTAAAACTAATTACAGTGTTTTGTCTTGTTTAAAAGTAGGTAAATAATTATGCTATAACACTGTATCTTACGTATACTTTATTAGGCAGCTATTTGTCAAATTTTGTAAATAAAATCAAATACAGTTATATAACACGAACTTTAATGACGAATCATTAATTACAATGTCTTCTAATATTTTTATAAAATAAAACATTGATAGTCAAAAACATCTAGCGAAACATAACACAGTCTTCTATTTTTACGAACATAATTATACTTATTAATTAGTAACATTTGACAAAACATAACAATATTTTTTTTTAAATTAACATAATAGAAAAATTTTGCGAAACAACATATTCTTCTAATATTTTTTAAGAACTTACACAATATAAACACAACCATATTTAGTCTTCTATGAGATCCATCATTTAATGAAAAATAAAAACAAGTATTAATTCTGTTGTGATTGAATCAATATGTTATTTCGTTCGCCGCGATACAGGAATAGATTTTACAAGTGTTAGTAATTCCTTTTTTTTTTTTTTTAATTTCATTCACACCTCTTGGCTTTTTTTCTCTTTCTATCATATTTATAAGATCTAGCTCTTCACCCATTTTCTTTCTTAAATCTCTTTCAACCTTTTTCTTTAAAATATGTAGTTCTTTAAATTCCCCATTGTAATCATTTTTGGCAAACATGGAGAGTTTACCTCTTCGAAACTCAATAATTTTTAAATTTTGGATGTTCCAGTCTTTTTTGGAAGTGTAGTTTTACAGTCATTCGTAAAAAGTACCATATCATTGTGCTGGAGCACGTCGACATCAAGGTTTTTTTCTTGACTCCTTGATATTTGTAACAAAGTCTACAATGTCATAAACGTCACCTGATGTTTTTAATTTTTTTGTTATAACAGCGTGAACTGCATCCGCAGCCATAAATGTACGGCCCGGTTCGAAGTATTCTAATTTCAATGTTTGAATATCAGTTTTTCTATCGTTTACAACTCTGACTAATGCAGAAAAAAGAATTTTGTTTTTATTTTGAGCATTGCAATTGTCCAAAAAGAAGTATAAATGGTGTAGGTCCCTGCAATATTTTCTTATGAAATGAACATATGTGGTTGCTATGTTGTAAGCTTTCCTGCCGCTTTCGCCTTCATGCCTTGCCATTTCTAAGTGCTGGCCTATCATTTTACACTCTTCACAGTTACAAGGAAGTGGTAGTATCTCATGAGCTATTTTATGATTTTTTACATTTAGTGCATATATCTTGAGGTAATTCTGCTGTTGAGAGATTCAATTTTTTATCATAGTATGAAAATGAGTCCAACCACAAATCGTCGTATTATTTTCTTGGCAATACCGTTTAAAATCCTTATATATAGTGGAAAAGTTTATACCTATAGGCAAATACTTTCGGTTCGGCGCATGGTTAATGTTGTAATGTGATGGAACAGGGTTGTATTTCATAATAAATTCTTCTAATCGTTTTTCATACTCCGGTGGAAACTTGTTAGATGGTGCATATCGACGTTCTTGAAGATCGGGTGTAGCGCTTATCTACGGATTTTTATTACTCTCTAGATTGTTATTTTTCAAGACTTGCATATTGCACAGCTTCATCGTTTGTATATCCCAAGGTCCAAAGAAAAAAAAACTTGCATACATTGACATCATTTAGGGACCATTTTAGTGTGTTGTACCTTCGAGAATCACCTTTTGTTTTAGTGCATGCGGCGCCGTTGCCGGTCCATGTTCCAAAATTGTGTCCAAATAGACTGCCTTTTAGTCTCAGAAATCTTTTGAATGCACTGTTTTTTACATGAACAAGGTGGCAACAATCGATGTTTTAAGATCACAATATAAATTAGATTGAACGCTATTAACATTAATATGCGAACTTGTGGATTGGTGAAAATCTTCTGTGGAAATATTTGAGACGTCTAAATTCTTATCACATGCATTAATGCAGGTACCAGTTGGGCGTAAACTTTTTCTCCTATTCTTCTGAAATGCATTCATTAAGTTGAGACTCACTTAATAGAATGATAGGACTTATAAAGTTTCTCGATCCTAAATCATCTTGAAGGTAATTTTCATATTCATTGTGATTATTGCGGTTTCTATTTTCTTTTTCTAGACAGTCCTTTATCACATTGGACACAAGAGTAACTGAGTCTGTGTTATTATAATGTTTAATATTTTGTTTTGACAGTCTAACTAGCATTTTACTTCGACTCGTACTCATCGTTAAATTAATACAAAATCACGGTAATTAAATAAAATACGATAGGCGATCACAGGGTAGGTACACAATAAATCACATAATCACCGGTATCCCTGCGCGTCACACGTAAACTGAACCGTCTTCAAACTTGCCGAGAAGGCGGGGGGCCTCTATAACGATGCGAAAGAGCGAGATAGCATTCATGTTTATAGATCATATTACGCTGGCGGGACAATATCAACGTGCGAGTATACGCGTCAGTTTAAAACACTGTATCTCCAGCAGTGCGCGTAGTTTGTTACTGCAAAATACTGTAAGTTTTGTTACAGTTTTCCAGCATGGTTAAATCTTAATTTGAACGTTATACAGTGTTTTTTAGCTTGCCCTATCCTGCAAAATATACGTTTAAATGACAAAAATATTGGTCAGGGGTACTAAACACACCTACAGAAACTGATTGGGCGTTGTTGAGCAAAAACACTGTAAGTCGACTTACAGTCTTTTGGATTGGCATGGCAGAGCAGGCACATGCTCGACTGTGGCCGGCTTCACTCAGTCACTGTGACGTAGGCGCGGGACCCGATATACATCATATATATATTCATGATGTAGGTGTCTATGGGCATACAGCATTCCTTACCATCAGATGTTAGGTGCACTCCTTTGTCGCCTTATATTGTTTTTTCTATAAAAAGTCTACTGAGCAGCAAGGTAGTTGTTTTAACATTATTATGGTCGCTACACACGGTCAGTTCAACTGATCATTCCAACTGATCAGTTCAAACTAAAACTGTCGTACCTAAAAGACTATATCTGGGGGAGGCCTATGTTTAGCTGTGGACTTTGATAGACTGCAACGGTAACAGTAAACTAACCGTCGTTATTTTTCGTTGTTATTCTTCGGTTACTTTGATCTAAAGAGAATTCTTGATAAGGAAGGAGTTTTTAAAATGTTATTACAGTATAATTAAATTAAAACGGTCAAATTATCTAAGATAATTTTTTTTTTTGCTCATTAATTTGAGGGTAAAATGTAAAAATAATTATTGCTTTGTTCTTATTTATACTGTTCCTGTCGTTATTTTAAATCGATCGTATTTGTAAAATTATATCGAAATATTTCTGTAAGCGAATAACATGATATCGATTTCCGGTTTCCGATTGCCGACACCACTGTTTATTGCCTTTGAGAAAATGTATGGACACTTGGATGCGAATTAAATAAAAAGAAATAAATGCTTTTATTCCAGTTTAAGCATGTAACACAACGTAAAAAATAATAATAGGAAAAAAGATAAATAAAAAACACAAAATGTTTATCAACATCATAAATTTGAGAAAATATACACTTTCACGTTCGTGTGCTGTGGTGATCCTAGTGAGAAGACTGGGTCATATTTTATAAATATTTTATTATTGTCGGTCCTTGATAGGAGAGAAAATTTTCAAGTTTGGTGGAAATTACATTAAAATATTCCGTTACATAGAATAGATACGCGAAGCTAATAAAAGGGTCTCGAAAAACTTGTGCCGTGTGTCTCAAAAACATTTTTAAAGACATGTGATATTGTGAAGTTTACTGGAGCCCTAGACTTCTGGAGCACATTATTCTCCGCTCAGATCTTTCACTAAAAAGTGTTTTTAATATTCAATTGGAAAATTAAAAAATTGACGCGAATTGAGTACATTCATAATTGAATTACGAATTCTTGTGTATATATAGTTCATATTCAATAAGGCGATTAAAAAACTCAAAATCAATATATATTAAATGGAAATTTTATAAGTACTCAAAGACAATGAGAAAACTTTTTTAAAACTAACCGAATTTATATTATACTTTACACTACGTGCCAATCCATTGATACAGTCTCCTGACGCAATCGAAACCAAAAAGATCTGTTGACAGTTTTCATTTCAGTTAATGGACGTGATATTCAATTTCAAAACAAATGTGTGTAAAGTGCAAAATGCCACTTAGCACGGCGACGTAGCCATCGTCGTTGAAAAAGCCAGATCGAGCAGTCACCAGGCGGAATTTTTCCCGCGCGCGCTCATGACATCATATGCCAGCGACCTAGCGAGGCCGTCCTGCCCAAGTGCTAATATTGCGTCTGATTTTTGCCAGACATTGATCTTGCTAATTTCGGGCCTTTTTTACCATATGTTTAGTGTCTCGCTCGTTGATTTTATTTCAGAGATAGTTTTATCAGATAGTTTTTAATGCGGGGTTGTGGGTATATAAAAACACTTCGATGTTTTTTGCATTTCGTAATGATTGTCATAATATAAAGGGTTTTCAATAAGGGCGGTTAGATGTTCAAACGAAATAAAACAAGCTTAGTGTGAGGTATAAACAAAATTATTTTTTTATTTGAAAGACCCACATGTGCATGTAGAATATGACATCATTCCAATGCCCTTCTCGGCTTCTTACAGTGACACGGATCCGAATGGTCCAGTTTTCAATGACTTCTACATAGATCCGGCTGAATTTGAGCGATGGCCTGTGTTATGTTCACCTTTAGGGCATCGGTCGATTGTGGTTTGAATGAATAGAGCTGCGACTTCAACTAACCCCACAAGAAAAAGTCTAGCGGGGTCAAATCGCATGACCTTGGTGGCCAATTCAAATCACCCCTGCGAGAGATAAGCTTACCCTCAAATCGCTCACGGATAATGTCAATCGTGGCTTCCGCTGTGAGGCACGAAGCGCGGTCTTGCTTGAACTACATGTCTGGTCCCAGACATGAATGGTTGAATTTGGACCATAAGAAATTGGTTATTATCGTTCCGTAGCGCTCCCCGTTGACGGTGACCGCCTCACCAGCGTCCTTTTCGGAAGAGTATGGACCAATGACGCCGCCAGGCCAAACGGTAACTTTTTGAGGATGAGGTATCACCTGATAAACCTTGCGTGGGTTGGTGTCGTCCCATATACGGAAATTCTGTTTATTAACACAGAAATTCGTCCAAAAATGCGCCTCGTTGAGTTAATTTGTCGGCCAAAATTGGCGTCCTCTTCCAAACGATTCGAAGTGAGACAGCGAGCAAACGGAGTTGTCTATGGCCATGAAGTTTGAGCTCCTGTGTCAGTTGGATCTTGTAAGAGTGTAGGTCTAAGTCCCGACGCAAAATGCGCTAAGTTGAAGTCTGCCAAAGGCCAAGTTCTTGTGCACGGCGAGGAATCGACTGCCTCGGGCTCTACTGTACACTTTCACGAACCGCGACGATGTTCTCGGCCGATCTTGCGTTCCTTGAACGTACGGGTGGATTGTTTAACCGAACTGGTCGTTTCAAATTTGGCCACCAAACGTTGAGTCGACTGAGAAGGACCACTACGTCTACCATAAAATGGGCGCAATGCGCGTAACGTTTGCACTAACAAACATTCATTATGATAACAAAGTTTTATCATTTGAACGTGCTTTTCAATCGTGTAACTTCCCATGGTGATTTGGTATAAATTACTGAATAATATTCAAAAGATTTGATAGATGTTACCAAACAAAATGGCCGCCACGTGCCGCCAAAATCTACCCGCGCCAATTGAAAAACCCTTTACATTAGCGACCAATTAGCACCTATTGGATTTGATTTAATCTGTTTCGTAAACCTGTTTTTGGAAAGTTGTAAATTACTGGGGAAGGAGTAATGTCTTAACTTTTTTGTTCAGATTTAATTTTAATATAATTAGAAATAGACTCCATGTTTAATGATGTTATCGCTTCGAGCACTTATAAAGAATATAAATTTGAATGGTAAGGATGGTTAAATTGATAATTTCACGGTGATTTCCATAATTATTTTCGTTAAACATACAATTTTTTGTAGTATTTAAACCAGTAACTTTTTATTGTTTTCGTTATTATGCTTTACATTTTTATTACGATGTACAAAAAAGTATTTTCGCTAGTTTAGCAATTACGTAATATAGTTATTTTATTTAATTTATTTTAGTGTTTTATTAAATTTTTTATGTAATCCGAAAGACTTATTTTGGGCAGTATACTCATACATGTTTGGTAGGTTAGGCATATTTTAAAATATTATCGAAGTGAATCTATGTTACGAGTATATAACCCACCACCACGAGCTCTGTCTTTAATTCTTGAGGATGTGAACAATCTTGTCAACAGTGAAAATTGACAGTAGCATAAGTTTCCAAGTTCCAACTTGTTCTTATATATTTACATGTTGAACATACACTCTTGCTATCCGACAAGAACCGCTTTTGCTAGTTTCTTACTGGTTCTTTCCAGGACAGAGATATTTTCAGAAACAGTAGAAGTTAAACATTTTTTACTTAAAATAAATATTATTTATAATAGTATACTGAATACAATATTTCTATTTCGACTTCTTCATTAGGTCTTAAGTCTGCTGCTGATCATGAAACTCCCCAGTTAGGAATGATTTGCCTTTAATCGCCTATCCTAGGTTCACTAGGCTGAAGCAATAAAAAACGTCTCGAATCTCAAATCTTCGACGTTGATGTCCGTTGCCAGTATCAGGATTATCGAACCCCGCCGTCAGAAGCCATGACATTATTCTGGCATTTTCATTTCAATTTTACTTCGCACATCGATACCGTGATCATATCAACTGCAGTCTATTAACTATTACGGGTAACCCATTACGGGAGTTCATAATTTTTTTTTTAAATTTAACGCTATATATACCTATACAAATAAATAAAATTGAAGTGTATGTTCGTAATGTCGAAATAATAGCTTTTTACTAAATGCATATGAAACTATCAATTTATAAAATTTTTGTCTGTCTGTCTGTTTGTTTCGGCTAATCTCCGAAATGGCTGCACCGATTTTAACGGGACTTTCACTGACAGACAGCTGATCATAAGGAGTAACTTAGGCTACTTTTATTTTAGAAAAAGAATTAGGGTTCCGCGCAAAAAACTAAAACCTTAAGTTACACGCGGGCGAAGTCGCGAGGAACGTTCAGTATATTATATAATATTATGTAAACAGCCGTGTTCATTGTACTTATCAATACGAGTTATAACAAAATTTATTTATTACCAGCGTTTTAACACATGCCGCCGGATGAGTAATGTCATGTGTAATATGACTATGAGTCTTGTTACGTTCAAACACTGCCTTTGATTTATTAGATCTCACCGACCCGGGAATGTCCCTCGCGCCGCTCGACTGCGACTATTATTAATCCTTTTAGGGATTTCCGTCTAAACTAAAGTTAGGTGTACTGTTGTGATCGCAATGCCAAGCAATCCATCACGCCATCTTATATGTGACGACTTTGATTAAATACCTGTCTATATAATCAAAGTGTGACGATCTGGGCTGTCGGTTAGTGGTGAAAGATTCTGCCTACTCAGATTCTTCTCACAGGTAATTTAAGTAAGAAAATAACCAAAAGGCTTTTTAATTACTCATATAGTATATTAGTCAAGTTTCTCTGTACTCTTCAGATCGGAACATAGCAGGGCAAGCCCTGTCTGTGCTTTTTATATTTTAAATTCAGAATGCGTACGAATGTATATATATTATATATATTTGCACGCATTCTGAATAGTGCGTTTTAGAGCGCACGCACACATTCATTAGGGTCGATCGGTAGGGTAAAACGTTGTTGCCCATAAATCACATTCAATTTGGGATGTTTTCAAATCAAAGTGGAAGCCTTATTTACTTGTATTTTCAAAAACTGCAATAAAGGTATAATATAATTTATGTAGATATTTGAACTTAAGTTTAAAATTTGGCTACTCTGAAAAATAACCCTGTATATTGCAGGGTCGTTCAAAAAATTCGATAGCGTGATTTAGGCTTCGTTTGTTGCTGTTAGGTCTATTTAGGTTGTGGCACGATGACAATGCCGCCCAAAAATGTGGAATTCATGTATCAATAACGTTAACGAAAATCAAAAGAGAAAATATTTATAAAGATTTATGTGAAAAGTTTTCAAATTGTATTACGCTCCCCAAGTATGGGAAGTCATGAAAATTGAAAAAAGTCGAATAACAATATTTTTGGAAAATTTTAATGACAATAAATCTTACGGCAAAATAATTAATTACTTTTTTAACGATCGTCATCATTGATCAGTTATTCTATTTTAAAAGTCCTGCTCAATTTTACGCTGGCCAGTTAGACATCTTCCCAACATTAGAGTGACTTTCAATAAGAATTATTTATAATCTATATTAAATTAAAATGTTTCTGTTACAACATTACGGCTCTTCACAAGTCCACTGTTGAACATAGGCCTCCCCCAAGGAATGCCAAAAAGCACGCTCCTGAGCTATCTTTATTAATCTACATCCTGCACGTCTTACCAGTTCGTTACTCCACCTAGAGGGGGGCCGCCCTACACTTCGCCTATTCATATTGTTAAACCTACCGGTTTCAGCTTATTTAAAAATTTACAAAAAAAAAAACATATACCGTTTGTATATGTATTTATAGAATAAGGATGATAAACGAGCATACAGTCCAATTGATACTAAGCTGATGCTGAGGCCCATAGACATGTTTTTCTATCCCCGATTAAGAATCGAAATACAGATGCGTCATCCACGAGGAATAAGATGGGATGTCTAGTTTCCAAGGACGTACAGGTGTCATTCCCATTACAGTAAGAGTATCATCAAGTAACCACAATCACAAATGGAAATATTAAAAAAGATTTTTTCTTCATCATTATTGCCTAAAAGTCATTGCAGAACATGGGCTTGTGTCTCCTCGTTTCAGTTAGATTTCCGAGCACTGTAACCTGTACAATTGATGGTTCCCCTGTTCACAAGTTTGGGAATTTTACGTATAGTGTAAATGAGAAGGTTATAAGACATCTTTCGGAAGCTATAAATATCTTTCCGACATTTTTCTTTTAAAAAAACGTTACCTTCCCACGAGATTTTCTCCTGTATCGTGGGGGCCAGTTTAAAAACATAAATTTCACAAGGACATACATCTAGACTCGGAACAATTACTTGTAAACCATACAAGTACTTGTTCCGTGCGGGATTCGAACCTGCGGCCCTTAGCTCATTGCTAAGCCACTGCGCCACGGAGCAGTCAAAACCGTTCTTTTATTTTAGTCGTCTCTAACGCTACGTGCATATTTTTTTTTCTTAACTATCACACAACGCCATCTAGTCCCAAGCTAAGCAGAGCTTGTGTTATGGGTACCTACTAGACAACTGATAAACATACTTATATATTTCTAAATACATAAATATTATAGATAAATTACACCCAGACACAGAACAAATGATCGTGCTCATCACACAAACATTTGTCCTGGGTGGGAATCGAACCCACGACCTCCGGCATAGCAGTCAGGGTCACTAACCACTAGACCAACAGGCCTGTCATAATATTGCCAATGTCAATTGTCAAACATATAAAATAGTCTATTGTCAAACACTCCCACGGAGTAGGGATAGTCGTTAAGGAATTTTAAAATGTTGTAAAAAACAATTACTGACAGATTAACTGAACGAGCTGTGAATGTTGTGTGATTTACGATGTTCCTTTATAATAGTCTGTGGAGTGTATATCAAAGCAAATATCGTTTAATTCCTATTTTGCATATTAGATATCACTGTTTTATATATTAATGTGAAAACATAGATAATCCAAACCTATATATTATATACTGAGTGTTGAAACTTAATTACAGCTAGGTTATACAAACTTAAATTTTATGGAATACGGTCGAATTTTGAATACTGAACGAACACTAGTACTTCTCCTTATTTCTATCACGAGAGCAGCGACAAGATGTTATCTCTAAAAGCAAAACAAAACAATAAAGGTAACTCTACGACTCTAATTATAGATTCCAGAAGCATCCTGACAGATAATCTCCCCTAAGTACAAACTCCACTTAAATCCCGCAAAACACCGTGACCGTCCGTCCGTTCTACGGTAAAGTATCTTTAACTCGCAGTTGCGGCTTCGCGTAGCTGTTTGTGTGATCGAAAGTGAAATTTTGTTTGACTTCGCTGACCCGCCATTGTGATTTGCTCCGTGACAGAGTGGCCTTGATGGGTCATCGTTTCGTGCCCGCATGGGGAATCGTAAACAAATTATGGTGTGTTGTATGGCTTTGGTGATTGCGATCCGCTCGTTTAACTGTTTAATAGGAAAGTGTTTCACAATAGAACGATATCCGTTCACGTTAACATTAGTGGGAGTTTTATTTATATTTTCTTGTTTAATATATTTTAATTATGGTTATAAGTGTCCATGGCGTTAATATTTGATATTCGAGTAGACTGAAATACTAACGTCAAATAGCAGCGTTATGATGCGGTGTTTCGTAGGGCTATGCGAAGAACGTTTTCTTATTGGTAACGATAACGAGGCACTTCATCCTAGTTCTCAGGAATGGCAAACGCAAATGCATTTTGATTCTTAACCAAGAATAGGAGATGACCACAAACACTTAAAATAAGATAGACTGTGTGCTCGTTTGTCAGGTATAAATTCATAGCTTTATGATAATGGTTGCGGCCTAAAAAAGAAGGCCTAAAAGTATATATTTAGAGGAATGAATTCGTGCAATTCCTGCATACATTCTCTGAAAGATATCGTGTATAAAACCGAAAGACTGGCTACTTTGCACCGCGCCTGTGTTCTATTATATATAATATGCTAGTGAAATTGATTCTAACCATATTGAAGACACCAATAAGCCTCTTAGCAAGTCTTTAAATTAAGTTTCAATCTGCTAGGTGACATTTTGCAGCACCAGCCCATAAATGACAGCAATACTCCATGCACGACCGGAGCGGATATTGTATTAGCAACTGTCCTTGCTTGGAGTGTTGCCGCATTTTTGTAAAAACACCTCACTTCCTTGCAGCTGCTTTGATCTTGGACAGTTCAAGTTCGAAGTAACCTCAATCCCCAGCAACATAAATGAATGCTAGAAATCCCGCTTTTCATGGCTTCCGAGAGATACCGCATGTTATCCCGCGGGTGTCTTAAGAGTTAACAGAGGAAAACAAATCAGGAGATGGGTGACAGCGTCTTCTTAATAACGACTAAAAATTAAATATTGTGGTTGCCAACCCGCTTGCCAAGCGTGGCAACTACACGGTAAGTTGCTATAATCCTTAACCTATTCGAATTGTTACAGGTAAGATTGGCATTTGTAGTTTGGTATACCATTTGTAAATGGTATACCAAACTACAAATATACAATACAATAAGAATATACCATATTCTTATTGACCACCAAATGGTGGATATATCTATTTCAAAAATGCTGAACCCAACTTCCACAGTTCCGGGAGCAGTGTGGATAGTGGTACAAATATTCCAAGAAGTTGTCGTGCCAACTGGCGCGTTTTGAAAAGGCCAGCATTGGGCTTAAAAATACTGATGATTCATTGATTCATTACGGCCTATCAACGTCTACAGTTAACGGGCCTCCTCCATGGATTAACTTATAGAGGGGATATTTGTCACATTCGGTCGCCAGGCGGGTTGGCAACCGCAGGTTTTTTTTTAAATTTTGAGTTGTTGTCAAGAAGATGCTACTCTTCATTTCATGTTTAAATTCCGTCTTTCGCTCTTACAATATCTACGGGAAAATATGGTAGTGAATTATCTTAAGTTGACACTACGTTGAAAATTGGTGTGTGATGAAAAGTGATGATTTTTGTTTTAAGTCACTTTTGCTTCTTACTTCATTGCGTTTTAATTAATTACGACTATTAGTTAAAATGGCTTAGTATTGAGTTACCTTTGTATGAAACACAATCTGTTGTAAATTTAATTTGACTGTTTATATCGTCTATGTTTGAGCATATCTATACTTAGACCACTTAATATTCGGCATATTATAAGTACGTAATTGACAACGTTTGTCTACGGACGTTCGCTTTTGTCATTATAGCCATTATTACCATCATTTTATATATTTAACACCATCATCCCACGTACTTAATTTTTAGGGTTCGTTGCTATCATTATATTACATTTTTTTATAACATTGGATTCTGTGGTCCATAGACATCCACATTTATCTTCAATTAAGAATTAAAATGGAAATGCGTTTTCTCGCCTGAGAACTTAGAAAGATTATATATTATACAAGATAGACAATTATATAATCAAAGGATGGAATGCCTCAATTCCAGTAAAACGGTTCTCCGGTCTGCTATTTTACGCTGGTATTCTGTGAAAGCGTGGTCCTACCCTGGTCGAGGCGACCCATTCGTGCTACAACTATAATATAGCTACCTATATTATACTTGTAGCACGAATAGTATAGTGGCTCTACCACGTAGCAACTGGACTATGGCTAAAGCCATAATTTTTTTTTCTATAGAAGAAGGGGCAAACGAGCATGCGGCTCACCTGATGTTAAGTGACTACCGCCGCCCATGATCAACCGCAACACCAGGAGAATTGTGGGTGCGTTGCCGGCCCTTTAGAAAGGAGTAAGCTCTTTTCTTGAAGGTCCCCAGGTCGTATTGGTCCGGGAAAATCGCCGGTGGTAAACTATTCCACAGAGACGTTGTACGTGGAAGAAAACTCCTTGTGAAACGTACAGCGGTGGACCGCCAAGCATCCAGATGGTGTGGATGGTATCGGGACGTTTGCCGTGTAGTGCGTTCACGAAATTTGGCGGCTGGGATTAATCCGAACAATTCCTCAGAGCACTCCCCGTGATAGATGCGATAAAATACGCAAAGAGATGCAACATCTCTTCGCAGCGCCAGAGAATCGAGCCGATCGGAAAGCACTCGGTCGTCGACGATTCGAGCAGCTCTGCGCTGGATGCGGTCATGTGGAAGGAGCTGGTACTGGGGAGCCCCAGCCCAGAGATGGGAACAGTATTCCATGTGCGGCCGAACCTGCGCCTTGTAAAGTTGCAGGCGGTGTGCCGGCATGAAATACTGTCCCGCTCTGCTGAGCACGCCAAGCTTTTTAGAGGCCAATTTGGCCTTCCCTTCCAAGTGACCACGAAACTGCACGTCACTCGATATGTCGACGCCGAGGATTCCGATACTAAATATATATGGTAGCTACGAATATCTTTGACTGCCTCTGGTCTAGTGTTCGATTTTTGGTTTGAGCCAAATCAGTTATTGGGGTTTTTTGTCAAGGAATGCTGAATAGCAGTCTGGAGTCTGGAAGTTGGGATTGTTTCACCCCCTCAGAAAGTATGTAAAGCTGTTGGTCCTGCGCCTTATCCATCTCCGGCCGTGTCGGATTATTGCCCCATCGGACTATGCTTTCGTAAATTTCTAGCATAATAACAGCATAGCTGTACTCGTGTGATACCTACTTTAGTGAGTGATGAGAACCGGAGACCTTTTTTTACTGGTAACGAGGTATTCCACCTTAGCAGTGGCGAAGCTAGGGCTCCAAACTAGGGCAAGCCCAAGATATGGTTTTGTTGTTTTTAGCAGTTTTATAGAATTACGCCAATCTTAGAGGCAATAGAAGTCGCATAGACGTGTGACTTGTCGCCGCTATTATATGTTGAGGAATATAATTCACTATTTTGTGATTTTGGTTGCGCGGGGAACGTCGTACGTGAATTTATATTTACATCAAGGACGTGTAATTCAACTAATAAAGGCATAACATTTCATCGGTCAGTTGATTATTTACTAATTATCATTGTTTTAACTAATTTACGTCTCGATGAATACTTTACTATGATATCTACCTTTGTAAATTTTCATTTCTTACTTTTTGTATTGACAATTACCATTGCTGCTTTTGTTCTACCGTCTACGCGACGCTCGCTACGTTGACAAACTCGCCAAGCAATGTAATGTCAATGCAATGTAAATCACATTAAAAATGTAATGTAAAACACTAGATATCATTGTGCATTGCGTATTTTTATAATGCGGCTGTAGGTGGCGACATCGGTTTTGGAAGTAATCGAGCGCTAATTTATTTCTACTGTCTTATTATTACTATTTCTGTGGTCTCCACTCTTCAGTTTCATATTCAGTGCTGCCGAGGACGTGTTTTACAAAGCACACAGAAGGTATAATATTACTGATAGATTGTAAGACATATCAGCAATTACATACCTTCGGTGGCTTTGAAAAAAGTCGTTTGGGTTTGCTTGAGCGAAAGAAAAAGATATTTATATACAGCACAATACATGAAAAAAGTACAAACAAACTATGTACAAAATACAAAAATCTAATTATTTGTATTCTAAATCGAATAGTCTCTCTTTCTTAAGGAAAAATCCGAAAAGTCCGCGTAAAATGTTGGTGAACATTTTAATTGTACCAGTAACTGTTTATCAATTGCGATAATTGATAAGTTCGAAAGACGCTCTTGACCTTGTGTATTTTCTCAACAAAGTTTAAAGATTTTACCTTTTCCTCGCCGATTAGCACTTAGATTCACACTTTAGATTTAACACACTTATATTCATCACAAAGAACACTATTATCCTCCATTTTCAACATTTCCTAAAAATGATTAAAACTACTTTTACGGATTGTATCGCGTTTATTTTTACTTTTTATTTTTAATTCCCGACGTTTCGGGCGCTTTTCAGCACCCATGGTCACGGGGGACTGAGATGACTGACGTCCCGATGTCATTGTTAAACCCGGAGTACCTTCAGCTTTTTTAATTATTGTTTATGGTCCGATCTATGCAAAATGAACTGACTATGCCCTGAGGTCTTGCAGTGGTATGCTTGGGTTTAGTTTTAATTTTATTGATTATAGAACTTCTATTAGAACATTCTACAAGCCGCCGAAGAAGATTAGTCAGTTCCTACCATTCGTCAAGTGTCATATTCCTCTACAAGATGCAGGAGTGTACAAGCTTGATTGTGAATGTGGTCTCTCTTATATAGGACAAACCAAAAGATCAATTAGGACCCGCGTAAGAGAACATATAGCTGATGTGAAGCATCAACGTTCCGGGAAGTCTGCAGTTTGTGATCATATCCTAGACGGCCCCAACCATTACATCAGATTTGATAGACCACAAATCCTCGCGAAAGAACCCCGATTCCTACCAAGGATGATACGTGAGGCTATTGAAATTAAAAAACATCCTAATTTCAATAGAGAAGGAGGCTGGGTACTACCACCTGCTTGGGATCCTATAATCAATAAAATTAAAACTAAACCCAAGCATACCACTGCAAGACCTCAGGACATAGTCAGTTCATTTTGCATAGATCGGACCATAAACAGTAATTAAAAAAGCTGAAGGTACTCCGGGTTTAACAATGACATCGGGACGTCAGTCATCTCAGTCCCCCGTGACCATGGGTGCTGGAAAGCGCCCGAAACGTCGGGAATTAAAAATAAAAAGTAAAAATAAACGCCATAAAATCCGGAAAAGTAGTTTTAATCATGTGTAGTGTTCGCGTAAATATAAGAAATCATTATTTCCTAAAAATCTTTGAAAAAGTATAAATTTTCAACAGACACAACAAAAACAAACAGAGTAGGTAAAAATTGAAATGTGAAGTGAACTTGCAAACGTATCGCCCGCGCGCCTCCGCACTCGGACACAACTTTATAGAAAAGTCCGGCTTTTGGTTTGACAGTAATTGCTATATAAACATTTCGTAGTTATATTTCATTATAGAACATTTTGCCACAGGTTAGAAAGGGAGCGATGGTCTTCTCGAAAGCTCGGTAAAAAGTCCACGCGTGCGAAAGAGACAACTAATTACACAAATGAACTCCTTGCCTTCATTAATTTTGACCGTCCATTGCTAGTTCGCTTTGAGATAGAAAGAACACGAATCAGTGTGTTTCAAATTGAAAGCAAATTGCCAAGTTTCATAATAAGGCTACGAGGTCATGACCTGTGTCCTGTGTAGAACAGAGAAGCGCACGGGAAATTTGAAATAGTTTTAAACAGTTTACGAGTTATTTTATTAGTTGGTATTATTGATTGAGCCACTTGCCACTAGACCTTAGCTCTAACGGGTAGTGACACATTTGCATTTTGATCCTAAACAGAAGTTAGATACATGTTGGAGTCTGTTCACCACAGCACAACTTTCGCTCACATGGACTAAGTGCTCGCTTGCATCAAGTGTTTCCGTCTTTTGCATGTGGAATAGAATTGCGATATCGAATACCCAACGTGTTTTAATTTTGGATTGGAGGGATGTTAACATCGATCGAGGAATAATCCTCAATTCCTTACTTCTATTGCAAATATACGTTAACAACATAAGTAATATAAAATATTAAATGTCCTTCATAATTCTACAATTATGGAAACTATGTGTATAAATAGCCCAAATGTGCAATTCATAATGTTTACAAACAAATATACGTACTGTATACCTATAATATTTCTGTTTTGTAAAGTGTGTTTACGCCTTATTTCAATTGAGCCGGAACACGATACGAGAAAGGTCTACATTTGATACGAGACAATGACGTAACCCGCTCTACACTAGACTGGCTATGACTTAGTATTTCGGCGCGGCGGTGCGCCTTGTTGCTTAGCGAATGATCGTAGTGACGTCAAGGCCTAGGTTAAGCCAACGACCCGACAAGGCCAAAATGCCCGTTTACGACGCTATTACATGTTTTATGAAGCCGGAGTGACGCGAGGTTTTTTTTTTAATTTGAAGGTTGGCTTTCAGGCCACGGCACGTCGCCGCCGGAATGCAGAGTAAATTTAATATAAAAAGCCTGAATGAATTTTGTTGGTTGTGTTAATTTCACAGTTCTATCTAATTATTTTTTATACGAGTATTGTAGGTGTAAAAAATATTTTCAATGTCTTAGTCCACTCTCGCAATCTTATAACTCAATTATTTAAAACTTCCGTCCGGTTTTTGACTGATGTTAGTCGTTCATTTCTATTTGGAACACAAAATTTAATTCCTTTTTAGAAAACAAGTAGGTAGGGTTTAATTCCTTCGTGTTTCTAGATTTTAATTATTAAATATGAATGTGCTTTTTTATTTTAGTACAATATGTTTGAATTAAAATAAACGATCATATTGTTTTTTACAAGCTTGTATACATCAAAAGGAACTTGTTATCAATTTCATGGGAACTCTTAATTGCCCTGTAAAATAATAGTAATTTTATAATATACCGAAGCTAGGCGATTTGGGAACCTTAATACCTATAGATTTACCATTTTACATTATACGTACGATTTACCTCCATGCACGTTTTCCAATATACCTACATCTCTTAAAAAGTTATTTTTAACATTGTCATATTTAAGTCTCAGTCCAAAACGGAACACCGCGTGCATTGAAGTGACGCTGTAAGCAAGCCAAAACCATGCTCAACTCAATGTGAACACTCACAAATGCACATACATCATATTTATCTTAAAGTGAGTGAGTGGTTACCGTTTTATTTAATTTATTATGTTTCTATTTAATTATTAGTTTATAAGTTAGTTTATATAATTAGTTTATAAACATATATATTAATAACATTTTATTTATTTAAAATGTACGCAGCGTTCCGTCTATCTTTTTTTTATAAGCCTGAGATTTAAGTGGAAATCGATTTTAGTCTTCCTAATTACTGGTAAGTAAACTATGAGGTGAGGTGGTATGAACTTATATTTATATATAACTTATATATATTTATTTAGAGTTGGGCCGATTAGTACTTTGGCCGATTAGCCGATTAAGCGGTTAAGAAATGGCCGATTAATCGGCCGATTAATCGGCCAGCCGATCTCTATCTGATGATAAATTCAAATGGTGAAACAAAATTCTTCCAGATATCCAGAAATGTCCCGTTTAGCCAACATTTTGCTTTGCTGCCCCGCCAGCTCTGTGTATAGTGAGAGACTTTTTTCTGAGGCAGGGAATATCTAGTATCTACGAAACAAATGGAAATCGACTTCAACCAGAAAAGGCTGCTATTTTTCCCTTTTTGCATCACAATTTGCCTCTGGTTAAAAATTACAAATAAATTAAATATTTCCTAAAAAGCCTTCAATACTTTTTCAAATTGAGTATTTCTTTTTAACAAATTATCAGATGATTATAGATTCTTTATTTAATAATATTACAGGAAAAAAAACAATTTATTGTAATTTTCAGTACAGAAAAATAACAATTTGATTTAATTTTTAGTACAAAAACAGTAAAGTACAGAAACAAGTATATTCTACTTTTCTTTTAAAAATCTATATGCGTGCATTTTAACAAACTTTATTCAAGAATTAAGTATTTTTTAATGCAAAGGGAGAGACTTAAAATTTGTTTTTTTAATGTTTATTAAGAATAATATTATTAATGGTATTTTATTTTGTTGTGTCACTGCATTCTAATCGCAATGCAGAGTGCATTACGATTAGAAAAAGTTAAAAAGTAGAATTAAAATAATCTTAGGTTTTTGTATAGTTTTAAGTAGCTACATCAGATTCTTTTTTACCAAAGTTCCCATGTCCAGAATAATTAACATTAAAACATGTGAGACTGATTTTTCAGTAAAAGTTATGTATGAACCTACTTATTTTGTTATTAATTTGATTTATCTACATATAAATCTGACGTGAGTTTACGCATGGGAGAGAAACTGTACTTTTCTTAAATTTAAAGCTTTACTCATATAAATACACATAATAGTAGCTACAGTCACCACGCAGAAAATCACGAAAAATCTTTGCTAAAATTAATAAAATAAAAAGCCGATTAATCGGCTTCACCGATTAGTCGGCGGCTTATCGGGCCAACTCTAATTTTTTTAATTACTTCAATAATAGAACGACCTGTATTGCGCACAGCTTTTCTATAATACCTGAGAGGATTTTAGAGCGCAGTGCTGCTCCTATAGATGTTGGCACTCAAACATCTCAACCCCCCCCCCCCCCCCCCCGTGACCAAGGGTGCTGCAAAGCATCCGAAACGTCGGAAATTAAAAAATAAGTTAAAATAGTTTGATAAACGCGATAAAATCTGTATATATAGTTTTATTCAATGTTAGCACTAAAGTTAGCGTTATCAAAATAATTTTTTGTAAATTTCTGAGAGTTATGTTTTAAACCTAATTGGTACTTAAATTTGACAAACTTTTGAGACAGGCTCGAGTAAATAAATAAAGCAGAAGATGAGTTAAGCCGGCCAGACTGAAGTACCTTAATTGGTTAAGTGACCTTAATTTGGTTGGGTGGACCACTGAAATTTCACAAAACTTCAAATAAGTTTTGAACCTTTCGATAAATTTACTAATAAGAATTAAATCGATGGAGGTCGATTAAATCTTAAGATACCGTCCTATTTCGGACGATCCACCCTTTTTTAAACACTCTGTATAAATAGTCTGCCCATGAGTTCTACACATCCACGCAAAATTAAATTCCTCTGTCTATAAAATTGGGTATAAAGTAAATTTGTTGTAATCCAGGTTATAGAGTCACGTAGTGGGTTCAGGAATAGGGCGAATAAAGATAAAAAGACGCTCTGAGAGTTTAATTTAAAAAGTTTCACACAATTTGTTTCAAGTTGTGTAAACTTTATTTAAATTGTCCGAGAAGGGAATGTTCATTACATTGAGGTTTATTTAGGGATATTAAACGTGATAAGGAAATGGATGTGAAACTTTTTTTAAAAAAATTGAATGTGTCATTTACAACAAATTCAATTTTTTTTTACATTTTGTTTTCTTCTTTCTTCTTCATCAGCCCCTAAAAGTCCACTGCTAAATATGGGCCTCTCCTGCTGCAAGGAGGATTTGCTTTAATCATCATGCTTTTCAGGTGTTTTATCAGACCATCGTAGTACCAGAGGAGTTGCACCTTTGAAGCTGGTGCCCGTCGTCGGATTGAATATTTAATGCCTGGCATATGGATGGTACGAACGCAATGGGTATATTTTTTATAGAATAAGGGTGACAAATGAGCACACAATCCACCTGATGGTAAGTGGATGCTGTGGCCCGTAGACATCTACATTTATCCTTGATTAAGAATCAAAACGCAGGTGTATAGTCACGCCTGAGGACTAAGATGGAATGCCTCGTTTCAAGTAAAAAAGGGTCTCCTGATCTCTCACCTTACGAAACACAGCTGTTATTTTACGCTGGTATTCTGTGAGAGCGTGGTCCAACCATGATCGAGCCGACCCATTCGTGCCACAACCATAACATAGCTGCAGCGTGGCTCTACAATGTATTCGCTAATTTATTCGATTTACTTCCGTCTAGGGCGTCTCTTGCCGACTCTATCACTCTTGCGGCATAAATGTCATAAATATATTTTATTTTAAAGCTCATTTATACTGGGTTAAGAAAAAGAGCGGAACAATAAGACAGGCTAAGTATATTTATAGATAAATAAATAAATAAATTTATGAGCGAGGAATTTTAATTATCATAATAAAAAAATACTATGTTAAATGCTTAAAGACTTCTGGATTCAATTCGAATTTAAAAATATCGATTAATCTGCATATAGGTAATCTATTTGACTATTGGTGACTTACGGAACTGAAATACGATCCTTCACTGCTGGCCTTGTGAGAAAGCTTGAACAGCGTGCGTTAGAAAGGGCTATGCGCAAAATTTCTCTGCGGGATAAAATCCGTAAAGAGGATATCCGCATAAAAACAAGAGTAACTGACATAACCCGACATAGCGGATCAGCCGACAACCGATGGGGTGGATAGGACATGCGCAGTTAGTACCGCACTTTTGTGGTTTTGGTCGAGATACGACCTGATGAAGCACGCAACCTAAAAGGGGAGAGCCCATGTTTAGCAGTGGGCATGAGCTGTAATAGGAGTAAGTTGTCTTATTGAGGCTCGTAGATATACATATTCCCTTCATATGTATTCTATTATATAATAGTAGTTGGGTTGTACCAGTTCTGGCGCACTGAGTCAGAAGTGGTACAAGTACGACGTTCGTCGACTCACGATCCTAAGAAAAATAAAAAGGTTTTGGCATGCTCTGATCATGAATCTGCGGTCCATTTTTGCGAAGGATGCACGGTTCCGGAGATGTGCAGATCGATTAACTCTTATCTAATTGATATCCGGTGTACGCCTCAACCGTCATTAGCGCTCCATTGTCCTTATCTACTTATCTATTGTTCGTTCAATACCGTCATTATCTATTCTTCCTCAGCGTGGTGCGTTCCTATCTACAACGGTAATCTGAATCATCAATAAAATACATTACCTAATTTTGTTACAATTTTTATTTATGAAATACATAATCTTATTACTTATTATCTATAAAATAGGAGCGAAACATCTCATCCACTGAAATATCGTTGTAAAATGTGTTCCCTGTAAATATACTCGTAAAACTATGCATTGAACATCCCTGAAACTTACATAGCAAATACATTAAGCAATATTCGCCACAAACTGTAGTCCACTCATTCTGAATCCTATCAACATTCTAGTTCCATCTTTTACAATTCCTTTTTAAAAACTCTAGATGATATCGTACAGGTGCTTGTCCGTATGAATCAAAATATTGACCGACGTCATTCGTATCGATATATAAAGCTACCCAATGTGACCCTGGTTTATCTGTACCCAAATTGTATATTACCTAGTCAGGTCATAAATTATATCACATGTTTAATATAAAATAATTGAAACAAGTTTATTCATTATGTAACCATTTATATACCGAAACGAACTTAACAAAACATAGATTCTTATGACACTATAGTTTATTCAAAATGACCTCCGTGATTTTGAATACAGGCTTTCAATCTGCGCGGCCAGTCGTCTATCGCACCACGAATGAGGTCCATGTCAATATCGGCGGCTGCCTTAATCAAGGATGTCTTGAGTGACTCGAAATTGGGATGAGGCTTTGAGCAGGCCTTTTCCTCCAAGTGTTGCCATATCTTGTAATATCGGATTCAAATCTGGACTGGAGGAGGGCCAGTCCAGATTTGAATCCGTTAGATTTCGTGCCGGATGAAGTCGATTTCACGCACCGCCAGCCAGTCTTGTGTGCTCTTCGATCTATGAGCTGACGCCGAATCTTGTTGGAATACCCAGTGCCTGTTATTGAACATGGTATGAGAAACAGGTTACACAAGGTTCGTCAGGACTGTATTTTGATACACAACTGCATTCGTTTTTAAACCTTTCTCACATAAATGTACCTCTGTTAAGCCCCAATAAGAAACTCCCAACCATACCATGAGCGAGGATAGAAAATGACCTCGTTGGACACGCGGAATACGGTTGCTCGCTTCTTCACTACTGTGTGCGTACACCTTATCATTTTGTTTGTTGTAGCTCTCTTCTACGGTAAAAATTTTTTCATCCGAAAAAAGAATTTCCCGATATTTTTTTCCCGCGTACCGCTTCAACAAAGCGCAGCATCTCTTCAGTCTCAGGTCCATTAGACGAGCATTCAAACGGTGTCCTGTTTTTCTTCGATATGCCCGAAGCCCTAAGTCTTCATTTACACCCTTTTCACCGTGGTTCTGCTTAACCCCATCTGAAGGGCCAACAGTTTCTGCTTACGTTTGGGATTTCTTTGAATTCGCGCCTTCACAGCTTTTATCACTGCTGGAGTCCTAACAGACCGAGGGCGACCACTTCTTGACCTGTCATCTACACTAGAGTCTTCATTGTATCGTTTGATGGTACGATAAACGAATCTTTTGGTTATATTCAAATTTTTCAGTATGCCAAAAATTTGAATTGGCGCGAAACCGCAACGATGCAACGCAATAACTGCAACACGGTCTTCTTTAAACGTCTACTCCATATTAAAAAAAATAGTAAAATTCTAAAAAGTATACAGTTTTATTTTCATGAACAATTCGATTCTTTGTATTACATAGTATGTATGTATGACAATTTTTGTTTTTTGAAATCAAACAAAATTTATGATTAATTTAAAATTTTATTTTGAAGTAGTAACCACTTGTAAAAAACTCACACTTCGTCACAAGAAGAATGTAAAATTGTAAATTTGTAAATTGTGTGTAAATATGACATTTACCAAATCGTTGTATTTTGGACATTTGTATTCTTCAATATTAAAAATTCTATCATTCGTCGTCAACATTTTTAAAAATTGTTTTTCTGTTGAACCACCTTTGTATTATATAGTATACTATAACTAATGTTTTTGGGAAATCAAACAAAATTTATGATTAATTTAAAATTTTATTTTCAAGCAATAACCACTTGTAAAAAACCCACACTTCGTCACAAGAACAATGTAAAATTTTGTGATTATTTTTTGCAAATATATGATTATTACACACATAACGTTTGTTTAAATTTATGACATTTACCAAATCATTGTATTTTGGACATTTGTATTCTTCAATATTAAAAATTCTATCATTCGTCGTCAACATTTTTAAAAATTGTTTTTCTGTTGAACCACCTTTGTATGCGATCACTTCGTCTTTGCACAAATTTCTAATATACCAATTTAATATGCGAATGATGTTCTCTTTTTGTAGGCACATTTTAATTCTTCGGTCACATCAAAATATGGAATGCCGTGCACGTGTGTTTCACAATAACGAACAGTTTTTTTTGTCTTTTGGCGACAAATAATTGAAAGGATAACTTGGCCGAAACAAACAATGATCGATAAACGCATCATTTTTGTTGGATAGTTTTACGTCTAGAATAGCCATTTCCCTACATTGAAAATCTTTATGGGGATATGTAATGTAAAATCCGTCCATGTCGAAGATGTATCTAATATTTTTTAGATTTTGCGTCATTTTGAACCAAAATGTTAAAAGTGGCTACACGTGACTAAAATATGTTTGTTCCAACAAACTTCACATAACAATTCATTCTTCATTACTTCCCATCGTCCCATTTCTTCCTTCTGCTCTTGTCTTCCTGTAATTTAAGTAAACAGAATCACATTCACTAATGATCACTAATGACTGTCATTGTTAAAAAAGTATTTTTTAACTTTTTACTTTATGCTATTGTCTTTGTATTTATGGCTAGGAAATGTCCGCGGCGCGGTCTCAATGCGTGTTGGCGAGCTTCACATGCCTTCGAAATTTTCTCAGACATGCAGCTTTCCTCACGATGTTTTCCTTCACCGCCGAGCACGTGGTAAATCAGCACTTAAAATTGCAATTAACAATTTAAGTGGTGCCGGCGGGGGTCGAACCCGGGTCGCGTACTATGAAATTTACAGCTTGCGTTAACCATCTGAGCTACCACGGCTTAATCATATACACTCACAATATTTAAATATAATTTGTTAACACTAAATCATGCACACGTAAGAAAATAACAGAAAGAAAAGTAAGTTTGTCAATAGAATAAACATTTAAAATTGCAATTAACAATTTAAGTGGTGCCGGCGGGGGTCGAACCCGGGTCGTGTACTGTGAAATTTACAGCTTGCGCTAGCCATCTGAGCTACCACGGCTTAATCATATACACACAATATTTAAATATAATTTGTTAACACTAAATCATACACACGTAAGAAAATGACAGATAGAAAAGTAAGTTTTTCAATAGAATAAACACTTAAAATTGCAATTAACAATTTAATTGGTGTCGGCGGGGATCGAACCCGCGTCGCGTACTGTAAAATTTACAGCTTGCGCTAACCATCTGAGCTACCACGGCTTAATCATATACACACACTATATTTAAATATAATTTGTTAACACTGAATCATACACACGTAAGAAAATAACAGAAAGAAAAGTAAGTTTGGTAATAGAATAAACACTTACATCTATGGCCTTTGATGCCTTGAAGTAACATAAATATAGTATTGATAGATCCACAGCGGTTAAACGACCATACACTAACTCCATGACTGCAGTTGCTTGGTCTTATATAGTACCAGTAAGTAATAATTCTAATCTAAAGAATTTCTACAGTGGAATTGATAATAACTTTATGAGTCAACAAGCTTATCTAACATTCTGTTGTTTATCTCAGCATTACTTCGTGTCGTCTTGTTCAGTGTATCAATGACTCAAATACGTACAAAAATAATACAAAATAATGCAATTTAATATTTAGAAATCACTATAATTGATCATTCCTATGTTAGTCATTGAGTAGATTGTACTGTAATAATCTACTAATAGCAGTAATATCATGGATACACTAGATGTACAACAACATCTGAAAAAGATTCACCTCAGTCTAGAAAATAATGTTTATGCTGCTAACAGACTGCCCATGTACACACGTACCAACGTATATACCTAGTCAGGTCATAAGTATTGTCACACAGTAAAAACTTTTCTTTTAGAATGCTGGCCACAAAAAAGTTTATTGAATTCGAATTTCGAATTGTTCATGAAAATAAAACTGTATACTTTTTAGAATTTTACTAATTTTTTAATATGAAGTAGACGTTTAAAGAAGACCGTGTTGCAGTTATTGCGTTGCATCGTTGCGGTTCCGCGCCAATTCAAATTTTTGACATACTGAAAAATTTGAATATAACCAAAAGATTCGTGTATCGTAACATCAAACGATACAATGAAGACTCTAGTGTAGATGACAGGTCAAGAAGTGGTCGCCCTCGGTCTGTTAGGACTCCAGCAGTGATGAAAGCTGTGAAGGCGCGAATTCAAAGAAATCCCAAACGTAAGCAGAAACTGTTGGCCCTTCAGATGGGGTTAAGCAGAACCACGGTGAAAAGGGTGTAAATGAAGACTTAGGGCTCCGGGCATATCGAAGAAAAACAGGACACCGTTTGAATGCTCGTCTAATGGACCTGAGACTGAAGAGATGCTGCGCTTTGTTGAAGCGGTACGCGGGAAAAAAATATCGGGAAATTCTTTTTTCGGATGAAAAAATTTTTACCGTAGAAGAGAGCTATAACAAACAAAATGATAAGTTGTACGCACACAGTAGTGAAGAAGCGAGCAACCGTATTCCGCGTGTCCAACGAGGTCATTTTCTATCCTCGCTCATGGTATGGTTGGGAGTTTCTTATTGGGGCTTAACAGAGGTACATTTTTGTGAGAAAGGTTTAAAAACGAATGCAGTTGTGTATCAAAATACAGTCCTGACGAACCTTGTGTAACCTGTTTCTCATACCATGTTCAATAACAGGCACTGGGTATTCCAACAAGATTCGGCGTCAGCTCATAGAGCGAAGAGCACACAAGACTGGCTGGCGGTGCGTGAAATCGACTTCATCCGGCACGAAATCTAACGGATTCAAATCTGGACTGGTCCTCCTCCAGTCCAGATTTGAATCCGAGATTACAAGATATGGCAACACTTGGAGGAAAAGGCCTGCTCAAAGTCTCATCCCAATTTCGAGTCACTCAAGACATCCTTGATTAAGGCAGCCGCCGATATTGACATGGACCTCATTCGTGGTGCGATAGACGACCGGCCGCGCAGATTGAAGGCCTGTATTCAAAATCACGGAGGTCATTTTGAATAAACTATAGTGTCATAAGAATCTATGTTTTGTTAAGTTCATTTCGGTATATAAATGGTTACATAATGAATAAACTTGTTTCAATTATTTTATATTAAACATGTGATATAATTTATGATCTGACTAGGTAATATACAATTTGGGTACAGATAAACCAGGGTCACATTGGGTAGCTTTATATATCGATACGAATGACGTCGGTCAATATTTTGATTCATACGGACAAGCACCTGTACGATATCATCTAGAGTTTTTAAAAAGGAATTGTAAAAGATGGAACTAGAATGTTGATAGGATTCAGAATGAGTGGACTACAGTTTGTGGCGAATATTGCTTAATGTA